>OW388293.1:69122221-69722221 GCA_936450465.1 Gibbula magus | reverse complement strand
GTACTGCGTAATGCGTACTGCGTAGTACGTAATAAGTATTTAACACTTTGCACTAAAATATTAGTAGTTGATTCCATGAACACGTAATGCGTAATGCGTGGTTCGCAGAGCGTAGTACGTGTACGCAATACGCGTCGTACGGATACCAAAAGTGGGGTTTCCGCTTGGGTTTTCCTATCACAGACCACGTGGTTTTCCAAACAAACTGAACGTGTCGACATGTCTCGCAACTTTATACCTGACTAAATTCTTGAGAACTTGAAAATCCATCTCTTTATGATTCCTCAAGGAAGAATTATAAAGATATCATTAAAACCAGCAACATTTGCTTTTTTTCCCTTAAATAATAATTTTAAAAAATCCAAAGTCAGCAAAATGTCTTCTTGAATCTCAAGTTCTCTCTGAAGACCCTTGTTATTCGACATAGCCATCTCGTGTCTATATACAAAAAAGTTCAATTTCGATAATCACGCTGAAATGTGTATACGTTAGTCACGCACATATGGAAACTGCGAATACGCATCACGACTTCCGCAACACGCATCACGTGACACGCATAACGCACGAATACGAACACATGGAATTCCAGCTTAACAGCTACATAACATGAACATTGTATTGTATGTGCGTATGGATCAAGTGGACCAGTAATGGTATCATTTATAAACGAATAACTATTTAATTGAAAGTACCTCTTTATCATCACAAGTTAACCCTTACAATATTCTTTTTATTTGTTCTATATATAATCAATGAAACCCAGAGGCTCAACGGCATCTACGACAAGAAAACATTTATTATCAAACTTTTACCAATTCACACTGAGTTAGAAAATGATCAGGTAAAATGATAACGTGCTTGTTAATTTAGATAATCACTATATTTGTCTTATAGTATTATAATTATTGATATGGGAATGCTATACCAGGATCAACATTAACTTATGTGATAATAAATTAATTAATTTGTTATGGAAACATTTTATTCCTATAATAAAGAACGCAAATTATTTGAATCCTTCTAACTTCTCAAGATACCTTTCCAGATAGTTAACCTCATCATGGATAACCTTGGCACCAATCACACAATGGAATGTTATCTGTAGCCGATGCTGAAATGCACTCCAAGGTGGAATCGTGTATGTGGTATGCATTGCAACCAAGGAGATGAAACTCTTAGAGACTGTTGTCCGCAATTTAAAATACAATTGATTTGATGCAATTTCTTGATTTTAACAGGCAAATGTCTTTCTTATTTGAAACAAATGGGTGGATCCAAGATTAAACTTTTAAACAAATATTTAAGATCTTTAATTTTAGATCAGACATTTATTACTGATATTCTCTGAGTGCAAACCATACTTTTAATTCATTTGCATACATTCGTAAATAATTGATACAATACCATGATATGATATAACATGAACAATTGTATATTTTTAAGTGCTTATTTGTTTTCAATAACATCATCCAAGGGAATACTTTGGAAAATTGGATTAGTGATATTTTCTGATTACTTACCATAATTAAAGATCTATCAAATCATTCATGTGCATACATTCGTCAATAATTGATACAATACCATGATGTGAAATAACATGACAAATATGGTATATTTTTCAAGTCCTTATTGGTGGTCAAAAACATCATCGAGAAAAATACTTTGGAAAATATATTTTGGTTGCTAAGAAACGTTTTAATGATATCTTTGGATTTTTAGAATAATGGGTTCATTATTTTGTGTTTTCTGAAGAAAAAACACTCCAGTGTGGTTTGATAACTGATAAACACTTTCAACACACGTGAATCTTATTAGTTTATGAAACAAATTATATTATTAATATTGGTAACTTAAGCCCAGACACCCCTCATAAAATCTACCAGATTGTCGATCTCACTAAGACAGGTGTGGCCAATATGCTTTCAGATAATGGCTTCCTTGACTATTCTATAACGCTGGTTTACTATCTTTATCCTCACAGATATTTGTGGAAGATCTGAAGTTGGAACTCGGCCATTATGAAACATGTGCATCTGATTCCGTTCATTTAACAACGTACCTGAACTTTACGTACCTAAATTTTCACTCAGACAGTCACACCTTGCTGTTATCGATGGAAAGTAATTGTCAACGGCAGATATATACATATAGTATATTTTGTGATACACGTGAGTTTCTAATCGACGCCAGCCACCATGAAAACAACAGGTTCTACTCAAAACCAAGAGAATCCTATGCTTTTAAACACTCTACACCGATGGCTAAAGGGTCCAGGAACTAAGTGTTTTAAGTATACATTTACACACCCTTCAACAGGTAGAGATTATACATTCACACATGTTATATGTTTTGATACCATATACCTTTTCTATGTTATCACCACCAGAGGAATTTATATTTATAAAATACATTGACATATAACCAGTTAAGTGGATTTTGAAAAGAATTGCAAGTTTATACCATCATTAATGTAACTTTACATCACAATCACAGGATATGTTTAACATTTGAGACGGACTGATTAACTACATAGAAAGACATTCGCTTTGTAGGTCACGTTTGAACAGGTTGTAATATATTCCATTGTGTACATGCAAATTTAAGGTATTCACATACTAAACTAATCAAGTTTTATTACACAAAATGATGACTTGTTCTCCTACACTTTTAAGCAGCTTGGGAACTCCTTACAGAACTTAAAGGAAAATCTACGTTAAATGCAAAGATTAACAATATCATTCTGTTAAATTCAATATATTCCTGTCACTAGTCAAAGATTCATTAAGGACAGCATAAGGGTGAAGCTACAGTTTTTAGGGTAAAGAGTTATAAATGAAATTACAAACCTACAAAAACAAACACAAATCTCGCAGCAATAATTATACCAGTCGATAATGATATCACATATCACAGATGCAATCATCTTCATAACTCACTGTGCAATGAGAGAGGATATAAATACCGAAAATTATCTCACGCAGTGGCGTATCAACAGCAGACATCACAAACTGAAATAGTTCACAACAGATAATTTTATCAGCAGACACGCGGTACTGAGCACGTAATGGTAGAACACTACTAATGAGACACAAGATTAAATTGTGTTACAGTAGTGTGACAGACAGAAGGAAAGGACATTTAGAGCGAGATTTAACCTTAACACCACATATTTAACACTGCGGTGAAATGAAGGAATAGGTTTGATCATAACACAACAATATCAAAACAGACCCTCTTGCACAAATCCCCTTTAGATTAAGGTTATCTTAACTCAATGATATCACTGTCACCATAAGCTTTCCTGAGTGGGAAAAGTATCTTAAAACAACTTGTACCGGCCTTTCATCTTGGCTTAAGCCTTTAATCACCTATGGTGTCAGGTATCAAAAACTATAAAGTTGTTATATTTGATCTAACAATTGTTCCTGAGAATGACTTTGTAGAAGTCTTTATAGCAAGTACTGATTGTATTAGTGCTCAGAATATAATTCTTTTGAACTTAAATACAATTAATCAGAGGAACATTTACTTGTGAAATACTTGTGAATAAAACAAATAAAATGATCAGAATTTCTAAATAAAAAAAATGCCACTCTGAGTTCAACACTAAATTATATATCAGATTCTCCATACTAAAGAATGCTAAACTTGTGAATCTTTCACAGTTCTGGATGAATGTAAATCAAATTGTCCAGTTCCAGGCTAAATTATAGACAGCCTTTGAATCGTTCACACTTTTCATGAAACCTTTCCAGACAATTGATTGAATGAGTCTTGCACGAGGAGCACAACAGTTTGTTATCAGTAACTGATGCTGACATGAACCCCATAACAACCTTCAACACCCTGCGATAGGGTCTAGTCTAAGTGTTAAGGCGGTGTACATTGCCACCTGATGAAACTTTTGGCAACACAGTGTCTGAAGTAGTAAATAGAATTGATATGATCTGATGACATGTGTTTATGTAAGCACAAAATGTTCATCTCCAGTACATTCTTAAAGGGGCACAAGCAAGTTTTTCCCAAATTTTATTTTTTCAAAATTCTCATTCATAATGATAGTTTATGTCGCTTATATTTACTTTAGAGGGTAAAACATCTTATTACACGAACCAATTATCCGTAGGGATAATAACGATTTTGCATATAAAGGAAAAATTGTATGGCGCCCATTTTGTTGTGAACACATTTTATTATTTCGAATATTAAAAACGATCCCAACGGCTTAACGGAGCCATGTACACTCATTGTTTAACTTGATAACTACATTTCATCGACATATTTCAGCGAAAAAAACAAGCTACGTACTTTGTGGTTTGATAATGATCAGAGAGTTACAAAATAATCACTTGAATTTGGGGTTGGTGAGATACAAACTACGATTTGAATCATAAGAGATTTATCAGCATATTTAACATTGAATAGTTCGGCATAATAACTGAAATACAAGATTCTCAATAACTAGATTCTTTGTACATATCTTCATATTTTTATCTATTTTTATAAAGCACCATAGAGCAACTATTGTTGGAGTACACAGGGCTATATAAACGCATCATTAAGGATTCAGCCATAATTGTTATTGGCGTGTTTTTTTTTATTATTATTCCACCGATGTTGTGTAAACGATTCAGAACTAACAGCTGGACTGATTGGCATGAATTGTCTGAGATGAAAGCCCGTGTCGCGATCTCGCTCTATACGTCGGTCGAATTTTTAAAATTTTCGATCTGCTTTTTAAGTTATCCCCCTTAGAAGAATAAATTTTTAACAAGGGAAATTTGTTTTAAATGCAGCTAGAGACTTGCAATTTTTTTTTAAAAAGATGGGCATTGACAATGCGAGCAGACAAATAAATGACAGTGAATTCGTAGATCACGTCGTTTAACCATTTTGATTTTAGACACTTCCAAATCTTTGAACCACATGCAGCTTTAAGAATCTTCTCCTTTGAAGATACCAGCATAAGAACGCTCATATTTACACATAATGTAGCTGAAGCATATATATTATAGTTTGCTCAATGCAACCGCAAATTCCTAATACTTTTTGCGCAGTGAGCTCTCAGAGCTTTCAGGAGAGTAAGACAGGACAGTAAGTTTTATGAATCAGCAATACAATCGAAGCTGAACCGTTATTTCCGGTTGTGAGAATGGGTACAACATTACAGATAATAACACTGACAATTTTAACATGGGGGGAATTTTCAAAATGCTATTAGAGACTTGCAGATTGTTTATATGATATACATGAACATCACAAACAATAAAGTCAATCATGACGATTTCGTAAGTCTTACCGTTTCGTCGCTATTTACACTTAACTATTCACGCACTTTGATCAGCAGAGACAAAGATCTATAGGTCACACCCCAATCATGTGCTATAGAATGTGCAAAAATCGCACTTCCTTGGTTCTTCTATTATTTTTTGCACTCGGTTTCAGCCAAAACTACTAGTGTTAACATTCTCAAAATAAAGGTACTGATAGCCCTCAGTGTGAAGTCAAGGTGTCAAACTTTTGGGCCCCATCGGCCCAGTCATTCAAGGTCCATTTCGAATCTAAAGCTCAACTTGAAACTTCTTTTTAAAAATGCGCAATAACCATGCGAGAAATAAAGAAAATCATGGCGATGTCGTAGGTAACGTGGTTTACGCGCCATTTTGATTTTCTTTACAATTTAGGTATCAAAACTACTACAGACATGCTAGAGACTTGCAACTTGTTTTGAAAGATGCACAATAACATTGGAAAGATGTATTATTGATTATTATAATTCAGACACTCACTTGCTTGAATAATTTATACACCCCTCTTTACTTTTCTTTTCAAATTCTTTTTTTTCGAAGATTGGATGTGAGCACGTGCATCTCACTTTAACACTTCAAAAACAGCTCAGCTGAAACGTAAAACATTGTTGTTGGAGAGATGTAGGCGTATTTATTTGTGTTTAGTAAACCACGAGCAGTATTGCAGAGTGAATATGTTGGATAATACTAATCAAATATGTATTATTTTATTATTCGAGAGAGAAGGTACATGAAATATAAACTGATAAAATTACGATTTTCCGTTTTACAACTTCAACTTAATAATCTCTTAAACATGTCAATATACAAATAACCCTACGTTTGAGAATAGAATCATTAAGGTAATATAAAGGATATAAATCACCATTAAAACTTAAAGTTGTTATACAATGGAGAAATTTATTGTATTAAGTGCTGTTCCTGAATGTAAACGAGATATGTCAGCAGATAGATATGAGTATCAAGATAGTAAACTATCATCACCATCAGTGTCGACTTGGCTCCTAATTTATCTGAAAAGGTATACATTGCAAACAAAACAACTTGCTTGCACTATTTCCTTACAACGTACCTCACTGGGAATCTTTCAGCTCGAGGAACTGATAAGAAGACCTGAAGGAAACTCTACACACAAATAAACAGACAGAGGTTTGTATCAATAACAGTAAACCAATTCTGTCGACTCCTGTCCTTGTTATCGGAAATGGCAAATAATCAGTTTGGGTATCATAACAAAAGCGAAAAAACAACTTGCATTAAGTTTATTAAAATATCCCCAATCTGTTTGTCTCAGATTCTGAACGGAGGTATAATGCATACTATAATTAGTTTTTTTAAAACACATTTGTGGTAAACAGAGCTATCACAAAAATGTTTCACTCAAGTTTTTCATTGAAATTAGCCTCTCTGTTTGAAACTTTATGTGCATTGTACAGGGCCTCAAACTCTAAATCAACACTAATACTAACAACACTGTTTAATTGTAAAACAGTCACGTTAGTCAAAAATAATGACTGATAGTATGTCAAGATAACATACCCATATCTTCTACAACAAAATATAGCATCCGTTTCTGATGCACCAATATATTCCTTGTTTTTAAATCTAAATATATTATAATAAATACGTCTTAATTCTACCAAAGCACCATTTATGGTTCTATCCCTTAAAACAAAAACAAATATTAACCCGTAAAAAAACACATACTATGAAACCAATCAATGAATTGCTGTCACATATATATTAGTTGCAGACCAAATGGTTATTAATATTATCGACATATTTTGGTATTGAATCGTAAGGAACATTAAGATTACACACGTTTCATCAGTAGACATCAGACTCAGACATCTTTCACTACAGATAATTGTATCATCAGACACTTGCTACAGAGCAGAAACTATAACAATACTTCTACTGGAAGACAAGAGCAGGTTTTCGTATAGAGGTAGAGTACAATAAGTGCAAAAAAGACATGGATGAGAATAATATAATAAAATTAATTTATTTTAAGATTCTTGGCTCATTTCTTTCACAAGTTGTGTATTTATAACTGTTGGTACTTGGTAGTAAAGCAAACCTAGTATTTCTATTTTTTTTCAAATGGAGAAACAGTGTATTGCTATTGTCGTTTAATGAAAACATGAATTAACAAAAGTCATATCCAATGAAAACTGATTTCTGTTGAAAACGCATTATTAATATCATGACTGTTATCATTTTAAAATGGTTTAAAAAACAACAGTGCTTTCTAAAACAAGCATCAGTTGATGAATAATGATCTATATTGAAAACACCTAGCTAGTAGTTCTATGGAATGTTTGGTTCTGTGTATATTTAGTTTCGATGTCATTGGTAATATCACAGATTCTCCATTCAGAGTTACAAGGGGTACGAAATCATTAGACAAGTTCTGCTCCTTTTTCGTCAGTACCTTCTTGTCTATTTTCACAATGAAAGGTAGTATCACTGAGTCAGTGCCAATTGATACTGGATATTATCACCTTAATCTCCCTGCCTAGAGGATTATTATCAATCATAACAAATAAACAAATTATAAATGACAGCCACCAAAACACTTGTACTAATGTCTTAGTTTGGATCCAACTGCGTGTATATGGAAGTTCCAAGCTGCAGGGTCTGATTACAAGGCTTCAAGGAAACTCGAGCTCTTTACACAAGGTCAACTGAGACGAATATCAGGAAGTGAAAACTATCATTTCCATCTGAGACGACTTGTCTTCTCATTATCAGAAATTGCAAACAATCATCACAACATGAGTGCGTCTGCAGCAAACTTTGTATGTGGTTTTCTGCAATAATATTAAGGCAAACAGATATAAAACAAAAACTGGTTTAACTGTTTTCTTGGGAATGTACCTCTCCTTTCAGGAAATTAGTTCAGGAAACGTAATACAACAAAATACCTTACTTTTAATATCAAATCTTGAATGTACACAAAATGAGAAACTTATACACGTCAAATACGCTAAGGAAACAGTGGTGGAACAAATCGAGATAAAAAGTTAATTCGTTAGCTCGGGATAGCAACTCAACATCAAACATTCAAAACGGAACATAATAGATAGAAAAGATACTACAACAACAAGAATGCTCAGAGAGCACAAGAACCCCCGGAGTTTGTCCTATTGATGCACAAACTATACACCAAGTGTAAATGATCTTATCATTTTGATCTGCATTGATTAGCTTGACCATTTGTTGATTTCAGAACACGGGTTTGTCAGTCTGAAATTGTAAAGCTGCATATTTTAAGTCAAAGGCAATAACACTGAAAATATTCACCCGATTGGTTCCAAAAAGCATGCGAACACAACATACACCCGCTTTGGTTTCTGCTGGGGTTAAAAGGGAACATAAATGTTGAAGTACAAATCTTAAAGTAAATCAGTGAACTGTATTGAAAATCATTAATACTTATATATCTGCAAGTAATCCAATCACGTCAATCAAGCATATACATTTCGCTCTTTGTAAGATCGATTTAAAACAAAGCTGTCATCAGCAAACATCACTAAATGTTATCTTTTTCATCTTAGGGTTTACTTTAATAATATATACGTTTCAAGATTGCCGAAGGATATGGCCCATTTGTCTTCAGATGATGGTATGATTGAATCAACTTGCTTGAATTGTTTTCTGAGCTGGTTTACTTTTTTCAACCTTACACTCATTATCAGAACATCTAAAGACGAAATCCTTTCAATACGGGAAACAGACATTTCATTCCATTCATATGACAAAGCAACTCAATATTATGTCAGAAATACATAACTCAATGTCTACAGGAACAGTAATTGTCAAATGTAGATATAAAATGGACTTATGGCACAATGTATCTTATGTGATTCCCTCGATTCGTATAGACGCTGCTTTTAATAGACACTGTGAATGTAAAACAAAGACCATAATAAAGCAAATTCATGTACTCGATATTTGCAATATTGTTAATTCAATTAAGATTCACGGCAAGGTTGTCTGCAGTAGAGAACTGTTCTACACGCAGTAAGGTTTTGGGGCAATGCTACACTGAATTTCAGCTTAGTACCACCCATGGTTCACTAGTTCCAGTCATGCTCGCAGGTTTAACCGCAATGCATATTCACATGGCATTGCAGGCTTTCTCCCTGCCATAATACTAGCAGCCGCGATATAAGTGAAATACTCTTGAAAGCGGCGCTAAACCCAAACTCGCCTCACCTCACATCAATTGAAACATTTGGAAATGTCATGCCAAATATCACATATTGACAATGACAACATCCTCCGCAATTATTATTTGCATTTCTTATCCAAAGGCGACTATGATATCAATCTGGGAATTTTTATTTTTTTTACATTGATATTTTAAGTAACTGCCATGTCACATTCAATTTCAAAATATTTAAAAACTGCCTTGTTTACTACATTAGGATCACCATTTTAAAATGTATCAATCAAAATGCAACTGAGTCACACCAAATATGTTTTACATGATTATTCAAACACATTAACGTTTTATTCTTTCACCAATTGTATATTCATCAATATCGGTACCTCAACAATGACACCTGTTTTTGCTTACTGATAACAGTCTCGCGTTTCATTCATTAACGAACCCGGAGAAGTTTTAGATGATATAAGTAGTGTTTCCCTTTGGGTACTTATTGCAATTTAATCTCTAAATGAAATGAAATTAATACGATAGTTGTAACAAATTTTCCAAGTCGACCATGTTACCATGAATATGAAGCACATGGTCTTATCACATTTGCTGAATAAAACCTGAGGACGTTACAACATTTGAGAATCATAAAAATTAGCACAAAATACAATCTCTTTCTCAGACATTTGCTTATCATAATGCTAGAAAAGATATTGTAGCAAAACTTCTGGTGACTGCATCTGAAGTGATCATTAAAAAAGTGAGGTGCATTCGCATGAGTTATGTCCCTTCCCGCTATCAATCGACATAAATAGAGGTGGTGTGACTCAATGTCTGGTAAGTAAATTATCTAAATAATTTAGAAAGTTTTAAACTAAATATTTCCTGCAATATTTGTTACAACTATCGTATCAGTTTCAATTGGAGATGAAATTGGAATAACTTCCTAGCGTTCCGAAAAGTGTCTTTTCCCCCTTGCAATCTTACAATATCCCCAGGCATTTTGGGATCAATTTACTGTTAATAATGCACATATGGAAGATGATATTAAAACAAAAAATCTAATTTAACATTTCGAGTTGTCTCTACGGTAATCCTTTGTTAAACACGCAGACTCATCTGTTCAGGAAAGTGCAAACACTGTCAATAGCAAAGATAATTCCACATGGCATTTTGACAGATATGGAAATACCTCAAATCAGATATGACAGAATATTGACAGTTTTTGATGTCTCTCGGCATCGAATCGAATATGGAGATTGACAAAACATTTTGAAATTGTAAATCAATATGCACTTAACTTTCTTAATTGTTATTTCCACTCAACTGTACAATGTTCCATACACAGCGAGGAATATTTGTAAAACATCTTATTATTGATATTTTGGCACTCATGAAGACATTTTCATTTGACTTTTGACGATTCTTAAATCGTGTTTTCCTTCAGTATCCTACTGTACTTTTTGAATATGTTAAATACTTTTCAGAGAACCAAATAGAGGCGACTGAGACTTGTGTTAAATGCCAAATATTCTATCAATGAATCACATATGGACCTTACTTTCTTCTGAAACTAACACTTATTGTCGTGAAAAAATAACATTAAAATTTATATTCCTGGATAAACCAGCGAAGATGATAAGCGTTAAACATGATTTTGTTCATCCTCCTTGGAGAGAGTTAGTTGAACCTATAACCGACTGCTGGATACCCACCAGCGTATTACCACCATTCCTATCACATCATCTTATGATGTCATGCAGTACACAGAGTCAAAAACAGTTTCGTTTTCGTCAGATTTTTTGCATTTATTTATGTACATAATTATGAAGGCAGGGTTCTATGTTCTTTTTTAACTATTTAATACACTTACTTGTAGTTAGATAAAGATAAGCCTCTTCGCAATCTTTCTGTTTTACTCTTTATCAAACCAAACTGTTTACTTACATACTTAACTTGAAGGAGTGCCTTGCGTGTTTGAAATGAACGAGTTTTAAATTTGAAGACTATTTTGGTTTGAAACTATGTCATAATTGAACTGCAGATGACACTTATATCTAATACACTATATATAATAATCAATATTCTCGCTTTAATGTAGACATGAACGTAGGTGTCAGTGTCAGTGTGTCCATGGTACAATTTTGGTGATATCTTTATTCAGTATAGTTTAGATTCCTTTGTACATCAGGACATTGAGGTACATGTATGTGTTATAAACGCATTAAGAAACATAAGACTACTATTAATCACTTGTATTCCTGTCACTACGTATACAATGATGCTAAGATAACATAGATCAACTATTCTCCTGAGGTGTGTCTTTCAAGAAGATCTCATCATAACAAAGCTCAGACATTCCCCGGATTAATCAAGTCCCCAAACATCATCACAATGGTATAAATATGTTCTAACTAGACTACAGTGCCTCGGGAAAGAAGCGTCAAATTAATGTTCAAACTCTTATTACATTGTCGTTAATGATGTCTCGTCTCATTTCAACTGCCATAAAGCCTTATGCTAACTTTTTCTCTCTCTCTCCAAAATGTAACATATGATCAGATAAAATTGACAGGCATTCCAGATATGAAAGACCAAAGGTAAGCCTCTCTGAAAACATAATCTAATCGCATTCAAATTTGTACAGAAGCATTTCTCGAAGTGTAAATGATTTCTGTGTAATCATGAACCTCGTCATTATTATGAGAATACCCTGGACAAGAAGCGTTGGTGGCTGAGTCGGTAAGCTGTTAGGACAGTCAGTGCTAGAGATTTGTTTTGTCTGTGAAAGTGGGGGTTGGAATCGCGCTGGGGACATGTCCCAAAATACAATAAAAAAAACGCAAAAATGCATCTAGTAATATACTTGGTTTTCTACCATGACATATATAATCATTTCTGATTAGTTGATTTAGAATTTCTACTGTAACAGTTTGTTGTAGAAGAAGACATGCATGTAACTATCCGACGGCTACACTTTCGGTGGTACTCTGGTTTAAGATCAGATTAATTTGTCTTCCGCAGTTATCACCATGTTGTTACTCATGAGTCGATACGGAAGAGGGGAATGTTTTTCATACGATAATCTGCTATTAACTATAATCTATATAGTTAAATTATTCAAATGACAGTTGATTAACATGCATGATGCAACAATTCGATGACGTCATTGATGAGACCATGAATTGGTTGAATGTGATAATTAATTAGTTAGTTCATATGATCGATATCATGGTTTGAATCTATGTAGAAACGTACACAAATACATGCATGTCTCTCGACTATTGTATAGAATAATTTGTTTCAACGGTGATAAGTCTGATCTTTACCAATATTTAGATTAGTACATTCTTGTTTATAAACAAATTGTTATTCTGCATAGCAAAGAATCCATGAATAAAAAAACAATGAATAAAGAATAACCCGTTTGAAAACCTATAAACTAATTCTAATATGTCTCCTAATTTCAAACAAACAAAGTTTATCTCTTTACATGAAACTAACATGACAATCCCATTAACATGGAGTCTATGTATTGCAAAGGGTCGTGGGAAAAATTCAAGTTAACAAGAAGTAGCTCAATTACGATTATAGTCATTACTTTTTCTACTCAGGTTTGTTCTTTATTCCGAACATATTTCTCCTCACAATTGAATTACTGTCATCTACCTCAGTAAATAACTCAATTAATCATACTGTCAAGCAAGTTAAATAACTCCACAAAGTCAATAATGGCAATACATCCCAGAGCAACAAGCAATTTGTCCACACGCAACATCAAGTGAGGACAATCTACATAAGGATGTTTCAATTATCATACACATACACATAAAAGCAGCCATTTGTCCTTTGAACTTCTAAGGTGTATTCTTTGGATGCTAGATATAATCCCTTGAATTGTTTTTTTATGAACAGAAAATGATGATCTTTATAAATTTTATGCATGTTTTCATTGCCAACTAATCAGTTTAGATTAATAAATCTCAAACTTAGAAATAATAACTGCAATGTATATAATTGTGTCCTGAAAATAATATATGTTCAGAGGTATCTGGTTCTGGAAACGTTGTTGATTATGTTATTATGGATCACACACAAACACTCTTCTTACTATCATTAAAGTGATAAAATATGATTACAAAATTACATTTGCTTTCCGATTGATGGACAGAAATATATATATACATGATGACAGAGTTTCCTCTTAAAATGATGTATCGAAGCAAGGGCATGTTATTTTATATTAGTGCACGGTAATTCAAAGCAGTCATTAATCACATAATCTAGTATCAATCTCATGAACATAAAACAAGTCAGATCACAGTAGGGAAGACTTCCACAGTATATACAGAGTGATATACGGGAACATTAAACGTATATTTGTCTTATAGTATTATAATTATTGATATGGAAATGCTGTACCAGGATCAACATTAAATTATGTGATAATAAATTACTTAATTTGTTATGGAAACATTTTATTCCCATAATAAAGAACGCAAATTATTTGAATCCTTCGAACTTCTCAAGATACCTTTCCAGATAGTTAACCTCATCATGGATAACCTTGGCACCAATCACACAATGGAATGTTATCTGTAGCCGATGCTGAAAAGCACTCCTAGGTGGAATCTTGTATGTTAGAGGGGTATGCATTGCCACCCAGGACATGACACTCTTAGAGACTGTTATCCGCAATTCAAAATACAATTGATTTGATGCAATTTCTTGATTTTAACAGGCAAACGTCTTTCTTATTTGAAACAAAAGGGTGGATCCAAGATTAAACTTTTAAACAAATATTTAAGATCTTTAATTTTAGATCAGACATTTATTACTGATATTCTCTGAGTGCAAACCATACTTTGAATTCATTTGCATACATTCGTCAATAATTGATACAATACCATGATATGATATTACATGACAAATTGTAAAATTTAAGTGCTGTTTTGTGTTCAATAATATCATCCAAGGGAAATATTTTGGAAAATTGGATTAGTGATATTTTCTGATTACTTACCATAATCAAAGATCTATCAAATTCACGTGCATACATTCGTCAATAAATGATACAATACCATGATGTAAAAAAACATAACAAATATGGCATATTTTTCAAGTCCTTATTAGTGGTCAAAAACATCATCGAGAGAAATACTTTGGAAAATATAGTTTGTTTGCTAAAAAACGTTTTAATGATATCTTTGGATTTTTAGAATAATAGGTTCATTATTTTGTTGTTTTTTTCTGATGAAAATACACTCCAGTGTGGTTTGATTACTGATAAACACTTCCAACACACGTGAATCTTAAATACATAGCTATTAGTTTATGAAACAAATTATATTATTAATATTGGTAACTTAAGCCCAGACGACTCTCATAAAATCTGCCAGATTGTCGATCTTACAGGGACAGGTGTGGCCAATATGCCTTCAGATAATGGCTTCCTTGAATATTTTATAACGCTGGTTTACTATCTTTATCCTCACAGATATTTGTGGAAGATCTGAAGTTGGAACTCGGCCATTATGAAACACATGCATCTGATTCCGTTCGTTTAACAACGTACCTGAACTTTACGTAACTAAATTTTCACTCAGAAAGTCACACCTTGCTGTTATCAATGGAAAGTAATTGGCAATGGCAGATATATACATATATTATCTTTTGTGATACACATGAGTTTCTAATCGACGCCAGTCACCATGAAAACAACAGGTTCTACCCAAAAACAAGAGAATCCTATTCTCTTATAAACACTCTACACCGATGGCTAAGGCACCGATGGCTAAAGGGTCCAGGCACTATGTGTTTTAAGTATACGTTTACACACCCTTCAACAGGTAGAAATTATACATTCACACATGTAATATGTTTTGATACCATATACCTTTTTCTATGTTATCACCACCAGAGGAATTAATATTTACACAATACATTGACATATAACCAGTTAAGTTGATTTTGAAAAGAATTGCAAGTTTATACCATCATTAATGTAACTTTTCATCACAATCACAGGATATGTTTAACATTGTAGATGGACTGATTAGCTACATGGAGAAATGCTTTGTAGGTCACGTTTGATCATGTTGTAATATCTACCATTGTGTACATGCAAATCTAAGGTATTCACATACTAATCACTACTAATCAAGTTTTACTACACAAAATGATGACTTGTTCTCCTACACTTTTAAGCAGCTTTGGAACTCCTTACACAACGTACAGGAAAATCTACGTTAAATGCAAAGATTAACAACATCATTTTATTAAATTAAATGTTTTCCTGTCACTAGTCAAAGATTCATTTAGGACAGCATAAGGGTGAAGCTACAGTTTTTAGGGTAAAGAGTTATAAATGAAATTACAAACCAACAAGAACAAATACAAATCTTGCAGCAATAAATATACCAGTCGATAATGATATCACATATCAGATGCAATTATCTTCACAACTCACTGTGCAATGAGAGAGAATATAAATAACGAAAATTACCTCACGCAGTGGCGTATCAACAGCAGACATCACAAACGTTCACGACGGATAATTTTATCAGCGGACACGCGGTTCTGAGCACGTAATGGAAGAACACTACTAATGAGACACAGGATAAGACGGTATCACAATAGTGTGACAGACAGAAGGAAAGGGCATTTAGAGCGAGATTTAACCTTAAAACTACATATTTAACACTGCAGTGAAATCACATGTAGATGATAAACAAACATCAGTCTGAAGAGAGCACTCTTCAAAATAAACATAAACACAGTTTAAGATATTATGACATTATTTGCATATGCAGGTGTTATATTGCCATGTTTCTAAAACATGAATGGATAAATATTGCAATAAAAGATAAGTACTTTAAATTTGTTCCAAGATGTTTCCAAACTTAATGTTGTTAAAGTAGGAGCGTCACAGGTAGAAGAAACCATAAGTTCGTATTCCGCTCCTATCTAATCATTCTTTTTGTTCAGGCAGAGGCTGTGCAATGTTAAGCATTGATTGAGGGCCACGGTTTAATTAAGGACTTTTTCAATATATTCTATTATTTGTGTAAAGGTATTTTAGGTACCCTTCGTTTTAATGTCAATACATAGCACACGTTTTGAATCAACCTCGGGAGCCACAGTAACTTGAATTACAAGAACACAGTGCAAGCTTTGAGAATCGTGGGATGACATATGATTTGATTAAAATATATATTAAAGGTGTTTGAAATAGTCACACTAGTCTCCAAATGGTATACAAATGATTAATGTCAAACAGAATTGCCGGAAATGCGAATTGAAAATATCAACATCTGAATTTATATCCAAAAAGGACTATGATGTCAATCTGTATAACGTACTAAATCATTTGAAACTGTTGAAGCTGATGTTGATGACATGACAAATGCTTTGAAAATGTACCTTATTATATGTGCGTATTCACTTTTCTTAGCTATGTGTTATCACCAATTTTATGAGTAACATCTGATACTGGCCATACCACCTTTTCTGCAATATGCAATATCAGTTAATGGCAGGCATCTTGGGATAATGTTTATTTTAATTAATGTCAATGTGGTGGACGACCATTATACAATCAAGTCTACAATTTTCAATTGCCTCGACAGCAATGCTTTGATACATATACATACTCATATATCTGATATCATAACAGCAGTCTGCAGCAACGTTAATTGTACATGCACTTAGGGCGGACGGACGGGCGGACGGACGGACGTCGGACGCCATGGCATGCTATAAGCCCATCGGGCCTTTGAGGCCTGATGAGCTAAAAATTCAAAGTATTGTTGTCTGTTGTCTGCGTATTCCCCTAATGAAGACTGGTACCAAATTTGAAGACTCTTGATGCAATGGTTCAACAGATATCTCGATAACAAGAAACGAGACGGACGGACATACAGAGCTGAATACTTTATCCCCCGCTTCGCGGCGGCTGGGGACATAAAACGGATACTTACAATGGTAAAACGGTGAAATTTCACTGAAACCTTGAAATGAAGGTCAAGGTCACAAAACTATATGAAACCAAGACACTCACTGTTGTGAACCTATATGCAAAGAAAGCAAGCAACCAATTCTTGAGTTATTCCATTTCTAACATCACCACAACAGTGGGTCTGCAAAAACAAATTGCTACAAAAGGTTTCTCAACTGATTCTTGTTAGGATATGGCGACAGCAAGTCCAGAACTATGCACACAAATTTCATCATCTAGGTGTCAATCCTTGCAGTTTCAGAGAGCATTGAACAAATTTAAGATAACTTTGAATATCACTGAGCTATTTAATCCTTATGAATCCATGACCTTCAGCTGTCCACTATCACCTAATGCACAGCCATCTTTGTCCATAGAATAAGTGTTCAATTTTGAGTTTCATCCTCCTGTTGCAAAAGACTTGTGACGTACCTGATTTGTTCAGAAAAGGAAGTGTATATTAATCTCCGTAATCGATTATTTACAACAATGACTTTATTGTCATAATAGTATATAGATTTTGCCATGGTCGGTTTACTAGGCCACCCTCTTGAAGACATAATGTAAGATTTAGCTCAAAAGGTTTATGGCGCCTTACCAAGAATGATATTTTCCATTCATTCAGCATAACAAAGACTTTCCGAAATGTCATGACTGAATCTTAATGAATACATGCATCTCTTTCACTGCTTGGAATTGTACTATATACTTATAAGTAAACAGTCATTATGTTAATCGTGTTGAGTTGGTTTAACTTGTAGCAAAAGTGAAAACATATAGCCAAAATAGGCCCCCCAAAAGCCTAAACTTGTTCTGAACAGATATTTATCGGTCATGTTGTGTGTATATACTATACAGTGTAAAGTGAAATTCTGGGGATTTTATACATGCAGGTCATTTAATTCTGATGCAGTCCATTTGAAACAGTTACTTTCGTTGTATAATACTGTTTAGTACAAATTATGTACCTCGCCTGGCAGTCTGATTAAAACCGACGGTATTCCGCGGAAAAAATGTGCAAAATAGTGCATCTACCGGGATACGAACTCATATCGTTCGGAGATTTCCACGCCAAACCGTCTGGAAACAGTCCGTAGACTAGCGTGTTCGAGCGCAATTCAGGTAGCCAATCAAAAGATGCCCAACAAATGCTTTCGGTGCGAGAAGATAGGGGCAGGTAACTCCAAACAGCTATCCTTTGGTCTGTTCCGAATGCTTTCAAAACAGTGACCGTTTAAAAACTACGTTGTGATTGGTCAGCTATTTGACTGGACTTTGGCTGTGCTAAACTGGTTCGAAACATGCGCCTATACGGGGTGTTCTCAGACCTTGTGGCGAGGAATCTACAGAACCTGTTCGTATCCCGGTAGATATATTATTTTGCAAATTTTATTCCTCGGAACAAGGTCGATTTTAATCAGACTGCTCGCCTGGTGTCGTATCCACGAAAATACCGTTGTCTTACCATACCAAAGCAGGTCCCAGAGCATGCACTACTTTTCAGGAGACCACACAGTAAGATGAAGACCAAGGAAAACTAACAAGTATGACAACCTATTCACTCAAATGTCTATCGCATGCCAATTCCGCCAAGCTTATTTGACATAATTATTAATTTCGAAAATCACCCATGGCCACCAGCTCTGTAACAACATGGAAACGTCAGGCTTCAAACTTGAAAGTCTGAACTTTTGGATTGCCTGAAAACCTCCAGGGTACTTATAAAGTGTTTTATGTAGCATCAACTGTCCACTTACTGCGAAGAGGTAATGTATAATATTTTGGAGAGTACAATGATCTCACATATCTAACCTGGGCAGCAAGCAACTAACTGACTGTTAAAGAATATACATAATGAAGGACCACTACACTAAAGAAGTCTCAAGTCTGCATCCAGAAACAAAAGAGACATAGGATCAAACAAAACAAACTATCACAAAATTTCCCTATATATGTTTCAAGACTCAAAGAACAAACACAAACTTTTTTAAAATACAAACGGTAACAAACAAAACAAGTGTAGAAGCGAGCAAAGCTCACATACCCCCGCTTCCCGCTTAGGTCAAAGAAGTTTCAAATAAGCAAATTATAAATCTGTGGCTATTGATTAACATATCAATACATTTTGATGAAGTGGATCACATAGCTTCAGATGTTTCTACATAACATTGGAAGATGTAAGCTATATAATTAAGGTTCAGTTGTCAAAAGGCACATCTAGGGATCATGGTTGACATGTGTTTCAAGTTTGGTGGTGCTTTCAAATGTAGTACAGGAGATATACTTAGGACAAACTGACTTCTACATAGTCACATAGTCATGTTTCCATAGCAACCATCCAAAAATAGCATTTGCATATTGGTCTTACCCTCAAAAGACACATCTAGGGATCATGGTTAACCCCTGTATCAAGTTAAGTGAAGCTGACATGCATAGTATGGGAGATATGGTCCGGACAACAAGACTTCTCTATAGAGTCCCTGTTTATGTCACGTTTTCATGGAAACCGCAACAAATAAAATTCAGATATAGGTCTAACCCTCAAAAGGCACAACTAGAAATCCTGTTTGACATGTGTATCAAGTTTGATGAAGCTAGCATGCATAGTTTTGGAGATCTGATCCGCACAAAATGACTTCCTCAAAGAGTCGCTTTTTAGTCACGTTTCCATGGAAACCGCAAAAATTAAAATTCAGAAATAGTTATAACCTTCAAAAGGCACAACTAGGGATCATGGTTGACATGTGAATGAAGTTTGGTGATGCTAGCATGTATAGTTTGGGAGATCTGCTCCGCACAAAGTTTTGTGACGAGAGGACGACAGACGGACGGACGGACGGAAAGAATGAACGCTATATACCCCCGCTTACGCTGTAAGGCGGGGGTATAATAAGCTCATTTGAGGCAGGTAAAGAAGTGCACAAAACATTAGGGTGAACAGTGTATGCCAATGGCCGTGAATCAACAACTTTGTAAGATTGAAACGATGCACCAGATTGATTTTCCATGTGCAAGATGTCTTCATCACGGGAAATTGAGGATACCGAATGTCTTACTATAAACAATGTATATAAGAGTATCCACACCCCTCTTTACCAATAGTCTAAAGGAGAGACACCTGCCATGTTGGATTCATTTTCAAAACTCCGACTATAATATTCGTGGCTTAAACAATGTCATCTGAAATAATTACCGATGATGCTATTCGGTTTCAAATAAATAGGAATTAAACGACCAACATTCAAGTAGAAGGCAGTCAGGCCGGTTGTGCTATATCACCAACCGCATTATATACGACAACGGGTATACATTTTGATTAGCTTGACATTGTATCACACATGATTTGTTATGTATCCTCCAGAGTCCACTGGCAGGTTCTGTGTATCCTTCGTAATTTAAAAGAAAGTAAACATTAATGTCATTGAGAAGACAGCGAGGAAGATTAGTTTTAGTAAAGGAACTCGTTTTGGAGACAACTGAAATTAAACGATAATCCTTTCCGTATTTGAGAATCTCCTTCTGGAAATTGGAACCAGCCTTTCTGTGTCTTCATCATCTTAAGTGCTCCTAAGAAAGAATACTATAACATGATACTGCTGTAAAGGGCTGCAGCAGCATGTTCTTAATATCAGAATTGTATTGACCGTGTTCGGCTTAGCTTTCTACGACGACGCTACACTGCCAGATACTCGATTACAATTAGCTGCTCAGGAATTTTAAATCAAATCATCTTTAAGTGACCAGAAAACGTTTTTGTGTAGCAGGGTGATGTTTAAAAAAAAATCTTATTAATGAAAAGCTAATTGCATTTGTCAGATAAATAACGTTTACGCCGTTAATGATAATAAGGTGTCAACGGGTCAACGGGAATGTGTTATATTATATCATGAATCATTAATCAAGCTGTTATCCCTTATGCCGTTAAATTATTTGATCTGAGTGGATTTTCATTCATTAATTCATTAAGAAGAGGCAACAGTTTCAAAGTGTTAGTCAAAGTAGTTCATGTGAACTTCACTAAACGTCAGACTTTGCAAGAAATGTGTTTATACAATATTGGTAGAGGATATCAGAACATTACTTCCCGATATTTCAATAACATACACTGCCACCTTCATTTCAATCAATCAGTGTACTGCACGTAGGCCAGCAAAGGTCAAAATACACTATAAATAGTGAAACAAAATATTACGGTATATACAACAAGCGTAACAATGTATCTCTAACTACTTTATATTATACTGAGTATGATTGACCGGAGATTGAATATATATTTTTTTATTATTTGAATGGGATTGATGTAATTGTTCATAATACAGTTGGCTTAGATCTTTATGTACAGGAAACACAAATAAAAGATGCGATTCATTTCTCATATTTTTATTATTATACTTGAATATCTTCCTTGATTGGTAGATACATCGTTTAAGCCAAGTCTATGAAGTGAATTACGAGGACTTTTAGTACACAGGTTAAATGGATATGACTCGTTAACCGATTTTAAATTGTGATAACAATCAGATCGTTTCCTGTTAAGATAAAGATATCAAAAGTCTTAGACGAAAATGTTTGATACATGATGTAAGGTCAACAACTTTTTGAGATACCAAAACAAAACCATGACCATTTTTAAACACCATATTACGAATATCTCATGCCCAAGTACTTTTACCATTATTATCAAGATGAAAGTCATATTACAGGCTGTTTTGGATAGGTAATGTTAAGGCACGTTTATTATTGTACATCAAAACAGCGGCATTCAACATACACCTTATTACTTTTTAAAAGAATTTACAAGCAAGAAGGAGAATGGCATAAAATTCCTTGTAACCTCAAATTTCATAACCATAAAGAAAAATAGGTTGTAATGGAAGTAAACAATTTGCAGATTATATTTGGACCAACTTCGCCAAACTTTGACAACTGGAATAGCGCCCTCTTTGCTCTATTTGCCAAATTGATAGTAGCTTTGTTCATATTTAGCTTGTGTCACCAATATCCCAATATATCTATATCCATTAACAACTTCAAATAAGGCTCTTTTGTGTTATTTTAAGATGTTTTCTGTACATGTTACTTAACTACTTAACTTAGAAATGAATAGAATATATCTGTCTTTTCTTGACAAATGTTATGTTTAGCTCATCAAGTGAGGTAGAGCGTTTATACTTTCACGAGTGGCCAAGCCACGAGTGAAAATAAATACATGTTCTACCTCACGATATCGCTCAATTCCCAATTTTATATATCTGACCATTAGACATCATTTGCATTGTCTAATATTTCATCAGTGAACAATAACAATATCACATCTACGAAAAGATTAATATAATTTATCTTGGCAATAAAGATAATTTAATAAATAAATAAAGTTTAGTTGATATTTTAAACATCAGCTATGGTAATTATCAGACAAATCAATGCTACTATTAAGAAACAAACAGTTTATTTTCCTAATAACCCCACGAGCAGAGAGAAAAGTGAGGTGTGCCATAAGGTGTTATTTACTCTTTTCCCACACAACCCTTGTTATGATTAGGGGGAGCTCTCCGATAATGTAAACATCTCCATCGTAAATATACTTACTTTGAGACCATATACTTAAAGGCTTATTATTTTTCGCTTTTGTTGGGATTTGACATATACATTTTGACATTAAATGCTTTTAAAGACATTTTATCATATGTTTTGTGAAAAGAATATTTATTTCTACGGTGTTTATTATCAATTAGGAGTATTGGCCATACTTATTCGCGCCATCTTTTATTTCTTCGTCAATCATCTTCAAATTAAGTCAATGAACTATATCATTATGTTCATTGCCAAGTAATCAGTTGACATTAACCATTTCAAACCTTAGAAATAATAACTAAGAAATAACTTTACTTGAACATAGCAAAGCTTTCATAAGTACATATTTGTTGTTAGACTATTTATTTATGTGCTGATGGTTCCCCCAAACAATTTATATATATCATCACTTGTTCATCCAGACAATCTTCTAACTGTCATTATAGTGATAAAATAATACATAAAGTTTTTATCTGAATGAGATTTGAAAGTACATATTCTTCCTGATTTATGGATTTTAACAAAAAACTGATGACAGTTTTCCTCTGTAAAATGTATGAAAGCAAACGCCGGTTCTCTTTTTATTGGTGCGCGGTAATTTCAAGTAACATTTCATGTCGGTCTTTCAGCCACGTAATCTAGTAACTCTACATGAAACATGTCAGATCACAAGTAATGAATACCTCCTGACTCTATAAACTTTTTACATTTTTTGTTTTGCATCAAGTGATTTTCATAGCGAGATACGGATGCATAAAACGTGCGTTTGAAGTTATCACGATATTTTATCAGCAATAAAGGTCGACTTTCGAAAGGTACTGGTGCGTGAAAGTTCAACAGAGAATATGTGAAATGTCTTACCCTATCTCCTGTTCAGTGTTTAACATACAATTAAGATACTGAAGTCATTTAGCAGATATTGACCACAAACTGACCATCAGTTAAGTAGGGGATACTTTAAGAAAAGTATCTTTCCTTTAAGTTTCCCCAGCCTGCTGTCGAGATTTTAACAAAGTATGTGAGTAAATCTGATTGCTATTCTAATATTCGCGCTTACACTCAGATATATTTGACTAACGTCTTATCTACCCATCTCAAAGTGTTATCTCTATTATAAATGAGCTTTGTCCTGCATGTGTGTATATATATATATATATATATATATATATATATATATATATATATATATATATATATATACCCCTATTTATTTCTCGATAGGTTTGTGCTAGTTTTAATTTCACTTGTTCTGTGACCATCTTTCAATTCAAGTAAATAATGTTATGGTGCGTTCCCCCTCTTGGTACATACATGTAAACTGATAATTATGAAAGAAAGACAATCAAGATAAGAAGAAACTCTTCAGTGCATCGACACAAACCAAAGGGTATGATAGGAAGCTATGCTACAGGGAAAAGTTCGGATACCATTTCAAACCATAAACTATCGTGAAAACACAATACGTCTTCCAAAGCCACGACCTACCCCACCACGCCAGCTACAAGAACGTTATAATGTGTGTGCAGATGTAAATGTACAATAAAGCGACCAACCAAGTCATGGTTTCAATTATCAACGAACATGGGTTTAATTGAAAACAAAATTAAACACCAAAACATAACCCTTTCACATATTTCCTTATTTTTCTCACATCATCGATAACAAAAACTATCTACAACAGTAAGCAATCCTTCTTATCAATAGTTCATTTTAAACTAAAATTATAACGTACTTGTCAATTTAGATAATGATTATATTTGACTTAGTGTTCTATAATTATGTTTATTGAAATGCTGTTCCACGATTCAAAGAAAAGTCCCACAATTAGAATTCAAAGGTTTTTTTACTGATAATTAACCTCATCCCAAATAACATTGGTATAAAGAGCACCATTCGAATGTAAATTGAGGTCAATGCTGATATGCACTTCACAGCAAACTAAACACCCCAAGATGGAATCTAGTTTAACTGTGTCAGTTGGACAGGTTGCTACCAAGGACTATTGAATTGGTGACCGCTCTCTCCACTGGAAAATAGATTTGATCTGAAGCAATGTATTGCTTTCAATGGACAAGTTCGTTTCCGATCTGCAGCAGTTTAAAGAGATTAAAGAAAGGCTGAAACAAAATCAAACTTA
The DNA here is from genome assembly GCA_936450465.1 of Gibbula magus. NCBI lineage: Eukaryota > Metazoa > Mollusca > Gastropoda > Trochida > Trochidae > Gibbula > Gibbula magus. Next base: position 69,697,040 of record OW388293.1, on the reverse strand, counting down.
AGGTTTCAATTCATTCACATGGTTATTTTAAGAATCTTACAATGTCAAATCGAAATATATTTATGTTATAGTCAAAGTCTACAATCAGGCAATGTGTTCAATGCCTGAATTAACCAGTCAATGTGTACATTGCCTAATGCGCCTAGTCATTGTGTACACTGACTGACAATTCCAGGCAGTGTGTACATTGATTAACTAACCCAATTATTGTACAGATTGACTGATTGTTGAACAATGCATCCCCTCTTTCAACAAGTACTGACACAGGTAATAATCATTCTATTTGTGAATTAAGGTGAGATCATATTGATTTCTTTTCGTCAATCAATCATTTCTCTTTGATTTTTATAGGTGTTTTTACAGTAGTGCAGACTGGATTTCTTCAATTCGCAAGTTTTTTTCCAATTCGTCTGCTCCAAAAAGTCTGATTTTGAATGTTCATACTTATGTAACTTGTGATTTGTCAGGTAGTTACTAAAGGTTTGTCAGTTGACTGGAAAAAACTACTGCCAACAGCAAACAGCCAATACTTTCAGACCTTTATATTTCAGTGTAACAATTCTTGTTCCTGGTTACTAAAATCATTGAAGGTTATGGATGCAAAATATTTCAGAGTGGTGAAATGTGAAATTTGCTTTGTTAACACCCCCAATTGATATTGCTAACTCCAGACGACCTTCATAAAATCAGCCAGCTTTTGTCGAACTCATGTCGAAATGTTAGCCCTGACATGTTCAAAATAATGGTTTATAATAGTTTATTAGGCTGGTTTACTATCGGTAACCTCACCAATATTTTTAGAACATCAGAAGATTGGAAGTCAGCCATTACTAAACACGTGCATCTGATTTTATTCATTTGATAAAGCAAAGCATCTGCATTGTATGTACTTAAATTTCTCTAAAAAATTGCTAACGTACTGTTACCAATATAAAGTAATTGTCAAAAGTAGAGTGAGCAGATATATTTAAATCAACTGCTCTGGTACACGTCAGATTCTAATCGATGCCAGTTTCCAGTATAGCCTGTGGGAAAATATCACGAAAAGAATAGGTTAACTTAAGACAATAGAATAATGTACTAATTTGGGTACATTATTACACAGTACAATCCATGGTTTGCTAGTTTCAGTCGATGGTCGCAGGTTTCACCGCAATGCATAGCCAACATGTCGTTGCGAGCTTTTTCCCTGCAATAATACTAGCAGCCGTGATATAAATGAAAACTCTTGGAAGTGACGTTAAACCTCAATTCACTTCGCCTCATGTACTCTGATAAACACGGTTAGATGATGGTTGAACACTCCAGGTATCTATGAGAATAAATAAAGTTTATCTTAACACAAACTATTAAGGTACATGTTTCCCCTTTCTGTGACTATGACTGGAACCAAAAGTATGTTTGTTAGGACTCCCAACAGCTGTATAAACTGATTACAAGACTAGTCTGGTAAGAAACTAAACACAACAGACAGTTATGTGTATCAGAAACTGTAATTGCGGTCAACGTGCTACAAAATCATCTGATATTAACTTTGTACAACTATTACAATTGCAAACATGAGCAACACATTTCTTTCACTTTTCTAAGCCTGTGCCTCGCTGCACCATTTATGGGACACACCACACAAGATAAGCAGACAGATTTGTGTATCATAAATTGTAAAACATCACCTCCCTGCACTTTTGACTCAGACCTTACCTCAATGTATGGGTGATGGAGCTTTCAACCAGCTGATTGCAGGACAAGGTGAGCAGACAAAGATGTGTATCAGAAATACTTCACCTCAATGCACGGTCTTCCGTAGCTCACTGTATGTTTTTGTTGGGATGTTTTAACAGCTGTAGGAACTGATTACAAGACTTTCATGAACATCAACCGTGAGAACACCATGCATAACCTATTTTAGGAACAGGTTAGCTATATCACCTCCAAATTAGTTGACCTGTTTCTAATTATTATCATAAAAGGTATCATTACTGTTATCGCAATAAAAGTGTGCTGGGTATGTTAAACGCCAAACATATTTGTGCATATTGGTTAATTGTTCCATTATGGACAAGACGTTCCTGTCTTGGAGAACTTTTCTTATCATAAGATATTCATATTACATTATTGTTTATTCATGGCACATCTGTGATAAATGACACATTATACAATAGGGCTGTCTTAAAATTAAAGAAGCGTGTGTGCTCATTACAAAACTTACCTGAACATACAGGTCCAGGATAAGCATAGTGTTTGGTTTATTAAATGAATATATCCGTGTCATCATTAAAATATGTATTCTCTTGTCAAGGTCAGAAATAAATAGCTTGTTCATGTAAATAGATTTACCGTTTCTGGTGCGGCAATGTCATTTATCTAAAGATACATAGGTAGAAAAGTAAAATCACCAACGAACTAAAACAAACGGCAATATATCGCAGGCATGAATATACCAGCAGATGATTATATCATATCTCGCAGATCTAATTATCTTCATTGCTTACAATGTAATGAGGGAGTATATAAATAACGAAAAGTACGACAGTGGCGTGTCACTAGCAGACAACACAAACTGAAATCTTCCACAACAGATAATTTTATCAGCAGACACGCGGCACTGAGCACCTAATGTATCAACACTTCTTATGAGACACAAGATGGAACCTTAGCCTGTGTCTTTATCATCTAGTTCCTATTACATAAACACAATATGGCAGAGTTGTTGATAAGGACATTATTATCAGAAATATGTTATTCACTTAAAACACTTAAAACTTTTCTGGCCAAACATCCATGAAAAACAAGCTTAGAAGTTGATTTGTTTTCATTAAAAACAACAGTTGAAACAAATAGGATTAATAAAAGTAATGTCAAATTAATGGATGTTGAATAGATCAAAGGAATTCCGCCAATAGAATGCTCCATTAAAGTACATTTCCTGAATATGATCTATCGAGTCAATGGGCCAGTGTCTGGCGCCGAAACGTTCCTCGAAAGTATATAGGTTACTCTTTACATCATAAAGTATATCATCAGGTCCAGCGTCAAAATAGTCTATAATTTGACATCTGTCATTTACTGATTTTGCTTTTGTTGGAGGTAGGAAATGTCTGACATTTCATTACAACAAGAGATTCTACTTTTGTTTTCGAAAAAAAATTCACATTTTTGACGGTAAAGTATAACATTCCTTTGATGCGGGTAATATATAAAGATAAAAGCCAGAGATGTCAAATTATTTGTCTCAAAAAGGAAATTTTAAACATACTTTCTGCCCAAAGTGTTGAACAATCAAATTATTTTCTGTATTCTTTTTAACTTCTAAAGGTCATAATTCCCCATTTTCACAAATTTATCCGTATAATCTTATGTTGTGTCAACGCTTAATGATACATCTCAAACTCTTTCATTTTCAAACAGAATTATATAACCCAGAAACCCACTATCATGATTTCAACACAGTTTAAACGACTTAAAAAGCACCCCAACCTATTAAGCCTTATCGACTCCTGCTAGCTTCGTGATGTAGTGGTTCATGTGTAGTTGATGTTTATTCACTTGAAGTATGTAAATAGAAGATGTGTTACAAAAGTGGTTTTAATAACTGAGGTGAGTTGAATTAGGAGATGAACATACTGTGTTTGAAGGTTAGCGGCATATAACATAACTATTTTTGCTCTAAATTTAATTTAAAGTCGAATAAATGTACGTAGCGTGAGGCTGTAAACGGATAACGTTTTATCGGTTTTGTCACACAAATTAAATTCATTTAAGAACTTTTCTGCCGTTGTAAAAGTGACATCTGCCAATGACACATTATAATGCTAAAATAAATGTACGATAAACGTTTTCCCATTTAAAGTGTATTCCTCCAAATATACTATTTGAATTTGTGAAAAAACAATTGATAATAAACATGCTGATAAATATAAAAGACCAAACCAGAGAGACAAATACCGAAAATAGTTCATACGGTTTGTGTTATTCACTTTAGACATATTCGAAGGACATATGCTAATTAACAAAACCCTTTCGAGTCAAATGCAATGCTTGCTATTTAAGGTATTCAGAGTACAATAACTATTTTGATTTAAAACATCACAAAAGAGGGTGGTGAAATATTTTCTTATACTCTTTAAGCAGCTGGGAACCTCGTTAAACAACGTACAATGTACAGGAAAAATATACCAAAAAGTAAAGGATAACAATAGCATGTCACGATAACATATGAAGTATCGTCTATAAGCATATGAAGCTACTATGTCTGGTGCGGCAATTTCATTAATCTATTAAACTTGATAAGGATAAACAGGTAAACAATAAACATTACCAACGAACAAACACAAATTGAAATCTTGCAGCAATCTTTAAACCGGCAGATGATTATAACATATCTCTTCTCATTATGCAATGAGAGAGAATGTAAATAACGAAAAGTACCACACACAGTACAATATGTAAGACTGTAGTGTGTATAGTAACCTTGAAACAACGTATTTAGCAGTGCAGAGGAGTCAGACGAAGGTGATAAACAAAAACAAGGTGAAAGTGAAAAAAGTCTGGGAATAAGCATTAATAAAAACGACTTTAGCTGTGATTTGTGTATACAGGTGTTACGATTTCATGATCTCAGAATGCATTAATAATACCACAATTTGCATCATTCATAATTTGCTTTCATTACACCAATGTTATTGCAATGAAAGAAAAGTATTTTTGCTGTTTGCAAACCTCAGATATACAGACTTCACACTGATGTTGAGTCAGGTGCGTTTTCAAGCTTTTATGTCATTTTAAAGTCAGCTTTAAGCTCGAATTCTGCTTCTATTCAATCATTCTTCTTTCCCAGGCTGTACATGTATTTCAGGGCCATGACATAATTATATAGTTGGACAAAAATAACACCAATTATATCTTGTAAATGTTTATGTTTATACTATCCACTAAAACTATGGGAACACCAACATTTCCAATTACAAAAAAACTTATAATAAGGCATAAATGAGTCAATATCTTTGCAATACATTCATAAAGAAATTAATGAAGTTTAGAAAGAAATTAACTCTCAAGAGGCTCCCGAGGGATACAAAAAGAGAGGTGGGGTCCAAAACGAAATTCACAACATCAGTAGTGAATGTGTCCTTCTCCTTGCTGGATACACTCGTCACACCATCTCCGCATGGATCTAACCAGGGTACGCCACTCAAGAAGCCATTGGACCAGTGTCTGAAGGTTTTGTGCCATGCCATGACGGTTTCTGACTCGTCTTCCAAGGACGTCCCACGGGTGCTGAATTGGGGCAAGATTGGTGAATTAGCTGGCAAGTTCATGTGGTTCACGTTCTGCTGCTGCAGAAAGTTTCTTACAACATGGGCACGGTGTGGACTCGCATTATAATTTTCCAGAACTCCTCGCGTCTAAAGCTGGCAAATCAGGGGATGCAGAATCAAATCAAGAGAGCGCAATGTGGTTAGATTAACTTGCAAATGATACAGGGGAGTTCGATGGTGCAAACATCATCACAATGGTGTAAATGCGTTCTTACTAGACTACAGTGCCTCGGAAGGGAAAGAAGCGTCAATTTAATGATCGAACTCTTGTTTCACTGTCGTTAAACATGTCTCGTCTCATTTCAACTGGCATAGAGCCTCGAAAGCCTTATGCTAACTCTGTTTTTTCCAAAATGTAATATATGATCAGATGAAGTTGACAGGAATTCCAGATACTGAAAGACCAATGGTAAGCCTTAGTCATTTCTGAAAACATAATCTAGATAGTAATCGCAAGCAATTTTGTACCGAAGCATTTCTCGAAGTGTAAATGCATTCTGTTTAATCAAGAACCTCGTCATCATTATGAGAACACACTGGACAAGAGGTGTTGGTGGCTGAGTGGGTGAGCTGTTGGGACAGTCAGTGCTGGAGATTTGTGTCAGTGAAAGTGGGGGTTGGAATCGTGCTGGGGACATGTCCCAAAATAAATTTTAAAAAACAAGAATTTGTACTTTTGCATATTGTATGACGCAAATATAACAATTTAACAAGCTGTCTTTGATGTCATCAATTACAGTGTTTTGAAAAGTTAACCATATTTAGGAGAACCAGTTTAGTAAAGAAAACATAGAAACATTGAGTCCATCAGCATTGCTAAATTGCTTAGATCCTGAAGAAAAGGACAATACTTATTATTTCTTTGTCGTTGTTCCAAATGCATGTTCTAGTCATTTATATATTTATATATATTCATTTCTGATTAGTTGATTTTGATTTATTACCGTAAAAGTTTGTTCTAGAAGAAGACATCCATTTACGACATCTTAACTATCCGACTGGTACACTTCAGGTGGTGCTCTGTTTTTAGGGCAGATAAATGTGTCTTCGGCAGTTATCACCATTTTGTTACTCATGAGTCAATACGGAAGAGGGGAATGTTTTACATAAGATAATCTGCTATTAACTAGAATCTATGTAGTTAAATTATTTACATGACAGTGGATTAACATGCATGATGCATCAATTCGATGACGTCATTGATGAGACAATGTAATGGTTGAATGTGATAATTAATTAGTTTGTTCCTATGATCGATATCATGGTTGGAGTCTATGTAGAAACGTACGAACATACATGCATGTCTCTCGACTATTGTATGGAATAATTTGTTTCATTGGTGATAAGTTTGATCTTTTCCAATATTTAGATTAGTGCATTCTTGTTAATAAACGAATTGTTATTCTGCATAGCAAAAATGATTTTAAAAAAACAATGTATATAGAATAACCAGTTTGAAAACCTATGAACTAATTATAATATGTCTCCGATTTTCAAACAAACAAAAGTTTATCTCTTACTTGAAACTAACTGATTGACAATCCCATTAACATGGAGTATATGTATTGCAAATTAAAATAGGCCATGTGAAAAATTCAAGTTAACAAGAAGTAGCTCAATAACGATTATAGTCATTTACTTTTTCTACTCAAGTTTGTTCTTTATTTCGAACATATTTCTCCTCACAATTGAATTACTGCCATCTATCTCAGTAAATAACTCAATTAGTCATACTGTCAAGCAAGTTTAATTACTCAACAATGTCAATAATTGTACTAAATCCCAGAGTCAAAATAAGCAATTTGTCCACACGCAACATCAAGTGAGGACACTCTACATAACGATGTTTCAATTATCATACACATACACATATAAGGAGCCATTTGTCCTTAGTACTTCCTGGTGTTTTTCTTTGGATGTTAGATACAATCCCTTGAATTAATTTTTATGAACAGCAAACTGATGAACATCCATAAAATCAAAGTCGATGAACTTTATCAATTTTATGTGTGTGTTCATTGTCAACGAATCAGTATACATGAATAATTCTCAAACTTAGAAATAATAACTGCAATGTACATAATTGTTTCCTGAAAATGATATAGCTTTCAGAGGTATCTGGTTTTTAAAATGTTGTTGATTATGCTATTATGGATCCCAAACATACACTCTTCATACTATCATTAAAGTGATAAAAATTGATTACAAAATTACATTTTCTTAGTGATTTATGGAAAGAAACATATATGTACATGATTGCAGAGTGTTCCTCTAAAAACGAAGTATCATAGTCAGGGCATGTTATTTTATATTAGTGCACGGTAACTCAAAGCAGTCATTAATCACATAATCTAGTAACTATCTCATGAACATGAAACACGTCAGATCACAGTAAGGAATACTTACTGATTCTATAAACGTGTTTTTGTACATCAAGTGACTAGGTACGTGGAAGATTAATGATTTATTTCCAGATAAACTATTAAGTGTATGACATATAAAAGATATACAGAAATCATTTTGCAGATGTTTTACAAAGAGATGATTATCAGTTATGTGGAAGTTATATGTACTTAAGAATATCACTCTACCAAAGCCCCTCCAAAACCATCAACTACTGTCAAACACCTTACCAGCTTCATGTACATTATACTGTAAGTGGACCAGTAATGGTATCATTTATCAACGAATAACTATCTTATTGAGAACAACTCAAGTTAACCCTTACAATATTCTCTTCTTTTTTCTATATATAATCAATGAAACCCAGAGGCTCAACAGCATATACTACAAACTTTTACCATTTCGCCTTGAGTTCATAAAATGGTCAGGTAAAATGATAACGTGCTTGTGAATTTAGATAATCACTCTATATGTCTTATGGTATTATAATTATTGATATGAAAACGCTGTACCCCGATCGAAATTAAATTAACTGAAAACAAATTGATTGGTTTGTTATGGAAACATTTTTAGTTCAATAATAAACAAGATGTGTTTGTTAAAACACGGATGCCCCCGGATATACCAAAGTTATGGCCAAGTTTAAAGTTTTCTGAAGATGTCCTCTGCGGCAAGGTAAAGGTCTCAAGGTCAAATATGATGACCTCATCTGAAGGTCTCATCACAAGGTATGCACATGCCAAGTATGAAAGCCATAACTCTTAACAATCCAAAGTTATGGCCAAGGTTAACGTTTTCTGGAAATGTTCATTGCGGTAAGGTCAAGGTCACAAGGTCAAATATGATGACCTCATCTGAAAGGTCTCATCACAAGATATGCACATGCCAAATATGAAAGCCCTAGCTCTGAGCAATCTAAAGTGATGGCCAAGGTTAAAGTTTTCTGAAAATGTCCATTGCGGCAAGGTCAATGTCACAAGGTCAAATATGATGACCTCATCTGAAAGGTCTTATCACAAGGTATGCACGTGCCAAGTATGAAAGCCCTAGCTCTGAGCAATCTAAAGTTATTGCCAAGGTTAAAGTTTGTGTGGACAGACACAAAGACGGACGGACGGACAGACAAGACGGACAGGTGAAAAACAATATACCCCCGGAATCTCTGATTCGGGGGCATAAAAATGCAAACTATTCTCAAGATACCTTTCCAGATAATTAACCTCATCATGGATAACTTTGGCACCAAGCACACAATGGAATGCTCTCTGTAGCCGATGCTAAAATGCACCCCACAGCAAACGAAACACATCATCGTGGAATCTAGTCTGATAGAGTGGTATGCATTGCCACCTAGGAGATGAAACTCTTAGAGACTGTTGTCTGAAATTGAAAATAGAATTGATCTGATGCAATTTCTTGATTTTAGGCAAATTTCATTCTCATTTACAGCAAATGGGTGGATCCAAGATGTAATTTTTTAAAACTGTTTTTAGATCTTTTATTTTAGATCGGATTTCATTGAATTTAATTGCGTACCCTTATTAAAGATATATCAACTCATTTATTTGCATGCATTCGTCAATAGTTGACAAAATATCACAATATGATGTAACATGACAAGAATTTTAGAAAACATATTTTGGTTGGTTAGAAATGTTTTAATCATATCTTTCGATTGGTAAAATTATAGGTTCATTATATTTTTTACTTTTTAGGTAAATACACTCCAGTGTGATTTGACAACTGATAAACACTTCCACCACACGTGAATATTAAATAAATAGCTATTAGTTTATGAAACAAATTATATTATTAATATTGGTAACTTAAGTCGAGAACCCCTCATAAAATCTACCAGATTGTCGATCTCACTAAGAAAGGTGTGGCCCATATGTCTTCAGATAATGGCTTCCTTGAATATTTTACAACGCTGGTTTAGCTATCTTTAACCTTACACATATTTTTAGAAGATCTGAAGTTGGAACTCGGCCATTACGAAACACGTGCATCTGATTCCATTCATTTGATAAAGTTCATGAATAATACTTTCCTAAATTTCTCTCAGAAAGTCATAACTTACAGTTACCAATGGCAAGTAATTGCCAATGTCAGATATATTTATTTATTTTGTGATACGCATAAACGACGCCAGTTGTTTGAAAAGCCACCGTGAAAACAACAGGTTTTACCCAAAACAAGAGAATCCTATTCTCTTATAAACTCTCTACGCTGATTATGTACGAGTGTTAATGAAATATATGTTCGCACACACTTCAATAGGTGGAGGTTATATGGTATTTTCCCCTTGTGTTTGTGTTGTGCCATAGATATTTTCTATATTATCACCACGAGAGGAAGTTAGTTTTACATAACCAACCATTGACATATGTTTTTTTCTCCAAAATCCATTTAAATGGTTATATGTTATTAACTGTTATCTGCATATGTCTGGAAATAGTTTACATTATACACCGAATTTTGATAATCAGGACATTTTCAAACCGGTTTAACAACAGTTAAAACAGTGTATGGATTACATTAAGAACAATACGTGTTTAACAATAAAGGGATGAGTTGAATTGCGGTGTTGTCCTTGAAATGTATCTTAATGCATGGCTTGTCTATCCACCTGAGGAAACTGATTACAGTAACTGCAGGAAACTCTATACAGAAGGTGAGCAGATAGAGATGTGTATCAGCAACTTCCACCTTCATTGCAGCCAACGAGCAACCACGTTATCTGATAGGACTTGCGTACAGCCACTGTACTTACAGACTTTTCAACAGATGTACAAACTCATTACAAGACATCGGTAAAAACAACGGGAAGAGCATCAGACAGAACGCGCATTGGGAACAGATTAGCTATCACTTCTATCTTAGTCGATTTGTACCTAATTACTATGAATGATAACCATTCATCAGATAATATTATCAGCAGACACGCGGTACTGAGCACGTAATGTAACAACACTACTATTGAGACACAAGATAAATCTGTATTACAATACTGTGTCAAACAAAAAGGGGTGTAACATTGAAACAACTTATTTAACACTTCAGTGAAATGAATATGATACACAAACATCAGTTGGAAGACAACTTTCCTCTAATAAACATGAACACCGCTTTACATATTATTTGAATATGTAGGTGTTACGTTGTCATGTTCCTAAAATGAATTGATAAATATCGCATTGAACTAAAAACGTATTTTTGCTGAGGGCATACCTCAAACATGCATGTTTGATGTTGAGTGAGGTGCGTTTTAAAACTTTAATGTCATTCAAATCGCAGTTACAGGTACAATCTATAAGCTCTTATTCCGCCATTCATTTTTGCAAAACTGAAAGGCTGTGTAATGCAATTTTAAACAGATTTAGTGAGTGAGTGAGTGAGTTGGGGTTTAACGCCGCTTTCAAGAGTATTTCACTTATATCGCGGCTGCTAGTATTATGGCAGGGAGAAAGCCCGCAACGCCATGTGACTATGCACTGCGGTGAAACCTGCGAGCAGCTGCTGGAACTAGCGAACCATGGGTGGTACGGCGCTGAAATTCAGTGTGGCATTGCACCCAAACCTTACTGCGTGTAGAACAGTTCTCTACTGCAGACAAAGTTGCCGTGCCCCTGGCGGGATTTTTAATCATATTTAGGGCTATAGTTTAATTATACACTAACTATAATAAAGAGAACAAAGATTTTGTCAAATATGTAAGTCTAATATTATAGAAGATGAATACCATTTTTTACTGATTTGTCCTTTGTACAGCAACATCCGTAAGAAATATATCCAAAAAAATACTATGTAAATCCAAATAAGCTAAAATTGTCTCCACTTTTAAACAGTGTAAACAAAAAAGGAAATTGAAAACCTGTCCATGTTTATCTTTTATGCGTTTGTACATAGAAATCGCATTATTTCATGAAATGTCAGTGCACTGTATATTTTGTACTATAGGCCTGAGGCCTTTTAAGTACTGAAATAATGATTGATTGAGATTGAATAAAGGTTTAAATGTTAAAATGCCCTTCGTTTCAATGTCATAACCTTATTGCACATTGTGAATCCACCTTGGGCACACTACATTTCCTTGAATTTCAAGATCACATTGCAAGCAAAAAGAATCGTAGGATGAACTACCATTTGATTGCAATTTTACCCATGACAAGAAGTGATTATCATATAGGTTAATATAGTCACACTCTGTCTCCATATGTTATATACATGATCATTGTTTTAACTTCAAACAGTAGAAACATTCGACGTCATAAACAAAACCATAGCAATATTTTGGAGAATGGAGAAATGCAAATTGCGGAAATCTATTGTACAAAATTGACCACAAACACGAAATGTTTATCACGTAGGTTTACATAGAAGACTATTTCCATAAGTAGACGTATATAAGACCGTTTAGAATAACAATTTATCATCAACAAAACATTTGCATTGTATTACGAATTCAGTTAATAATCAGTTTTATGATGAACCATGAAAAATATCACCTATTAATAATCATTGAAAAAAGTTCTCAAAATTATTGTAATTCGCTTTCATTTCCAAAAAACGAATATCGCGTAAATCTGTTACTGTCATGTCAAATGCTTTGAAACAATACCTACTTATGTTTAGGTATTCATATTTCTAAGCTAAGTGTCATGACCAATTTTATGTCTAACCTTTAAACTGGCCATACCACCTATTCTGACTTACTGTTAAAGATGCATCCATTGTGTTTCGCTTTAATACGTTCAAACATATGATATGTGTTGAATTCAGTTGAAACAATTTCACTTAACTTCCATATTCATCCCCAATTGTCAAATATATCATACTTACTACTTTCCAATTAAAATCGAACAACACCATTACACATGTGCAGAAACCAAAACTACATGTACATGCACAGTAGTTATATGACCCATACAACATCATCAACCAAAATTTGTCTTCTTGTCTGTTGTAAATAAGTTTCGAAAATTACGTTTGACTAATTGACGCGCGCGACACGCTGTGCATTGTCGGGTTTTCGAATTTCGCTGGTATACCGATTCGATCATCATCAAAACGGCAATTTTCGTCAAAAGTCAGTACTTCTCGATAAAATAACATGAATTTATAACATTTTGCACATGTGACCTCAAATAACACAATGGATGTACCTTTAAAAGTCCAGTGTTTCATTTAGAAGAAATTGTCTTTTCCCAATTGCAATCTCAGTATATCGCCCCCCGCATCTTGGGATAAATGTTCTGTTCATAAATGCCGATGTGGCAGATCATTTTACAAAACAATCACATCCACTGCCTTGACAGTAATCCTTTGATAGATACTCATATCTGATGTAATTACAGCAGTCTGTAGCAACGTGAAGTCTCATCACACTTAGCCTATTACTGGCACATGGCCATGGTTAAATGTTTGGAAAAAATGTCAAGTATGAACGGCCTATCACTGACCACAGGGGCGTGTGTCGCTTAGAAACAGCGTTTAAAAGACATATATGTTACATATCCAGGTTACAGGGTCTTCAGTCTCGCTATAGGCCCTGAAAGCTGGATCCTAGTCATTGGCTGAGCCATAAAAATTATTTTTGATGCGAAATATGAGTTTGAATGAGCATGGGGTGGTTTCGTCGTTACATCCCTTTCCTTTCATATAGTAATAGGGTAGGGTCTATAAAGGTATATGTATTTTAAACGCTGTTTCTAAGCGACACACGCCCCTGTGTCACTGACTGGACACGGTACCGGTCACAAGGTAAACTTAATGACCTAATAGGAGAGGTTTGATCAAAATGAACGCACATGTCAAGTATCAAAGGACTATCTTAGACCAAAAGTAATGGTCAAGGTAAAGGTATTTCTGACAAAGTGAAGTACATATCGACATTTTGAACAGGTTCAGGACAACCTGTTAACAGACATTATGGTTCATTCCAGAGATTATCCAATATATTAGAGAGTGAATTCGCCCATTAAGGTATGAAAACTAGCGTTTTTCTCGCGAGCGGTCTACTTCTCAACTGGCGAGCTATGGTATGTGTACATTCTGCACCATGTGTGTGCTCTTCAACCTCTACTTAATCAATTAAACCGGGAATTTACCTCATTTTGGTCGACTGGTCCGAAACAAATATGACCTTTTCTTCCATTTTACACGTTTATGGCCAAATGTTTTCGTTATAAATAGTGTTATGTACTTTTAAGTCTCTCACCTTGGGTAACGATCACTTCTCGCTTCACAACATCCGGAAACTGCACTGGATGCGCAGTCATACTTCTGCAAAGGGACGTAATTCTCAGTAGGGGTGTGAAACTAGGGTGTAGTGTAAGGAGCACTTTATCACCTGAAAGGTGCATACAAAAACACGAACAAATTTCTATTTAGAAAATAAAATTTTTTTCATTAAAACGTAACACAATTATACAAACTAACACAAACAAAAATGTTTCTTGACAATTATTTTCAATAAAATTCGTAAAACATTTATGTTATTTCTCTTTTTACAGTTTCAACAACAAAACGATTAGGAAGTGCAGCTGTAGTGGCCATGATGTTTTTGCTTCACACATCCATTTAGTGTTTATCATATCTCCTCAAGAAAACACTCCAAAGTTGTTCACGACTCACTTTTGAGGCTAGGTTACTTGAAAGTAAAGTCAACATATAGACTACACTAAATAACACTTACTTCAACCCAAACTTTCCCCAGAGGACATTGCCATAGATACCATTGCTAAAGATATAGACAAAGATTCATTAAGCAATTCTCAAATTAATTAATTCTCTTTGTGATGTGGGTAAATTAGCGAGGAAAGGAATACAGAGAGACATAGCAGACGTTGCTAGCCAGACTCCAAAAATTATCTGCCTAATTAGATACAACATCATCACACACCATTGCTCGAGTTTCTGACCTCTTTTGGAAATATAAATTTGAATGAGTTTGAAGGATCCCCAAAATCACTCAGAATTATCACCACTAGGATTGAGCTCAAATCACCAAACATTGTGACTCTATTATCACTTGTTACAAATCTATTGTCATACGTCATATCAGGCAGCAAAACATCCCGGGAACCTCCTTCACCACAGTACAAGTCCATGTGGAAATTACACCACCATCCGTAAATGGATAGAGAAAGGAACTGACATTCCCAATACATTGTCTTCTGACGGAAGTGTTGGTGTATTGTGCTTCAGAAGAATTGGAAGGTAGTTCTAAACTTGAAATCCGAATGCACTGTTACGTGATATACACTGCCCTCTATGTTTACCACCTAGCGACAAAAGTTACGTAAAAGCAAATAGAGTTATCACCCTGGGCCATGTGCTTTGGTCTGTGTGTACTTCCTGTCTTGGAATAAAACTTGTAACGTAACCCGCACCTTGTTTTTCTAATATAAGAAGACACGAAACATGGTGGCAGCGGTGCGCGGTGTGTTCTCACGTTAACGTGCTGTATGTATATTCGATCTAACGATCGCTGAACGTTTCATAAGAAAATTATGGATCAAAGAGATGAAGATGTACGTGTTGAAGAGGCAGCTGACCAGCGCGGTAATGCTGCCGCTCTGCCTCGGATTGATGGTATTCGTCCACCGGGTCCTCTCATTGTTGATTCGAACATCGTTGAACATTTGAAACTTTTCAAGCAGAAGTGGGAGAATTTTGAGACTTTAAAGGGGCTCCGTCGTTATGAGCACAATTACCAGGTTGCATTATTTCTGCATAGCATAGGTGATTCTGCACTGAAAATCTACAATGGCTTTCAGTTCCCTCCTCCCCCAGAAGGTCAAGTACGAACTGTTCAGGACATTATTACACAATTTGACAATTTTGTAATAGGGGAAACGAATGAAACCTACGAGAGGTATATCTTTAATAAACGTTCTCGTGGTGAAGGCGAGTCATTTGAAAATTTCCACTCTGCAATACGAACATTAGTGAAAACGTGCAACTACTGCGACAACTGTCGTCCGTCCATCCTGAGGGATTGAATTGTTCTCTGAATCAACGCAAAAGAAACTCAACAATCTCTATTAAGAGAAAGAGGTCTAAATTTGGAGCGAGCCATAGACATATGCAAAGCAGCGGAGAAAGCATCTCATCATAGTGCGGCCTTGAAGACAGAGGGAGAGACAATCAACAAAGTTGATATGACGAGAAAGAAAACTTACAGTAAACAAAAGAAACCACACAGAAGTGAACAGAAACAGGACTCTTTAGTAAAATGCAAATTCTGCGATAGATCCCATGAGTATTCGAGATCTGCATGTCCAGCATGGGGTAAATCCTGTGACAAGTGTGGTAAGAGAAATCATTTCTCCAGTGTGTGTCCAAGTAAAAAGTTGCAACACTCATCAAAATCAAGAGTTCGAAATGTCCGGTGTGATGACAGTGACGAAAGTGACGCTGAAGAATGGATCAACATCGTCGAGATTGTGAACGACTTACCCGTCAACTCAATGGACTCCTCACATAAGGACATTAAAGTTCGCATGAAGGTCAAGGACATTGATGTTACTTTTCAAGTTGACACAGGTTGTTCAGTGAATATCCTCCCCTCACGCTTTGTAGATCAAGTTGACATAAAACCAGACAGACATGTTCTCAAAATGTGGAACAACACACAACTCCATAGTCTTGGTAAAGCCAGACTATCTGTACGCAATCCTGCAATTGACAAGAAATACTCGATTGGGTTCATAGTTGTCAAGGAGGACTTTACGCCACTTTTAGGCCTGAAAACAATAGAACAGTTGGACATTATCAGTGTCAATAACGATATGGTAGATCGTATCTACTCTGTGTCAGGTCCGACGTCCAGTCCTACATGTATAGTGGGCAAGTATGCGTCAGTGTTTGACGATGAACTAGGCACTTTTCAGGGTTCTGTTCACTTTGAGACCCGTGCTGATATCGTTCCGAAGGTAATGCCCAACAAGCGTATTCCCATAGCTGTAAGACCAAAACTGAAGAAGGAACTAGACCGACTCACAAAGTTGGGTGTCATCGAACCTGTGGACAAACCCACCCCTTGGGTAAGTCAAGTGGCAATCACCGAAAAGTCGTCTGGTGAGATCAGGATCTGTCTCGACCCGAGGCCGCTCAACACAGCCTTATGCAGAGAACATTTTACCCTGCCTGTCCTTGATGATTCACTTCATGAGTTAGGCCAATCTCGTGTGTTCAGTAAAGCTGACCTACGGTCAGGATATTGGCATGCTCAACTGGACGAAGAATCAAGTATGATGACTACCTTCCAAACATGTTTCGGACGTTTCCGATTCAAACGCCTTCCTTTTGGTACATCAGTTTCGTCCGAGATCTTTCAGAAAAAACTGTTTGAAAACATTGAAGGTCTGCCAGGTATACTGTGTATTGCCGATGATGTTTTGATACATGGCAAGGATGAAGAAACTCATGACAAAAATCTTGAGAGATTTCTTCAAAGATGTGCTGAAAGAGGCATCAAGTTAAATCGAAGCAAACTGGAGCTTCGAACCAAGGAAGTGACATTTATGGGTCACAGAATCTCCAAGGATGGTCTGCAGACGGATCCCGAGAAAGTGAGAGCCATACAAGAAATGGAATGACCAACCAACGTAGAGGGACTCCGACGTGTCCTTGGTATGACAAACTACCTGGCGAGATTTCTTCCAAATCTCACAGAGGCAACAGAACCTCTCCGCAATCTCACCAAGAAAGATGTTTCTTGGAACTGGTCCGATGCTCAAGAGTCAGCGTGGCAGTACGTGAAACTGAAAGTGACAAACAGTCCTGTGTTGGCATACTATGATCCACAAACCGAACTCGTTCTTGAAAACGACGCCAGTGAATACGGACTTGGTTCATCTCTTCTTCAGAAAGGCAAACCCGTAGCGTTCGCCAGCAGATCACTCACAGAAACAGAGCGAAGATATGCACAAATTGAAAAAGAGATGCTCGCCGTAGTCTATGGATTGGAAAAATTCCACCAATACACTTTTCGACGTGAGGTGAAAGTTGTCACCGATCACAAGCCCTTGGTCACCATTGTCCAGAAACCACTTTCAAAGGCACCATGCAGACTACAAAACCTACTACTACGTGCTCAGAAGTATGACTTCTCACTATCATACAAGCCAGGCAAGGAGCTTGAACTTGTTGACACACTCTCAAGAGCACCAATTCCTGAAACCAGTGAGAAATTGGACACAGTTGAACATGTTCATAATCTTCTGTACAGTCCCATCCAGGAAAACCGACTCCAGGATATCTGACGTGCAACAGAAGCTGACGAGTCTCTACAGGCACTGAAGGCAACCATTGTCAAGGGTTGGCCTGAGAACAGAGCTGATGTTGAAGACTCACTCAAACCTTACTTCTCCTACAAGGATGAACTGACAGTGCAAGATGGAATCATCCTGAGAGGGGATCGTGTTCTCATTCCTACACCTCTTCGAAGTGACATCAAGAAGACACTCCACGCAGGCCATCTAGGCATAAATTCATGTCTCCGTCGTGCACGACTTCTTGTTTTCTGGCCAAGCATGTCCAGTGAAATACGTCATTATATTGAATCTTGTGACATTTGTGCGATGTACCAGACAAAACAGCCAGCTGAGACGCTCAACATGCACGACGTTCCTCACCGCCCATGGGAAAAAGTGGGTAGTGACCTATTCTCCATCCACGGGAGAACCTACCTCATAACGGTAGACTACTTCAGCAACTTCTTTGAGGTGGACTACCTGCCTGAACTGACAGGTGATGCAGTGGTGACCAGGATCAAACATCACTTCGCGCGTCATTGCATACCAGACACTGTCGTGACAGACGGAGGTCCACAATACACCTGCCATCAGTTCAAGCGCTTCAGTGAAGTGTTTGGATTCAAACATGTGACATCCAGTCCAGGTAATTCGAAGGCAAATGAAGCGGCGGAAGCAGCAGTGAAGATCGTGAAGAACATGATGAGAAAGTGCAAGGCTTCCGGTGAAGACCCATACATAGGTCTACTAAATCTGCGAAACACTCCAACTGAAAATCTCTGCACTAGCCCAGTAGAGAGACTGTTCGGACGCAAGACTAAGACCACAGTTCCCACAACTCAGACGGTCTTACAACCAACCAATCCTAATCTGTCGCAGGAGAGGGAACGAATGAGTGAGAAGAAGGCTAATGTAGCTACTCGACATCTGGGACGGAAGGACTTACCACCACTCTCACTAGGTTCAACCGTCAGAATGCAACCAATCCAACGAGGTCAACGCGAGTGGAAAGAAGCAACGGTTACTAAGCAGCTGAAGAGCAGAACCTACGAGGTAACCGATGAGAAGGGATCTACTTATCGTCGGAATCGAGAGCATCTCCGGAACTCGATGCCTTCCCGTAGGGCATCACCTGAGACTCCTCGTAAACACAGGGTGTCAGCGAGAAGCCCAGCTATGAGTAAGACTACTCCAGAGCCAACACAGCAGCAGACGCCTGTGAAGCCGTGTGACAAGGTGTTACCAAATACACCTACTGTTGTGGACACTGACAAATCTCTAGCCTACCAAACCAGATCAGGGAGAACTGTCAAACCGGTTGAGAGACTTGACATTTGATAAATGAACCATCATGAACTCTGTTGAACATCATGAAGTCTCATAAGTTTAAGTCCATGTCACAATCATTTAATCAATCCGTCCAAGTACCATTTCTAGTCTAGTCACATATGCTTCAAATTGATCAGAGACAATTATATTTGTGTTTTACATAAGTAAATTTCAAGTTAGTTTATTCTCCTTGATTTTGAGTTAAAGTTAACCGTTTAATTGTTTGCTTCAAAAGTGTTTAGGTTTAAGCTTTCAAAAGAGGAAGGATGTTACGTGATATACACTGCCCTCTATGTTTACCACCTAGCGGCAAAAGTTACGTAAAAGCAAATAGAGTTATCACCCTGGGCCATGTGCTTTGGTCTGTGTGTACTTCCTGTCTTGGAATAAAACTTGTAACGTAACCCGCACCTTGTTTTTCTAATATAAGAAGACACGAAACATGCAGTATTACAAATTCAATAGCAATACAGAATCCACACAACAATATCCAATCTGCCATAGTATTTTCTCCATATTTTTGACTCAACAGTGCCTCAACAAAAACTTATAGCAATGAACTGAACGAAATGAGTACAGCATGCCAGGATCACATTGCCCATTACCTTGACACTTTCATCCAATCGGAGACAGGCACAGTTCTCCAAACCATGTCACAATATATACATGGTGGCTCTCTCACTGACGCAATTAGTAACAGGGAGTTTGTTTGTTTACAATCTGGTAGCTTCAAGACTTCTAAAGATCCATACAACCTGGTAGAGTCACACCATCCGTAATCCCCACCTTGTATCACCCTTGCCGATCCAATCCTCGTAAACCCCTCTGGTTATGACAGCCATAACCTTGTTCTTAGGTCCCTGGAAAAGCAACTGGGTTTAGGGCAGGAACGACAGTGGTTTGTGGCTGGTTGCGATGGTTCACCTTATAACCTCTTTGCAAGAATGATTGGTTTTGCTGTAGTGTGTGTGGTCAAAGTTCCACAGCGGACATGCTACCTTCTTGCGTCACCTTCGCCACAACTTACACAGGTAAATCCAAGGGAATGCATGTTATTTCAATACGTTCTACTCGTTCCGGGTGCTGGACATGTGGAAATCAACTTACTGAAGTCAGTTTTTAATATTCTCTGGGAGCCTCTGATGAAACACATCGCTGGCCTGTGTGGATTTAGAACACCTAACACCTTGCAGTATGCCCAGTCTTGCAGCAACCACCACTTCACAAGTCTTGCCAGATGTATTTGATTTAATTACACTCAAGCTTGCGTAAAATTCTATTTGAATACGTCACACGAACACACTGCAATCAGCGAGACGTCACCTCTGGAAATATTGGTGCCTGGGTTTCCAGTTTCCATGCCCCAACTACCGGTTCCTCTGGAGTGTTTTGCGGTAGAGGCTGATCCCCATTTTCATTCAGTTGTGCTGTTAGGAGGAATAACCCACGTCCCATGATTGCTTCCAGGGATTCAGCCTCTACCATTTTCCACGGCACCAATGCCACCACTTACATGGAGCTCGTCTTTCGCGATGATAGGATGCGCCTGTGTGCTGCCCAGGAGGTGCTGGACTTCATTCATCACTCTGAAGTTTTCTCGGCAAGTGGACACACCAGCAAAGGGGAGGGCGCAGACTTCATACTGGAAGGCAGGAAATGAAGAGTAAAGATGTGGGTCCCCCCAGGCGTCCCTAAGGAGCACACGTGGCTGAGGTGCTGTCGTAATCTCGACAGAATGGAGCAGGTAACTATAACATTATTACTTTAAGGATCCAATTAGCTAATTGTATATAATAATGCAGTTATTCCAGTTTCGGTTTCTAAACATGCATAATGATGTTACTCGATTTTGATTGGAAACAAGTAAGTATGATAAATTTGGCGACTGGGGATGAATATGCAACCTGAGTTAATTTATTTGTTCTGTAAACAACACATATGGTGCGTTGGAATGTATCAAAGACAAATCAAATTTTATTAAACACAATGGATGTACCTTTAACAGCGAGTTACGCCAGCAGTGGTCTCAGGCGGCGAAAAGGGGAAGCAAGCAAGACCAAGACAACACTGGGGAGCTATTCGGTAAGATGTGTTTAATATTTTGTTTCATTATTATAGGTAAAGGTATTTTTCAAATTTTCCTTTGAAAATGTTTTGGCCTTTCGTTGGGGGTTAGGCAGGGATCTAATTTGGCGTGGACCACTTAGGTGCGGGCCGGAACTTACAAACGGAATTCCATCCCCATCAGGTGGCTCCAGTCCATTGCATTCGTGTAAAGCATCCTGCGCATTCAATGAATATCTACATTGAATACTTTTATCAAAGTTAATTTTAATATTTTGATTGTTTATTTCTTTAACAAACACTTAAAACAATGAAAAAAAACACTAGAGTAATTTCAGAAATATATGTTATGAAACCCATTTTATTGCCAATTTGGGTTTTTGTAGTATCCACTGTAATCGATGGGCCCTCAGAATTACGTCACTTTGCGGAAGTATGACTGCGAATCCAGTGCAGTTTCCGGATGGTATGAAGCGAGAAGTGATCGTTACACAAGGTGAGAAACTGAAATGTACATACAATCATTTATAACAAAAATATGTGGGCATAAACGTGCAAAATGGCAGAAAAGGTCATATTTGTTTCGGACCAGACGACCAAATGCGGTAAATTCCCGGTTTAATTGAGTAAGTAGGGGTTGAAGAGCATACACGTGGTGCAGAATGTACACATACCATAGCTCGCCAGTTTAGAAGTAGACCGCTCACGAGAAAAACGCTCGTTTTGTATACCCAAAATGGGCGAGTTCACTCTCTATTATAAGGGATAATCTCTTGAATGAGCCATAATCTCTGTTTACAGGGGTGTCCTGAACCTGTTTACCAACAACAGGTCGCACAAAACGTGTTCGAGCCTTCGTCCTCCTTAGGAAAACCTTGGATTAATATGAAGATAATCCAATGGACTGTTCTTGACATATCTCTACAACAAGCTTAACAATCAAATGCACATGCGAGAAACTTCAGTTTAAATTGTGACCTTGAAAATAAAGTCAAGATCACCAAAATATTATCATTCCTTTGTCTTCCCTAAGATAATCTAGTGAACGGTTCTGGAGATATCCCACTGACAATGGCAAAGGACGAAATATCGTTGTAACCTTGTATTGAAGGTCAAGGTCACAAAACAATGTGAAAACAATACCCCCACTGTTGTGAACCTGCAATGCAAGCAACTAGTTCTTGAGTTATTCCACTCCATGTACATCTGGATGGACGTACAGATGCTGCATAATACTATATCACTTGTTTCGAGCTAAAGAGAACAAATAATTGCAGAGTGGTAAACGACCACAACAGAAACTTCAGTCTTCAAGTCTTAAATCTTCATAAAGGACAAGTTGATAACATGACAATGATGTAAAAAAAAACTAGACAAAAACATAGTATATATTCCAAACCAACCGGCTAAAAGACCGACATTTGACCAGTATTGAGAGCGGTTGGGCTATATAATTAATATATATTTTTGGATGGATTAGCTTGTCATAGAATCACACAGTTATAGGGTATCTAACAAGTTACCCTTTCATATCAACTTTATCAAAGTTATTTCTCGAGGGACATAAACTTGATATGAAAGGGGAACGAGTTATGTATCCTATTTATTACCAACTTGTAGTTCATACCATTTATTGTGTTTTGAAATATATTTGTGTTGTCCCTATAAAGGAACTGAACGGCAGAGTAATATCAACCCTGTCACAGCATCTATAAGTTCCTAATATTGTGACATTAAATATTTTTTCAAAATCAAACCATTCTAATAATAATATTTATTATGTGTCCTTCGGTGTCGACTGGCAGTTTCTTAATATCCTTGCTGATTTGAAATAAAGTAAACATAATTTCCATTGAGAAACCAGTGATCAAGATTATTTTAGTAAAGGAACTCGTTTTACAGACAACTGTAATTAAACCATAATCCTTTCCATATTTGACGATCTCCTTTCTTCGGATTCGCTTTCTTCGACGACACTACACTGCCATAAGATTGCAATAAGTTGATCAATACTTTCAAATCAAATCATCTTTAAGTGACCTGAAAACGTCTGTGTTAGCAGGAAAACATGTACATATTGATGTCTTAACAAAAAGATTGATAAATGTTAAGCTCAGTTTGTCAGATTAATAACGTTTCCGCCCTTATTGATTGGGCGTGAACAGGGCAAAAGGGATATTTTATTTTATACCATGACTTATTAATCTAGCCATTATCTCGTTTGTAGTTAAATGATTCGATAAGATTTATCTCACCATTAGACATTGCAGCCATTTTCCAATAGTTCATCAGCGAATATTGACAAGTTTATATGATAGATATTTTTATGTTTGTATTACCAAGAAGTCACATTACATGGCATATATATACAAGCATAATGTCAATGTTTACAAATGTGGATACAGACGGAGTAAAAATACATTTTTTATTGTGCGTGACATAAAGTCACATAATGTGTGACATATTTCATTCGAAAGTATTCTGATTTAGATTTGTATGGATCTCAAACATCATCTTCTGTATTTCGCGGAAGTGGAAGAGGGATTTAGGTGTGAAGTTGAACTCTGTCCGTATGTGCGTCCGTCCGAGTTAAAGGGGACAAGTGTTCTAAGAAACCGTTTAAGATAGCATAACCAAATTTGGTATGTGGCTAAAGAGCATAAATACGTTGAAGCATAGAAGCGTGTGGTTATATTTTTCCGGAGGTATTGCCCTCGTTCGATATTTGTGTACTTTGTTCATGGTATCTCCAACAGGGGACAGCTTTCAATAGAAAGTATTTAAGTTTTTTTGGCCAATTATTGCCCTTGTTTCGATTTCTTTGGTCTGGCGGAGGACGTTCATAGCTATGTCTTCTTGTTTATCCACACATACGTTTTTAATCACAATGATTGAAAACTGCATAAAACCTTTTAAAACATATCAAATTACATATAATATCAAGTTTATTCATGAGAAAAAATAGTTCATTTCACCATATGATGCTTTAACAATTATACCATTGACAAGGAAGGGTTTTATATGGGTGTTTCATGACGATTAATGATATGTTTGGTATCCTTATTTTAAATATCGGCTGTGGTTTTCATATATTATCCAGTAAAGCAATGCTGCTCTTAACATGTTCAAATCTTATTTTCTTTCGTTAGGATTTGGGATTTGACACATGGATTTTGACAATGAATACTTTTCAAGAAATTGATCAAACGTTTTGTGTAAAACATATTTATTTTTCTTAATATCTTTATTATCAATTATGACTATTGGTCATCAGTATTCGCGAGGGTTTGTGAAGCATAACTGGCCATATTTTATTTCTTGGTCAATCTTTTTCACATCAAGTCAATGAACTTTATCAATGTTCTTGTTCCTAATAATTAGTTTACATTGAAAATTTGAAATCTGAGAAATAATTACCGCAATGAATATTATTCTACTTTTAAACAATTAAATAATGTTCTTAATAATCCCAAACAATTTGTCATATCACTTGTTCGTCCTTACAATATTCTTCCTCTCATTTTAGTGATAAGATAATACATAACGTTTATATTCGAGTCAGATTTGAAAGTACATATTCTTCCTGTTTTTGTTTTCCTCTGAAAAAAAATGTATGAAAGCCGTGTCCCGTTCTCGTGTTTGTTGGTGCACGGTAAGCCCATGTAATATTTCATGTCAGTCTGTCAGGCACGTAATCTAGTAACTGTCTCATGAACAGGAAACAAGACAGATCAACAGTAGTTAATACTTCCTAATTCTATAAACGTGGTTTGTTTTACATCAAGTGACTTTCATTGTGATAAACGAGTGCATAAAACGTCCGTTTGAAGTTATCACGATAGTTCATCAGTAATAAAAGTCAACGTTTCGAAAGGTACTGGTACGTGAAAGATGAACTGATAATATGTAAAATTTCTTGCTGTACAGTGTTCAGTGTATGACATATTATTAAGATACGGAAATCAGTTAGTAGATGTTTTACAAACAATTACCATCAGTAACGTAGCGGATCTGTAAGCAAATCTGATTGCTATGCTACTATTCGCGCATACACTCAGATATATTTTGACTAACTTTCTAAAAAAACGTACATA
Source organism: Gibbula magus (assembly GCA_936450465.1). Lineage (NCBI taxonomy): Eukaryota > Metazoa > Mollusca > Gastropoda > Trochida > Trochidae > Gibbula > Gibbula magus. The sequence goes on along the minus strand of OW388293.1, from coordinate 69,671,570 downwards.
CATTATGATTATCGAAAGGTAAGTTTCAAGAGTCAACATTCATCATAATAGCATGTGACATAAACACTTGCAATCGACCCTTCTATTGTTAATTGTTATCTCTAGTGTAAATGAGCTTCGTTGTGCATGTGTAGATAAAGATATTGTACGGGGATTTGAAGCTGTCTTTACTTACACGATAGGTTTGTGCTAGTTTTGATTTCACTTGTTCTTTGACCATGATTCAATTCAAGTCAATCACTTTTTGTGAGTTCCCCCTCTTGGTACAGAAACTGATCATTATGAAAGAAAACAAACAAGAAAGTAAGAAACTATTCAGTGCACCAATACAAACCAAAAGGAAGCTATGTTACACAGTAAAGTCTGGGTATCATTTCAAACTATGAACTACCATTCGTGCTCCAAAACCGTGAACTCCCCTGCCAATACCACACCGGCTACATGAACATTATATTTGATGTTCAGGTGTACCAACAACTCGACAAGACATGGTTTCAAATATCAACGATCGTCGGTTTAATAGAAAGAAAATCATTTAACAGTATCTACTACAGCCAACAAATCCTTCTTACAAATGGTGCATTATTTCCAACAAGAATTATAACGTACTTGTTCATTTTGATAACCATTATATTTGACCAAGTGATTTACAATTATGTTTATGAAAATGATGTACCATGATCAAAAGGAAGTTAAGTGCCTTAATAAGAATTCTAAAAAGAAATAGACTTTATCTGATGCAATGTTTTCCTTACAACGGACAATTTCGTTTCCTCCCTGCATCACTTTAAAGAGAATAAAGGAAGGCTGTAACAAAATCAAACTGAATGGGTTTTATTTAAGATTGATTCATTCACATGGTTTATGTTAGAATCTTAGAATGTCAGATCAAACTATACATACAAACGAATTGGATTTGAATATTTGCTTTTCTAAAATATTTCTCACCAAATTTTCATACAGTAAAACAAATTAATTTTACATTCAAAGCATTGATAACAGTAGTCTTAATACTGTAGATCGGAAAACAACCTTTCCAGGACAATTTAAATATCTTGGCAGATCTATTAATTGAAAAATTAAAAAAAAAATGTTGTGACTTTGAAATGTTCCCATTCATTAAAAAAACAAATCAATGGATTGATGAAATGACGTCATCCTGGAATATATCGAATATATTATATGTTTATATCCTCAGATATTGTATACCGATATCCAAAAGGTATCAACTGCATGTATCATCCAAAAGTGTGTTCCATAGGAGTTAATGCTGGTGAGAGATCAAGCAATATCTCTTAGGAGATATCGTTTTGGCAGTAGATTTTGAACTATGCACTGTCACCGTCAACTACATGACATCACAATGCTTTTACATCATCGAGTAATAACATCACAATGATATAAGGTCATAAACATGATGACGCCACAATGTTATGACATCACCGCATTAGAATTCAAGTGACAGAGCTGTGCTCAGAGATGTACACTTGTTTTCATTGAAACGTACTATAAATGATTTTGGATGATAAATCGAACACTCGTTGATAAAAGTAAAAATATCCTCTGTACGCTTACGATATTTGTCACTATTATCAACTCATGTTGATATGTTTGATATCAGAAGACCCTTGGGCGAGATTCTCTATATATTCGTAAATAATTGATACTACACCATGATATGATAAAATACGTCAACTTGTATATTTTCAATTCATTTTATAATTAGATCATCCGGAGGAAATGTATATAGTTAAATTAAAGTTGCACCTCAACATTTATACCTAAATGTGACACTATTATTTTTATATTTTTATATATTGAAAACCTTATATTTTTTACACTAAAAGCTGTTTTACTTTTGTGATTTGTGAGATAATATACCCCAATTGTCATGAAGACTGATAAACACTTCCTACACATGTGAATCTTAAATAAATAGATTTTAGTTAATGACATTTATTTAATTGATATTGTTAACTTAACTGCAGACGCCCTTCTTGAAATCAGCCAGATTCTGTCGAACTCATGTCGAAATATGTTACCCTTAAACAGTGTTCATAATAATGGTTGATAATAGTTTATTATGTTGGTTTACTTTCGTTTACCCCATCAAGTCAGCCATTGCAAACAACGTGCATTTGATTCTATTCATTTTATAAAGCAAGGCATCTGCATCGTATGTACTTACATTTCCCCTGAAATTGATAACTTACTGTTACCAATATAAAGTGATTGTCAAAAGTAGAGTGATATATTTAAAGTATCTGCTCTGGTACACGTCATATTCTAATCTACGCCAGTTTCCAATATAGCCTGTGGGGAAAATATCATGAAAAGAAGAGGTTTACTTGAGAAAATAGACTAAAGTACTCTTTTATGTGCAATGCTACACTACATTTTAGCGCAGTGCCATCTATGATTTGCTAGTTTCAACCAGTGCTCGAAAGTTTCACCGCATGGATAGCAACATGTCGTTGCGGGCTTTCTCCCTGTGGTAATACTTGCAGCCGTGATATGAATGAAAGACTCCTGAAAGTGGCGTTAAACCTCAATTCACCTCGCCTCATGTACTCTTATAAACACGGTTAGTTGATGGTTGAACAATACAGACGTATATTAAAATTAATTAATCTACGGTTACGTTTACGTTAACACAAACTCAGTTTTTGGAACTAATTAGGTACGTATTTCCCCTTTTTTTGCCTAAGACTGGAACCAAAAATATGTTTGTAAGGACTCCCAACAGCTGTATAAACTGATTACAAGACTAGTCTGGTGAGAAACTAAACACAACAGACAGTTATGTGTATCACTAACTATAATTGCTGTCAACGTGCTACGAAATCATCTGATATTAACTTTGTACAACTTTTACAATTGCAAACGTGAGCAACACATTTCTTTCACTTTTCTAAGCCTGTGCCTCGCTGCACTATTTATGGGACACACCACACAGGGACAACATACAGATTTATGTATCATAAACTGTAAACTATCTCCTCCCTTCACTTTTGACTCAGACCGTACCTCACTGTATGTGTGTTGGAACTTTCAACAGCTGTACAACCTGATTGCAGGACAAGGTGAGCAGACAAAGATGTGTATCAGAAATACGTCACCTCAATGCACAGTCTGTAGCTCACTGTATGCTTGTTGGTATGTTTTAACAGCTGTAGGAACTGATTACAAAACTTGCATAGACATCAACCATGGGAACAGCATGCAGAACCTATATTAGGAACAGGTTAGCTATAACCTCTATATTAGTTGACCCATTTCTAATTATCATCATAAACAGTATCATTATTGTTATCGCAAGAAAAGTGTGCCGGGTTATCACTCGCATGCAAATCGCCAAACATGTTTGTGCATATTGGTAAATTGTTCCATCGTGTACAAGGTGTTTCTTTCTTGAAGAACTTGTAATGCATCTTATTTTAAGGTTTTTACAGTACATTATTTTTTTTATTTTAGTTTATTAAATGACATATTATACAATAGGGCTGTTATACTTTTAAAGCAGCTTGTGTGCTCATTACAAAACTTACCTGAACATTTACATACAGGTCCAGGATAAGCAAAGTGTATTGTTTATTAAATGAAAAAATCCGTGTCATCATTCAAATATGTATTCTCATGTCAAGGTCAGAAATTATTAGCTTGTACATGTAAATAGATTTACCGTTTATGGTGCGGCAATGTCATTTATCTAAAGATACATAGGTAGAAAAGTAAAATCACCAACGAACTAAAAAAAACGGCAATATCTCGCAGGCATGAATATACCAGCAGATGATTATATCATATTTCGCAGATCTTATTATCTTCATTGCTTACAATGCAATGAGAGAGAATATAAATAACGAAAAATACGACAGTGGCGTGTCACTAGCAGACAGCACAAACTGAAATTTTCCACAACAGATAATTTTATCAGCAGACACGCGGCACTGAGCATCTAATGTATTAACAAAACACAAGATAGAACCGTAGCACAGTATACCAGACTGAAGGAAAGTTTTTTCATCAACACTTATTGTACAGCGCAGTGAAGTCAAATGAAGATACTACCATGAATAAGGTGACTAAACCACCTTAGCTATGATGTCGAAAGGGAGGGTGAGATATCTACACATGCTTATGGGAAATATATAATTTCTTCACCTGGTAGAAAGATTTTATACCAAAAGGATCATCAATTACTTAGGGTTTACGTTTGGTTACTTCTTGTGTGGTTACTTGTCTTCTGCTTGTTTAAACGTGACTTTTTCGGAGATGTCAACTAAATGTCCCAGGCAGCTATGATTTATTATTTATAATTTTTTTAAACAAACAAACAATCGGATCCGAATATGCGTTGACTACCGAAAGATCATGCAACGTGTAGTGTAAATTTATGAAAAATGTTCTCGTAATCACATGTGCCATTCATATTTATAGCAGCCCTTTTAATAAGCTTCATTCTACCTGTTAGGTCTAAACAAATATTTGTTTCTGGTTTCCGCCCGCGTCAGTTTCAAACCCACGTCTCAAGTTTTTTTTGTGCTAGGTTTTAATTAAAGAAAGGGGCATATAACTCTTTAGCCTAAAAACATTGGATATTGAAAATGTCACTTGTTCTATTGAGATGGAATGTAGGGGGTGACATTATTGACCGTTTGGAATAGTAACACCTGTTTAAGAGGGTTTGTGCTTTAATTATATAAATTATTGTGTATATTTTGTTTTTAACCAGTGAGAAGTTGGTATAAAATGGAATTTATCTTCTTTTTAAAAAATCTTTTTGGGCCTTAGTCACAGGACAAAAAGTGGTGGAACCCGCATGCCGGATCCTTCCCGATTCTGCCGGTTCCGCCAAAATTTGGAAGAATCCGGAAGAATCTGGCATTCAAACACTTGTCGTCCTGTGAGTATGTAACAGTTACTACCATTGTTTCTGAGTTGAATCGGGAAACACCTAGATAATTTGTCCGAGAACCTCAAAGACCTGGTATTTCCGGATGAAACAAGGAAACTACGGTAGTAGCGGACTAATATTTCACTATTTTCCAGTTAAAAAAAATTCGAAATAAAAGCCATCAATTTCTGCCAATTTCCATAACCTTAATTTGGTCCCTCCATTGATGTATGTATGAAGTAAACTCTGCCTGACCATGATACCAAATATATGATTGTGAAATGTTCGCACTTCATGCATATGGACATACAGCTTACTTATGGCGAAATCTAACAAACTGTCCATTTTGTGGTTGTTTTGAATGAGGTGTAACCCTGCGTCAATAACAATTGAGTGTGCCTTCTAAATTGACCAGTTTCCAGTTTCGCGAAACGAGTGGGTTTAGAGTGACGTCCCTTTGAAAAGTCACGTGACCGCGGGCAAGCCGTCAAAGCTTACGTTCAGTTCAACGTTATTTTGGTTACATTTTCACGCTCGCCTCGACCTAAACATACCATTCCACGAACATTGACACGTGTCAAAGGATTAACCATCAAAAGAACTCGCTTGAAAAAGTCAACGATAGCTGATATTTTCCTTGAAATGATCAAATGAACAAGGCTACATATATGGTGGTATTTACCTTATAACGGCATCATAGACATACCTATTATCACATGTGTTATTTGTTTAATGGGTGAAGAAGAATTATCATTTTATTAATAATACATGAGATAATATATTTTGGTAGTGCATTTAATTTATTGAAAAGTTTTGTGAATAGCCTACATCAAGAAAGATTAACCGATCGACTCCACCACGGGCATAATTAAAATTCAGTCCAATTTAATTTGGTTGTATTTTTCAACAGACAAAACGTTATAATTTATTTAATTTATGAAATAAAAAAATAAAAATGAATATAGGGCCTCATTGTTTGAGGGAAAATAAGTTTATTAGACTCAACATTTTGATCTGCAGTTTTTTCCCATTTCTTTATCAATCTATTGTTAAATTAAATATCATATTCATGATGCTCATGAGAGACTGAGCGGTAGTCACAAATTAAGAAGGCCATATTGTCTACTTTTAAAAAAATTACTTTTCATGCCTAGCTTTCATCTCTGAGGAATTCAAAGGAAAACGTTACACGTTATGTTTATGAAAATGTATGTTTAATTGACACTCCGTGACAAACTCCTGACGAATGTCCCTTACCCGAAATAGTATTGACATGCACTTCAAAGGCCACTTAAATGAATGTATTTGAATTTATCTATAGATTAATTTCTTACATTAATAATTATAGATAATGTTAAACCTTTTATAGGCTGTATGCGTTACTAGACCTAGAGCGCCAACCACTTCTGTTACATTATTTACGCTTTGTAAGATATGATTAAGTTGATAAAAAAAGTGAAATAAACATGTGAGATTTGGTCAACATATATGTACGATGCTATATACATTTAATTATAAAAAAATCATATTAAGCGATGAATTTAGTAATCAAATTAAAGATTAAAAATATAAATCTTCGTTCAATTGCACAATACAATTATACAAGACTTGCACTTTAATATTTTGCTTGTAATCATGTCTCCCCCCCGAAGGGTCGGGAGACATATTCGTTTTAGCTGAGTTCCCGTCGGCGTTGGCGTCGGCGTTCCCATTTCGTTTCCGGAGCAGGGCCTCCTTTCACAAAGCAACCTTTACTAAGGTTAACCTTAACTCCCATTGTTTAACATTGCACTAAGGTTACCTTAGTGACTTACGATCACCTTAGTGTTTTGTGAAAGGGGCCCCAGATCTCTAAAACTATGTGACCAATCATCACCAAACTTGGTATACTGTCTCTCCTTATCGTGTAGATGTGCCTTTTGGGGTTAGAGATTTTTTTTAATTTAATTTTTTTTAAATTTCCATGGCAACGATTTGGACTTAGTCTATTTCAAGGGTAGTGTTCGTTTCCGGAGCAGATATCTAAAACTATGTGACAAATCATCACCAAACTTGGTATTCTGTCTCTCGACATCATGTAGATGTGCCTTTTGGGGGTTAGAGATTTAAAAAAAAAATTATTTTGTTATTTCCACCTCATCGATTTGGACTTAGTCTTTTTAAAAAAAATGGCTTTTATTTCAGCATCAAATCATTTATAGATTTGAATATTATTTTTGCTACAATTGTGGAGTTGATAGGTTATTTATTCAAGTTGAATTATACAGAGAACATTAATGGTGCTTAATGATAGTATTGTTTAGAGGTTTGGAGCATTTGAGGAAGGGGGAGACATCTTTTTTTACGGGTAAAAACACTTTCTAGTTAAATTAACTTTAATTAAAGTTAATGTTATGCATTTGTCATTTGATTTGTTATGAAAACTGAATTTTAGAAAATGTAGTGATTTTCCCTGAACGGCAGTTTATACGTCATAACGTGTGAGAGAAAACAATGTGTGCTGTTTTTTCAATCAACGTGTTCCACTGAGGTGATTATATTGAACTTTCACCCTACATATATAGATATGTAATGTTCAATTTAATCAATTAAGCAATCAACACATTCTAACGTTCTTTATATTTTGGTTAGATACTTCAATTGTATTGTGTAGACAACCACACATAACTACAATAGCTATATATCCGTTAAATTTTCAACACATCTAACCAAATCGTTGCTGTATATAATTCTGTGTAATAATTATGGCCGTATTCAATATTTTCTATACCTATCTTAATAATCCCAAACAATTAGTCATATCACTTGTTCGTCCTTACAATATTCTTCCTCTCATTTTAGTGATAAAATAATACATAACGTTTATATTCGAGTCAGATTTGAAAGTACATATTCTTCCTGTTTTTGTTTTCCTCTGAAAAAAAATGTATGAAAGCCGTGTCCCGTTCTCGTGTTTGTTGGTGCACGGTAAGCCCATGTAATATTTCATGTCAGTCTTTCAGGCACGTAATCTAGTAACTGTCTCATGAACAGGAAACAAGACAGATCAACAGTAGTTAATACTTCCTAATTCTATAAACGTGGTTTGTTTTACATCAAGTGACTTTCATTGTGATAAACGAGTGCATAAAACGTCCGTTTGAAGTTATCACGATAGTTCATCAGTAATAAAAGTCAACGTTTCGAAAGGTACTGGTACGTGAAAGATGAACTGATAATATGTAAAATTTCTTGCTGTACAGTGTTCAGTGTATGACATATTATTAAGATACGGAAATCAGTTAGTAGATGTTTTACAAACAATTACCATCAGTAACGTAGCGGATCTGTAAGCAAATCTGATTGCTATGCTACTATTCGCGCATACACTCAGATATATTTTGACTAACTTTCTAAAAAAACGTACATACATTATGATTATCGAAAGGTAAGTTTCAAGAGTCAACATTCATCATAATAGCATGTGACATAAACACTTGCAATCGACCCTTCTATTGTTAATTGTTATCTCTAGTGTAAATGAGCTTCGTTGTGCATGTGTAGATAAAGATATTGTACGGGGATTTGAAGCTGTCTTTACTTACACGATAGGTTTGTGCTAGTTTTGATTTCACTTGTTCTTTGACCATGATTCAATTCAAGTCAATCACTTTTTGTGAGTTCCCCCTCTTGGTACAGAAACTGATCATTATGAAAGAAAACAAACAAGAAAGTAAGAAACTATTCAGTGCACCAATACAAACCAAAAGGAAGCTATGTTACACAGTAAAGTCTGGGTATCATTTCAAACTATGAACTACCATTCGTGCTCCAAAACCGTGAACTCCCCTGCCAATACCACACCGGCTACATGAACATTATATTTGATGTTCAGGTGTACCAACAACTCGACAAGACATGGTTTCAAATATCAACGATCGTCGGTTTAATAGAAAGAAAATCATTTAACAGTATCTACTACAGCCAACAAATCCTTCTTACAAATGGTGCATTATTTCCAACAAGAATTATAACGTACTTGTTCATTTTGATAACCATTATATTTGACCAAGTGATTTACAATTATGTTTATGAAAATGATGTACCATGATCAAAAGGAAGTTAAGTGCCTTAATAAGAATTCTAAAAAGAAATAGACTTTATCTGATGCAATGTTTTCCTTACAACGGACAATTTCGTTTCCTCTCTGCATCACTTTAAAGAGAATAAAGGAAGGCTGTAACAAAATCAAACTTAATGGGTTTTTTTTAAGATTGATTCATTCACATGGTTTATGTTAGAATCTTAGAATGTCAGATCAAACTATACATACAAACGAATTGGATTTGAATATTTGCTTTTCTAAAATATTTCTCACCAAATTTTCATACAGTAAAACAAATTAATTTTACATTCAAAGCATTGATAACAGTAGTCTTAATACTGTAGATCGGAAAACAACCTTTCCAGGACAATTTAAATATCTTGGCAGATCTATTAATTGAAAAATTAAAAAAAAAATGTTGTGACTTTGAAATGTTCCCATTCATTAAAAAAACAAATCAATGGATTGATGAAATGACGTCATCCTGGAATATATCGAATATATTATATGTTTATATCCTCAGATATTGTATACCGATATCCAAAAGGTATCAACTGCATGTATCATCCAAAAGTGTGTTCCATAGGAGTTAATGCTGGTGAGAGATCAAGCAATATCTCTTAGGAGATATCGTTTTGGCAGTAGATTTTGAACTATGCACTGTCACCGTCAACTACATGACATCACAATGCTTTTACATCATCGAGTAATAACATCACAATGATATAAGGTCATAAACATGATGACGCCACAATGTTATGACATCACCGCATTAGAATTCAAGTGACAGAGCTGTGCTCAGAGATGTACACTTGTTTTCATTGAAACGTACTATAAATGATTTTGGATGATAAATCGAACACTCGTTGATAAAAGTAAAAATATCCTCTGTACGCTTACGATATTTGTCACTATTATCAACTCATGTTGATATGTTTGATATCAGAAGACCCTTGGGCGAGATTCTCTATATATTCGTAAATAATTGATACTACACCATGATATGATAAAATACGTCAACTTGTATATGTTCAATTCATTTTATAATTAGATCATCCGGAGGAAATGTATATAGTAAAATTAAAGTTGCACCTCAACATTTATACCTAAATGTGACACTATTATTTTTATATTTTTATATATTGAAAACCTTATATTTTTTACACTAAAAGCTGTTTTACTTTTGTGATTTGTGAGATAATATACCCCAATTGGCATGATGACTGATAAACACTTCCTACACATGTGAATCTTAAATAAATAGATTTTAGTTAATGACATTTATTTAATTGATATTGTTAACTTAACTGCAGACGCCCTTCTTGAAATCAGCCAGATTCTGTCGAACTCATGTCGAAATATGTTACCCTTAAACAGTGTTCATAATAATGGTTGATAATAGTTTATTATGTTGGTTTACTTTCGTTTACCCCATCAAGTCAGCCATTGCAAACAACGTGCATTTGATTCTATTCATTTTATAAAGCAAGGCATCTGCATCGTATGTACTTACATTTCCCCTGAAATTGATAACTTACTGTTACCAATATAAAGTGATTGTCAAAAGTAGAGTGATATATTTAAAGTATCTGCTCTGGTACACGTCATATTCTAATCTACGCCAGTTTCCAATATAGCCTGTGGGGAAAATATCATGAAAAGAAGAGGTTTACTTGAGAAAATAGATTAAAGTACTCTTTTATGTGCAATGCTACACTACATTTTAGCGCAGTGCCATCTATGATTTGCTAGTTTCAACCAGTGCTCAAAAGTTTCACCGCATGGATAGCAACATGTCGTTGCGGGCTTTCTCCCTGTGGTAATACTTGCAGCCGTGATATGAATGAAAGACTCCTGAAAGTGGCGTTAAACCTCAATTCACCTTGCCTCATGTACTCTTATAAACACGGTTAGTTGATGGTTGAACAATACAGACGTATATTAAAATTAATTAATCTACGGTTACGTTTACGTTAACACAAACTCAGTTTTTGGAACTAATTAGGTACGTATTTCCCCTTTTTTTGCCTAAGACTGGAACCAAAAATATGTTTGTAAGGACTCCCAACAGCTGTATAAACTGATTACAAGACTAGTCTGGTGAGAAACTAAACACAACAGACAGTTATGTGTATCACAAACTATAATTGCTGTCAACGTGCTACGAAATCATCTGATATTAACTTTGTACAACTTTTACAATTGCAAACGTGAGCAACACATTTCTTTCACTTTTCTAAGCCTGTGCCTCGCTGCACTATTTATGGGACACACCACACAGGGACAACATACAGATTTATGTATCATAAACTGTAAACTATCTCCTCCCTTCACTTTTGACTCAGACCGTACCTCACTGTATGTGTGTTGGAACTTTCAACAGCTGTACAACCTGATTGCAGGACAAGGTGAGCAGACAAAGATGTGTATCAGAAATACGTCACCTCAATGCACAGTCTGTAGCTCACTGTATGCTTGTTATGTTTTAACGGCTGTAGGAACTGATTACAAAACTTGCATAGACATCAACCATGGGAACAGCATGCAGAACCTATATTAGGAACAGGTTAGCTATAACCTCTATATTAGTTGACCCATTTCTAATTATCATCATAAACAGTATCATTATTGTTATCGCAAGAAAAGTGTGCCGGGTTATCACTCGCATGCAAATCGCCAAACATGTTTGTGCATATTGGTCAATTGTTCCATCGTGTACAAGGTGTTTCTTTCTTGAAGAACTTGTAATGCATCTTATTTTAAGGTTTTTACAGTACATTATTTTTTTTATTTTAGTTTATTAAATGACATATTATACAATAGGGCTGTTATACTTTTAAAGCAGCTTGTGTGCTCATTACAAAACTTACCTGAACATTTACATACAGGTCCAGGATAAGCAAAGTGTATTGTTTATTAAATGAAAAAATCCGTGTCATCATTCAAATATGTATTCTCATGTCAAGGTCAGAAATTATTAGCTTGTACATGTAAATAGATTTACCGTTTATGGTGCGGCAATGTCATTTATCTAAAGATACATAGGTAGAAAAGTAAAATCACCAACGAACTAAAAAAAACGGCAATATCTCGCAGGCATGAATATACCAGCAGATGATTATATCATATTTCGCAGATCTTATTATCTTTATTGCTTACAATGCAATGAGAGAGAATATAAATAACGAAAAATACGACAGTGGCGTGTCACTAGCAGACAGCACAAACTGAAATTTTCCACAACAGATAATTTTATCAGCAGACACGCGGCACTCAGCACCTAATGTATTAACAAAACACAAGATAGAACCGTAGCACAGTATACCAGACTGAAGGAAAGTTTTTTCATCAACACTTATTGTACAGCGCAGTGAAGTCAAATGAAGATACTACCATGAATAAGGTGACTAAACCACCTTAGCTATGATGTCGAAAGGGAGGGTGAGATATCTACACATGCTTATGGGAAATATATAATTTCTTCACCTGGTAGAAAGATTTAATACCAAAAGGATCATCAATTACTTAGGGTTTACGTTTGGTTACTTCTTGTGTGGTTACTTGTCTTCTGCTTGTTTAAACGTGACTTTTTCGGAGATGTCAACTAAATGTCCCAGGCAGCTATGATTTATTATTTATAATTTTTTTAAACAAACAAACAATCGGATCCGAATATGCGTTGACTACCGAAAGATCATGCAACGTGTAGTGTAAATTTATGAAAAATGTTCTCGTAATCACATGTGCCATTCATATTTATAGCAGCCCTTTTAATAAGCTTCATTCTACCTGTTAGGTCTAAACAAATATTTGTTTCTGGTTTCCGCCCGCGTCAGTTTCAAACCCACGTCTCAAGTTTTTTTTGTGCTAGGTTTTAATTAAAGAAAGGGGCATATAACTCTTTAGCCTAAAAACATTGGATATTGAAAATGTCACTTGTTCTATTGAGATGGAATGTAGGGGGTGACATTATTGACCGTTTGGAATAGTAACACCTGTTTAAGAGGGTTTGTGCTTTAATTATATAAATTATTGTGTATATTTTGTTTTTAACCAGTGAGAAGTTGGTATAAAATGGAATTTATCTTCTTTTTTAAAAATCTTTTTGGGCCTTAGTCACAGGACAAAAAGTGGTGGAACCCGCATGCCGGATCCTTCCCGATTCTGCCGGTTCCGCCAAAATTTGGAAGAATCCGGAAGAATCTGGCAAATGGATTCAAACACTTGTCGTCCTGTGAGTATGTAACAGTTACTACCATTGTTTCTGAGTTGAATCGGGAAACACCTAGATAATTTGTCCGAGAACCTCAAAGACCTGGTATTTCCGGATGAAACAAGGAAACTACGGTAGTAGCGGACTAATATTTCACTATTTTCCAGTTAAAAAAAATTCGAAATAAAAGCCATCAATTTCTGCCAATTTCCATAACCTTAATTTGGTCCCTCCATTGATGTATGTATGAAGTAAACTCTGCCTGACCATGATACCAAATATATGATTGTGAAATGTTCGCACTTCATGCATATGGACATACAGCTTACTTATGGCGAAATCTAACAAACTGTCCATTTTGTGGTTGTTTTGAATGAGGTGTAACCCTGCGTCAATAACAATTGAGTGTGCCTTCTAAATTGACCAGTTTCCAGTTTCGCGAAACGAGTGGGTTTAGAGTGACGTCCCTTTGAAAAGTCACGTGACCGCGGGCAAGCCGTCAAAGCTTACGTTCAGTTCAACGTTATTTTGGTTACATTTTCACGCTCGCCTCGACCTAAACATACCATTCCATGAACATTGACACGTGTCAAAGGATTAACCATCAAAAGAACTCGCTTGAAAAAGTCAACGATAGCTGATATTTTCCTTGAAATGATCAAATGAACAAGGCTACATATATGGTGGTATTTACCTTATAACGGCATCATAGACATACCTATTATCACATGTGTTATTTGTTTAATGGGTGAGGAAGAATTATCATTTTATTAATAATACATGAGATAATATATTTTGGTAGTGCATTTAATTTATTGAAAAGTTTTGTGAATAGCCTACATCAAGAAAGATTAACCGATCGACTCCACCACGGGCATAATTAAAATTCAGTCCAATTTAATTTGGTTGTATTTTTCAACAGACAAAACGTTATAATTTATTTAATTTATGAATTAAAAAATAAAAATGAATATAGGGCCTCATTGTTTGAGGGAAAATAAGTTTATTAGACTCAACATTTTGATCTGCAGTTTTTTCCCATTTCTTTATCAATCTATTGTTAAATTAAATATCATATTCATGATGCTCATGAGCGACTGAGCGGTAGTCACAAATTAAGAAGGCCATATTGTCTACTTTTAAAAAAATTACTTTTCATGCCTAGCTTTCATCTCTGAGGAATTCAAAGGAAAACGTTACACGTTATGTTTATGAAAATGTATGTTTAATTGACACTCCGTGACAAACTCCTGACGAATGTCCCTTACCCGAAATAGTATTGACATGCACTTCAAAGGCCACTTAAATGAAGGGTCGGGAGACATATTCGTTTTAGCTGAGTTCCCGTCGGCGTTGGCGTCGGCGTTCCCATTTCGTTTCCGGAGCAGGGCCTCCTTTCACAAAGCAACCTTTACTAAGGTTAACCTTAACTCCCATTGTTTAACATTGCACTAAGGTTACCTTAGTGACTTACGATCACCTTAGTGTTTTGTGAAAGGGGCCCCAGATCTCTAAAACTATGTGACCAATCATCACCAAACTTGGTATACTGTCTCTCAATATCGTGTAGATGTGCCTTTTGGGGTTAGAGATTTTTTTTAATTTAATTTTTTTTAAATTTCCATGGCAACGATTTGGACTTAGTCTATTTCAAGGGTAGTGTTCGTTTCCGGAGCAGATATCTAAAACTATGTGACAAATCATCACCAAACTTGGTATTCTGTCTCTCGACATCATGTAGATGTGCCTTTTGGGGGTTAGAGATTTAAAAAAAAAATATTTTGTTATTTCCACCTCATCGATTTGGACTTAGTCTTTTTTAAAAAAATGGCTTTTATTTCAGCATCAAATCATTTATAGATTTGAATATTATTTTTGCTACAATTGTGGAGTTGATAGGTTATTTATTCAAGTTGAATTATACAGAGAACATTAATGGTGCTTAATGATAGTATTGTTTAGAGGTTTGGAGCATTTGAGGAAGGGGGAGACATCTATTTTTACGGGTAAAAACACTTTCTAGTTAAATTAACTTTAATTAAAGCTAATGTTATGCATTTGTCATTTGATTTGTTATGAAAACTGAATTTTAGAAAATGTAGTGATTTTCCCTGAACGGCAGTTTATACGTCATAACGTGTGAGAGAGAACAATGTGTGCTGTTTTTTCAATCAACGTGTTCCACTGAGGTGATTATATTGAACTTTCACCCTACATATATAGATATGTAATGTTCAATTTAATCAATTAAGCAATCAACACATTCTAACGTTCTTTATATTTTGGTTAGATACTTCAATTGTATTGTGTAGACAACCACACATAACTACAATAGCTATATATCCGTTCAATTTTCAACACATCTAACCAAATCGTTGCTGTATATAATTCTGTGTAATAATTATGGCCGTATTCAATATTTTCTATACCTATTCAACACTACCGTCGTGCCGGACCTAAGTTGTTTTGTTGTGATGGATGCAATTTTGCCAATAAATATCAATCACCGCTGATCATCGCTGCGATACTGCCGAACCGTCGTAAAACAATAACTTACTCCAAAAAGCAATACGTACATCTTTGTTTGATACATGAACACAATTTATGAGAGTTTATTGATTTTCTGCAATGGTTGTCTTTCGCGTTTTAGAACAAAACGAAAACACACACATGCTCCATATGTTAAAGGAGTCCCACAGTGTTGTAGCGGACGATAATAACTAAAGAAAATTTTCCCGTAATGTTTGGACAAATGTCAAACATGAAGAAACACACACAAATATATCATACGTAAAATATACTTCATTGTACACACCAAAAATGTTCGTTTCGACTTGTATACACTATTTGAATTTTAACATTTCTGAAGGTTGAAATCTACAATTTTCAAAATTATGAATGAACGAAATTTAATTTTCTGCATGTAGGACTACTTTACATGCACAGTATTTTTAAAAAAAACGCTAACTGGGAATGTTGTAGGGTTATTTATAGCGAATGTATTCGGGGTCTTCATCTGAAACCACACTTTTCATTTTATCGTTCATTTTCAGAAATAGTGTAATTTCCCACTTACTTCTTTGATACTCGTACGTTATTCATAAACCTGAAGGCGGAACATTTAAAAATAGTGATTATTGTACGTACCTAGGTCCTACATGTAGATCTACAATGTTTTTGGGAATGAGATTACTCAAGTAGCGAGTATGAAATCACTAGAAATCTATAATATTCAATAGCTTATTTTGATTCAAGATAATATAGCGATACATAAACATTTATTTTCAGACAGTTGGCTTGATAAGTTGTGACATGACGATAAGTTACCGCTCATAACAGAAACTGCAACAGCCATAACGTTTTGATGAATATTTTTATAAATCATGTAGGAATCATACATGTATTAACAACTTTAAAAAATTGTAGCCTGGCATATTGATTTCTTTTTCTATTTCTGTGAATATATAGGTGAAAAACATTTGATTAATTTACGATATTTACTTTTATAGCCAACATCACCATGATAAAACTGCGTATGTATGATACTACTTAAAAACATTCTGACGTCTAAACAACCGTCAAAACAATTACACTGAAATTATATAATCTAGCTGAGATTAATTCTGACACGGTAAAAAATATTTGAAAAAAATCTGACTGAAAGTATAATTATGACAATATTTTTCGCAACCGATTACCAACGCTTTATGGTCGCTTAGAGTCGTACAGTAGTCGCTGTCAAAATGCTTTTTTTTATATAAAATAGAAGAAAAGGCTTGAAAAATAAACTTGATTATTGAAGGGTTAATCCATATCATTTTGGTTTTTCAAACTACGACCTTGTCAAGCTCATCAGCTGCTATTTCCACATCGCCCGGTCGCGAGGTAACGCTCTTTCCCATTAGCATCAAGCGTGACGTTGCCCGCGGTCAAGGGCGGATAACTCTAAACGTCAAAACTGGAAAATGGTCAATTGGATAAACATCCATGTGGGATTATATTTTTGTTTATTGCAGTGCAAACAATAAGTAAACGTGTAACAAAATTCCCACAAACATTCACCTCTTTGTGTATTTTCTGTTTTATGTTTTAACAGATGTGTAGGCCAAAGGTTAGGCTTTGTACAAACTATTGTAATATAATACACGAATTGATAACATGAAATAAACCTGAACATCTGGCAATACATTCAGTTTGTAAATATTAATAATGCAAAACCTTTATTAACAGTATCATGATTATTATTAGTGACAATATTATGTTGTTTCATTTTTACATAACGAGGTTTAAAAGTACATTCATAAACATAATCTTGACGTATTCGACATATGAGGAGGTTTCTCTACAATGTGTTGAAGAGAGAAGTATTAACATGCTTTATTTATTGTATAATCCACGGTAGCTTGTTTCTATATCTTATATTTCTTATTACATAAACACAATATGGCAGAGGACATTATTATCAAAATATGTTATTCAAAACACTTTTCTGGCCAACCATCCATGAAAAACAAGCTTAGAAGTTGATTTGTTTTCATTAAAAACAACAGTTGAAAGAAATAGGATTAATCAAAGAAATGTCAAATTAATGGATGTTGAATAGATCAAAGGAATTCCGCCAAAAGATGCTCCATTAAAGTACATTTCCTGAATATGATCTATCGAGTCAATGGGCCAGTGTCTGGCGCCGAAACGTTCCTCGAAAGAAGATAGGTTACTCTTTACATCATAAAGTATATCATCAGGTCCAGCGTCAGAATAGTCTATAATTTGACATCTGTCATTTACTGATTTTGCTTTTGTTGGAGGTAGGAAATGTCTGACATTTCATTACAACAAGAGATTCTACTTTTGTCTTCGACAATCTTTTCACATTATTGACGGTAGAGTATAACATTCCTTTGATGCGTGTAATATATAAAGATTAAACGCCAGAGATGTCAAATTATTTGTCTCAAAAAGGAAATTTTAGAACATACTTTCTGCCCACAGTGTTGAAAAATCAAATTATTTTCTGTATTCTTTTTAACTTCTAAAGGTTATAATTCTATATTTTCACAAATTTATCCTTTTAATCTAATGTGGTGTCAACGCTTATTGATACATCTCAAACTCTATCATTTTCAAACAGAATTCTATAACCCAGAAACCCACTATTTCAACACAGTTTAAACGACTAAACAAGCACCTCAACCCATCAAGCCTTTATCGACTCTTGCTAGCTTCGTGATGAAGTTGTACATGTAAAGTTGATGTTTATTCACTTGAAGTATGTAAATAGAAAATGTGTTACAATAGGGGTTTTAATTACTGAGTTGAATTTGGAGATAAACATACTGTGTTTGAAGATTAGCAGCATATAACAGAACTTTTATTGCTCTAAATTTAATTAAAAGTCGAATACATGTACTTAGCGTGAGGCTTTAAATGGATAACGTTTTGACGTTTTTGTCACACAAATTAAATTCACTTAAAAACGTTTCTGCCGTTGTAAAAGTGACATCTGCCAATGACACATCTTAATGCTAAATAGAACGTTCGATAAACGTTTTCCCACTTAAAGTGTATTCCTCAAAATATACTATTTGATTTGTGAAAAACAATTGATAATAAACATGCTGATAAATAAAAAAAGACCAAAGTACCGAACATAGTTCATATGGTTACTGTTATTTACATCAGACATATTCCAAGGACATATGCTAATTAGCAAAAACCTTTTCAGTCAATTGCAATACTTGCTATTAAAGGTATTCAGAGTACAATAATAAAGTTAATTTAAAACATCTGTGCTAAAATGACACATCACAAAAGAGGGTGGTGAAATATTTTCGTAAACTCTTTAAGCAGCTGGGAAACTTGTTAAACAACGAACAATGTACAGGAAAATATACCCAAAAGTAAAGGATAACAATATTTTGTCACGATAACATATGAAGTATCGTCTACAAGCATATGAAGCTACTATGTCTGGTGCGGCAATTTTATTAATCTATTAAAATTGATAAGGATAAACAGGTAAACATTACCAACGAAAAAACACAAATTGAAATCTTGCAGCAATCTTTATACCGGCAGATGATTATAACATATCTCGAAGATCCAATCTTCATCACTTCTTATTATGGAACAAGAGAGAATGTAAATAACGAAAAGTGCCACACACAGTGTCGTGTCAACAGCAGACATCGCTAACTGATCATGAAATCTTTCACATAACATATTTTAACAGTAGGCAAGTGTTACTACTAATGAGACACAGGATACAACTGTATTACAATATGTCAGACTGTAGGACAGACTGTGGCAGACTGAAGGAAAGTGTGTATATTAAGATGTAACCTTGAGACAATGTTATTGCAATGAAAGAAATGTAGTTTGCTCTTTGCAAACCTCGGATATACAGACTTCACACCGATGTTGAGTCAGGTGCGTTTTCAGGCTTTTATGTCATTTTAAAGCCGGCTTTAGAGTTAAATGAAATCATAAGCTCGAATTCTGCTTCTATTTAATCATTCTTCTTTCCCAGGCTGCGAGGCTGTGTACATGTATTTCAGGGCCATGGCATAATTATAGTTGAAAAAGAGAACACCAATTATATCTTGTAAATGTTTATGTTTATACTATCACCTAAAACTATGGGAACACCAACATTTCCAATTACAAAAAAACTTTTAATAAGGCATAAATGAGTCAATATCTTGGCAATACATTCAATAGATTAACTCTCAAGAAGCTTCCGAGGGTTACAAAAAGACAGGTGGGGTCCAAAACGAAATTTACAAAATCAGAAGTGAGTGTGTCCTTCTCCTTGCTGGATACACTCGTCACATCATCTCACCAGGGTACGCCACTCAAGAAGCCATTGGACCAGTGTCTGAAGGTTTGGTGCCATGCCATGATTGTTTCTGACTCGTCTTCCAAGGAGGTCCAACGGCTGCTGAATTGGGCAAGATCTGGTAAATTAGCTGGCAAGTTCAAGTCTCAACTTTGTGCTTATTAGCTCTGCTCTTGTCATGATGTATTTGTTAATTATTCATTAAAGAAATGTTGTTCTAAATCACTTGTCACGTTCGCTTTATGAATGAATAAAGTAGTCCAAGCAGTGTCAAATAGCATATTGTTATGAAACCCCTTTACGAAGTACCACGTGGGTAATAATAATAAGTATGTGTCCTTCAGTGTCCACTGGCAGTTTCTTAATATCCTTGCTGATTTGAAATAAAGTAAACATAATTTCCATTGAGAAACCAGCGAGCACGATTATTTTTAGTAAAGGAACTCGTTTTACAGTAACTGTAATTAAACCATAATCCTTTCCATATTTGACGATCTCCTTCTGAAAATTGAAACCAGACTCTCGTTGTCTTCATCATCTAAAGTGCTCCTCAGAATGAAGACTGTAAACGGGCAGCAACGGCATGTTCCAAATTTCAGAAATGTATTGACCGTATTCCTTTGTGATTTTTGCAGTTCATGTACAAAGTCGGATACGCTTTCTTCGACGACACTACACTGCCAGATACTCGATTGCAATAAATTGATCAATAATTTCAAATCAAATCATTTTTAAGTGACCAGAAAACGTCTGTGTGTAGCAGGAATACATGTACATATTGATGTCTTAACAAAAAGATTGATAAATGTTAGCTCAGATTGTCAGATTAATAACGTTTCCGCCGTTATTGATAGGGCATGAACAGGGCAAAGGGAATATTTGATTTTATAGCATGAATTATTAATCTAGCCGTTATCTCTTTTGTAGTTAAAAGATTCGATAAGATTTATCTGACCATTAGACATCTTTTGCAGCCATTTTCAATCAGCGAATATTGACAAGTTTATAGGATAGATATTTTTATGTTTTTATTCCCAAGAAGTCACATTACATGGCATATATATACAAGCATAATGACAATGTTGATGTTGATAACTACATGTATGTCTTCTTGTTTATCCACACATACGTCTTTAATCAGAGTGATTGAAAACTGCATAAAACACATTTTATAACATATCAAATTACATATAATATCAAGTTTACTTATGGGAAAAAATATTTCATTTCATCACACGATTCTTTAACAATTATTCCATTGACATTGACGGGTTATATATGGGTGTTTCATGACGATATGGTTTGTATCCTAATTTTAAATATCAGCTATGGTTTTCATATATTATCCAGCAAAGCAATGCTGCTCTTAACATGTTGAATGCTTATGTTCTTTCGTTAGGATTTGGGATATGACATATGGATTTTGACAATGAATACTTTTCAAGAAATTGATCAAAGGTTTTGTGTAAAACATTTATTTTTCTCAATATCTTTATTATCAATTAGGACTATTGGTCATCAGTATTCGCGAGGGTTTGTGAAACATAACTGGCCATATTTTATTTCTTGGTTAATCTTTTTCAAATCAAGTCAATGAACTTTATCAATGTTCTTGTTCCTTGTAATCAGTTTATATTTAAAATGTCAAATCTTAGAAATAATTACCGTAATGAATATTATTCTACTTTTAAACAATTAAATAATGTTGTTAATAATCCCAAACAATTAGTCATATCACTTGTTCGTCCATACAATGTTCTTCCTGTAATTTTAGTGATAAACTAATACATAACGTTTATATTCGAGTCAGATTTGAAAGTACATATTCTTCCTGATTTTTGGAATGCAACAAAAAAACTGATGGCAAACTGTTTTCCTCTGAAAAAAATGTACGAAAGCCATGGCCCGTTCTCGTGTTTTTTGGTGTCGGCAAGCCTATGTAATATTTCATGTCAGTCTTTCAGCCACGTAATCTAGTAATTGCCTCATGAACAGGAAACAAGTCAGATCAACAGTAGTTAATACTTCCTAATTCTATAAACGTGGTTTGTTTTACATCAAGTGACTTTCATTGTGATAAACGAGTACATAAAACGTCCGTTTGAAGTTATCACGATAGTTCATCAGTAATAAAAGTCAACGTTTCGAAAGGTACTGGTACGTGAAAGATGAACTGATAATATGTAAAATTTCTTGCTGTACAGTGTTCAGTGTATGTATGACATATTATTAAGACACGGAAATAATTTAGCAGATGTTTTACAAAAAATGACCATCAGTAACGAAGGGGATCTGTGAGCAAATCTGATTGCTATGCTACTTTTCGCGCATATACTCAGATATATTTTAACTAACTTCCTAAAAAAACGTACATACATTTGATTATCGAAAGGTAAATTTCAAAAGAGTCAATATTAATCATAATAGCATGTGACATAAACACTTGCAATCGACCCTTCTATTGTTAATTGTTATCTCTAGTGTAAATGAGCTTCGTTGTGCATGTGTAGATAAAGATATTGTACGGGGATTTGAAGCTGCCTTTACCTTATATGAAAGGTTTGTGTTAGTTTTGCTTTCGCTTGTTCAGTGACCAATTACAATTACAGTCAATCATAACATTGATCATTATGAAAGAAAAATCAAGAGAATAAGAAACTTGTATAACATAAAGCAAAGCACCTGCATCGTATGTACTTACATTTCCCTCAGAAATTGATAACTTACTGTTACCAATATAAAGTGATTGTCAAAAGTAGAGTGCTATATTTAAAGTATGTGCTCTGGTACACGTCCGATTCTAATCTACGCCAGTTTCAAGTATAGCCTATGAGGAAAATATCACGTAAAGAAGAGGTTTACTTAAGACAATAGATTAAAGTACTCTTTTGGGTGCAATGCTACACTGAATTTTAGCGCAGTACCAACCATGATTTGCTAGTTTCAACCGGTGCTCGAAGATTCACCGTATGCATAGCCAACATGTCGTTGCGGGCTTTCTCCCTGCAATAATACTAGCAGCCGTGATATAAATGGAATACTCCTGAAAGTGGCGTTAAAGCTCAATTCACCTCGCCTCATATACTCTAATAAACATGGTTAGATGATGGTTGAATAATCCAGACGTATATTGAAATTAATAATTCGACGGTTACGTTTACGTTAACACAAACTCAGTTTTTGGAACTAATAGGGTACGTGTTTCCCCTTTGTGTGCCTAAGGCTGGAACTAAAAGTATGTTTGTTAGGACTCACAACAGCTGTATGAACTGATTACAAGACTAGTCTGGTGTGAAACTAAACACAACAGACAGTTATGTGCATCAGACACTGTAATTGCGGGTCAACGTGCTACGAAATCATCTGATATTAACTTTGTACAAATATTACAATTGCAAACATGAGCAACGCATTTCTGTCACTTTTCTAAGACAGTGCCTCGCTGCACTATTTATGGGACACACCACACAGGGACAACAGACAGATTTGTGTATCATAAACTGTAAACTATCTCCTCCCTGCACTTTTGACTCAGACCGTACCTCACTGTATGTGTGGTGGAGCTTTCAACAGCTATACAACATGATTGCAGGACAAGGTGAGCAGACAAAGATGTGTATCAGAAATACGTCACCTCCATGCACATTCGTCTGTAGCTCACTGTATGCTTGGTGGGATGTTTTAACAGCTGTAGGAACTGATTACAAGACTTGCATGGACATCAACCGCGAGAACACCATGCAAAACCTATTAGGAACAGGATAGCTTTCACCTCCATATTAGTCGACTCGTTTCTAATTATTATCATAAACAGTATCATTATTGTTATAGCAATAAAAGTATGCCGGGTTATCACTCGCATGCAAATCGCCAAACTTGTTTGTGCATATTGGTAAATTGTTCCATCGTGTACAAGATGTTCCTTTCTTCAATAACGTGTAATGCATCTTCTTTTAAGGTATTCACAGTACATTATTGTTTATTTCATATTATTAAATGACACATTATATAATTGTCTTGTCATTATATAAACGTCTTATACTATTAAAGCAGTTTGAATGCTCATAACAAAACATACATACAGGTCCAGGATAAGTGTACTGAATATATCCGTGCCATCATTCAAATATTTATTTCTCAAGGTCAAGGTCAGAAATGAATAGCTTGTACAGATAAATAGATTTACCGTTTCTGGTGCGGCAATGTCATTTATCTTTTAAGTTACTAAGGATACATTGGTAGAAATGGAAAACCTCCAACCTACAAAAACAAACGGCAATATTTTGCAGGAAACCAACAGATGATTACATCATATCTCGCATATCTAATTACATTCACTACTTACAATAGAATGAAAGAGAATATAAATAACGAAAAGTACCACACACAGTGGCGTGTCACTAGCAGACATCACAAACTGAAATCTTTCACAACAGATAATTCTATCAGCAGACATGCGGTACAGAGCACGTAATGTTACAACAATACTAATGAGACACAATATAAATAGTGTAGCACAATATGGCATACTGTGACAGACTGAAGGAAAGTTTTTTCATCAACAGTTAACCCTAGAAGCACTTATTTTACAGTGCAGTGAAGTCAGATGAAGATAATACCATGAATAAGGTAACTAATCGACTTTAGCTGGGATGTCGATATACAGGTGTTACGAGTCATGGTCCTGAAATACAATAATATGACCATGTTTTGCATCATTCACATTTTGTTGTGGTAAAGCCAATGTTAATCCAATATAAGAAAAAGTATTTTTGCTGAGGGCATACCTCAGACATGCATGTTTCTCCAGGATGTTGCGTCAGGTGCGTTTTCAATTTTCATGTCATTATTAAATCTCGAATTTCGCTTCTATTCAATCATTTTGTGTTTTAGGAAGAAAACACATTTAGGGCCTTCTTCTAGAGGCATTTTACATCAGCGTCTATGAACTTCGCTCACTTCACAATCTATTTCTTTAACAAAAAACTATCTGGTAAATAACAATTCCTCATTTCGCCGTTTCGCTCCTTCGAGGTTTCACTTCTTTGCGATTTCGCTTCTCCAGGATTTGCTTCTTCGTGATTTCGCTCCTTCACGATTTCACTTCTTCGGGGTTTCCTTCCTTTGTGGTTTCGTTTCTTTGCATTTCGTTTCGCTCCTTCATTATGCCCATCGCGATTTCCTCTTGCGCATGTTTTGCTCCTTCACGATTTATTTTTGCGCATGTTTCGCTCATTCACGATTTCATTTTGATCATGTTTCACTCCTTCACTATTATGTTTTATATACGTGTCGTTCCTTCACGATTTCGCTTCGGGTTGGCTTTGGGATTTTGCGATTTCATGGCAATGTTTTGCGATTTCGTGTTTTGTGTTGAAAATTTAACATGAAATCAAATGGCCTCTCTCAACCATCATATATGAGCATATGCTTAATTTATGATGAAGTTTAACAAATTGTCCATTTTTTAAGATGTCGGACGGGGTGGACGGTGTGGCACTTTTTCTGCATAAT
This sequence comes from Gibbula magus, assembly GCA_936450465.1. NCBI lineage: Eukaryota > Metazoa > Mollusca > Gastropoda > Trochida > Trochidae > Gibbula > Gibbula magus. The sequence goes on along the minus strand of OW388293.1, from coordinate 69,646,024 downwards.
ATATTCAAATTCAGAAGTTGTCTTGTCACAAAAGAATGGCGATTATTGAAATGAGACAACCAACATGTTTTTTTGTTTTCGATCAGTGCTTGATCAGAAAAAAACATTTAAAACGGATTTTCATACAACCATGAGCAACAATGCAGACATATATTTGCATTAAAGTGGTGATGACGCTGCATATGTACTTAGTTACGGTGTGCAAGTGAATCAACCGCAAATAGCATTGGCCATGGTTTTCATGAATGTTTTTGACTCGAATCAACAGTTTTTCACGATTTCAACATAACATTGGAGACCACCATTATTTATGTTTCAAAAAAGCTTGTATTAGTATTTTGTTCATGCTTCAAGATACTTTATTTATCATTTCTGATATACCTCTCTAAAGATTAAGATTATTGTGAATTTGTACTAGAAAGAATATCTAAAGCATGTTTAAATGTTGGGTTTATTTTTTCTAGTACATTTTCGGAGATAATGTGATCAATTGATACTAATGGAGCATCATATTCGTTTCTCACGTCATGAAATTAGTCAATCAAACTTTTAGCTATATTGTTGATGCCATTGTCTTTAGTCTTGTTATCCCCCGCCGGGCGTTTAGCACGAAGCGGGGGATATAGTATTCGGCTGCGTCCGTCCGTACGTACATACGTACAAAATGGAATAACTCAAATACTATTCACTGGAGTCTTTTCATATTTTGCATATGGGTTCATCATGGGAAGAGACTTAATCATTTTACCCTTGTCAGCGGGATATCACAAGAACCATTCGCTGGAATCTCTTCATACTTTACACATTTCTCCAAGGAAAGACAAAGGGCTGATTAGATGTTGGTGACCTTGACATGATGTTCAAGGTCACAGCGGAACTTTGAATTTTTCGACATGTTAATGTCATGTAAAGCTTGTCAGCGGCATATCTCAAGAACCATTCACTGGAATACCATCATTTCTTACACAAAGTACCTCTTAGGGAAGTCGACGGGGCTGATTAGATTTTGGTGACCTTGAAATTATTCTCAAGGTCACAGTGGAACTTTGAATTTTTCGAAACGATAATGTACATGTAAATCTTGTCAGCGGGATATCTCAAGAACCACTCAAAGGAATTCCATCATATCTTACACAAAGCACCTCCAATGGAAGACAAAGCGCTGATTAGATTTCGGTGACCTTGACATTATTCTCAATATTCTCTTATAGAAAATGGACATCATAAAGTAAATCATTAAGTCCAGCATCAAAATAGTCTATCATTTTAAATATGTCATTTACTGATTTTGCCTTTGTAGGAGAGAGGAAATTTAAAAGAATCTACTCACATAATGCAGGGTCAAATATGAAATTCCCTTGATGTGTGGTACTTATAAAGATTAACAGCCAAACAGAGATGTCAAATTATTTGCATGAAAAAGGAAATTTCAAAACAAACTTCTGGCACGAGTATTGAAAAATCCAAGTGTTATTTTCTCTATTATTCGTAACTTCAAAAGGTCATTATTACCCATTTTAACAAATTGATCCGTATTATCTAATATCTAATGTCAGCGCTTATGGATACATCTCAAACTCTTTCACTTTCAAACATAAACCCCAAAACCCACTATTATGGTATCAACATAGTTTAAACGACCTAACAAGCACCCCCAACCTTTTAAGCCTTGATCGATTATTGCTTGCTTTGTGATGTAGACAGAAGCAAGCCGCGACTTTCTACACCCTTACAACGAACGGGTCATATTTAATATACTACCAATAAAAATAATATTCTCTGTATTACCCAACTCTCGGAGAAGCGAAAACTGCTGAAACAATTGCAACATTTCATTCTGAAGGAAATACACATTAGGAAGTTGAACAAGCTATTTCATAGCATCCTATAATCTCCCAAGGAAAATACCGCTAGATCACTTTGTGATTTGTTCGTAAACCAACTGAACCTTTCCGTGCAACAAGCATATGACACTAACTTCAAGACTGTACACTGCCTACCAGTCTAAGAAAACCAGAAGAACAATCCGTGAGATGTATCCTAGCATGCTTCTCTTATATGGCTGACAAAGACTACTACCACAGTCAGGAATACGTATTCAAACGGACCTACCACCCTCTTTGAAGAATAAACTGCTACCTTGCGCCAGGACTCAGGGCTCTCGACAGTGTGAATGTTGCCTCAAGTGGTCCTGGAAATGCGTGAAATCTCTCTGGTTCAGACACGATAACGAGTAATTTCAGAGGACACCCTTGTCGTTTTATGTATGCTGGAGCTGACAGTGTTACTAAATGATACACTAAACAGAGTTTTCTTTTCATGTCTCTATAACAGATTTGTGGTTGTTACTATGATTTTGTATATAACCAGAAAGTTCATTCACTTACAACAGAGATTACTTCCTTCAGATTTCCGATCCTAAACTCTATGACACAGAGTATATATAGTTTTTACGAATGAAAACACCTTCTAGTTATATTTTTGGTCTGTTCAAATAGACTTTGGGTTAACTTGAAATCGCTTTTTAAGGTGATGTTTGCTCACACTATTTGGTATCTCAGTTACAGTTATACAAATGAAGATACTGAATTCATGCCAGAGTTATACACCCTTGGGTATGACTTTTGTGACGAAGGATGTCATAAAACAGGTTTTGACGCACCTATCTCGACTTAAGGGGATTCCTAAAATATTATATATTAAAACGTGTGTTTTTAAGAAATATTAACAGGCTTTTGTTTTATAAATTCAAATTTAGTTTAGTTAGGTTTCTGAAGAGAATATGTAATCCTGTTTCCGTCGTAATTATTCTTTGAACACCATATAGGAATATGTACACACACGTTAAGGTAAACAATACCATGTGTGACAGTATATCAAGGTGACATAGGAATCTTCTACAATTATTGGAACTACTATTGCTGGTGTACCAACTAACAAAGACAAATTCAAATGTCGCAGCAAAAACTATACCTGCAGATGAGTATTACATATCTCGCAGATTCAAGTATCTTCACTACTCACTACGCAATGAGAGTGAATGCAAATAACTCAAAATATCAGACGCAGAGGCGCGTCCATAGAAGACGTCACAAACTGAAATCTGCCACAACAGATAATGTTATCAGCACCTACGCGCTACTGAGCACGGAATGTAACAACACTTCTAATGAGACACAAATTAAGATAAAACTGTATTACAATATGCCAAACTGCAGGCCAGACTGTGGGCGACTGAAGGAAAGTGTATGTAGAGAGATTGAACCTCCAAACAACGTATGCAGTAGTGCAGAGGAGTCAGACGAAGATGACTAACAAAATTAAGTTGAAAGAGAAAAAAGTCTTGTAATAAACGTTAATAAAAACGGATTTAGCTGTGATTTGTATATACAGGTGTTACGAATCATGTTCCCAGAATACATTACTAATACCACACTGTGTATCATTCATAATTTGGTTTCATAACACCAATGTTATTGAAATGAAAGAAAATTATTGTTGCTGTTAGCAAACCTCCGATATACATACTTCACAACCATGTTGAGTCAGGTGCGTTTTCAAAGTTTTATGTCATTTTAAAGTCAGCGTTAGAGGTAAAAGAAATCATAAGCTCGAATTCCACTTTTATTCCATCAGTCTTTTTACCCATGCTGATAGGCTGTGTACATGTATTTTTTGTCCATGGCTTAATTTATAGTTGAAAAAAATTAACACCAATTATATCTCGTAAATGTTTAAATTTATTATTAGATGTCCATAGTTTCAATGACATATATTTATATAGCCACAATCTGTTTCTATATGGTATGTACATGATTAATGTCAACTACATAACTACAAGAAATGTATTGGGGAACTCTGTTGTAGGACGCAAGTATTAAGCATTTAGCACTGATACGAATCACATAGAACACTCTCAACGTATCAACATTTAAAGTCAAAACCCTTTTGATTAACAATTTAGAAATCATGAGACATCACTCAGACATTTGCATTATATTACGAATTAATTAAATTCTTTCCATGAACAGTTTTATTATCAACAATGTCAAATACCGCCTACTTAACCCAAGCATCTCGCCCATAATGCCCATATAGCAGATGATATTACAAAACAATCAAATCTAACATATTCAACTGTCTATCCATATAACTGCAGTAATCTTGCCAGATCATCAGTAATAAAACATCAACTATATATAATGGCACTGTGAAAGATGAAATATTTCATTTTATATTGTGATAAGCATAGTAAATAAGATTACAGAAATCACTGAAGATGTTTTGCAATAAAAAGATTGTCACCAATCAGCCCCTCCTGACTTGTCCTAGACGTCTAAATTCTCAGAGCAAACCATATATTTTTTCTCAATCGAGCAGACAATCAGATATTTTTTATGTTGATTGAACCGTGTAGTGTAAATTTCAAAACAGTTATTGCTTGTAATCGCATGTGGCATTCACACTTGTAGTCTATTTTTGGTTATTGCTAATCAAACGAGCTTCATTTGACAACTGCTGTTGTTTAGAAAATTTGGGAATAGGGGATCGTTTTGCTTGTTTTTATATCCTGCTTCTGAAATGATCATTGAAGGACAGGTAATTAAAACAAGGTAAAGCAGTTAAAACTCATGTGCGACCATATGATTGTATATCGCAATGTAAACAATACATAAATTTGTCACTACTTACTTTGTATATGTCACAAATGCTCAACAAATACAAAACAATCTGTAATAGGTATGTATTATGTATGTCTCTGTCTCCTTCTTCCATGTACAATGACTACGTTTCAGAAATACAAAAAAAATTCTTCCAATTTATTTCAGTGAAAAACAAGATAAAAGACAAAAAATCCTACGTGAACAACAATTCAAATAAACGGTCTGAATAAAGTGAAATGTCAAATTAATGGAAGCTGAATAGATCAAAGGATTCCACTATAAGATACTCCATTAAAGTACATTTCCTGATCTATGAGTTAATGAGCCAGTGTCTGGCGCCGAAACGTTTGTAGAAAGTGTAAAAGGTTTCGCTTAAAATCACCAAGTCCAGCATCAGAATAAGAAACAAGTTGACATTTGTCATTTACTGATTTTTCTGTTGTTGGAAGTTGGAAATGTCTGACATTTCTTTACATAAATAAATCCTACTTTCGTTTGAAAATCGACACATATTGAAGGGTAAAATATGAGATTCCTTGATGCATTTTACGTTTTTATATAACTATTAATGACCATCGTTTACGTGATTTGTCGTCCATTTTTTTCGACAACACTGCGTAGTAACTGATTGTTCATCGAGTACAATGGCGTCTCTTTGCGATAGCGATAGTAACGATGACATGTTGGATATCGCAGCAACCTACAACCAGAAAAAAGGAGAGATCACCTTGTGTATGTCCATTGCTCATCGTACATACACAAAACATTAGACCAATGTTCTTATTCGTAACGTGTACATCAATTAGGATATTTGTCATTTTCAATGATACTATAATTTTGATCTGTACATTTGCTCTACAGTGTTACAGTCTATGATGATAACGCATTAATCACTAGGTAGATCCAGGCATGTATTTACAGGTAATCACTTTCTTCTGTGAACTAACTGCTAAGTGAGAGGCAGTATTTTGTGATAAAAAATGCTTCTTTGGATTCTTAAGTGAAGTTTGAATTCTCAGATTTGGAAAATACTTTATAGAACGGGAAGATGATAAATTTTCCATTGATGCAATCTGCTAGTTGTTGCTTATATTTAGGTGACCTTGATTAGGGTCATTTATTTGTTGTTTATGGACCCTAACCCGAGCTTTAGGATTGCTTGTTTGGCCAATATAAGTGAGATTACATTTGGGACAGAGGATTGCATAAATTGAGAATTCAACTCATTTGGTGTTATCTTTAAAAGTTTGTCTATTTTCAAATTGGAATTCTTGGGCATCTCTTATCTAGACATTTTGAAACTTCGGCCTGAGTCTCAATGTCTAATGTATTTTGCTCTAGTGAATATTATTTCATGTTATTTGGCTGTCGTTTACTTTTGATTATAGTGGTTTTATCAAGCATAGCTTTAAGCCTTTTGTCTTGTGTTAGAATGTTTAAGTTGTCCCGTATTAGGGGTTTGATGTTCGGATTGTTAGGCTTATGGGTAGTTACAAATGTTATGGTACTTGTTGGTATTTTTTTTCTTTGGGCGTTCGCAATTCTGAAATGGGATGACAAGTTGCCCTTTCAATGCCTTTGTCAATCATATTGTGAGGAAAGGCACGCTTTAGCAGAGCAACTTTTCTTCTAACCGTTTTTGTCTTAGGTTTTCATCCTTAATTATTGTATATATGCGCTTGCTAGACCATAAGGTAGATTGTCTTAGGTTTTCATCCTTAATTATTGTATATATGTGTCTTGCTAGACCATAAGGTAGATTAGTTTTTACATGTTTTTCATGGGAACTTTTGAAGTGAAGATAAAGCTGTGTATCTGTAGCTTTGTAAATGTCAGTAAAAAGATTAGTTCCTTCTTTTATAATAAGAATGTCCAAAAAAGGGGAGCTTACTATGATTTATTTCTTTTGTAAATTTGATATTTGGATGCATATTCTGTAGAATATTGAGAATATCTTGAATATCTCCATTTGATGTTTGCCACAATAGAAAACAGCCATCTAAGTAACGTTTCCATTTTGAGATGACACTATAGAGGTATTTCCCTCATGAGTGTACTTGGGAAAGTTTTCAACACAATCCTTAATAATAGACTTCAAGATGGTCAAATATGAATCATATTATCCCAGAATCGCAAGCTGGTTTCAGAAAAAAATATTCAACATCAGATCATATATTTACACTGTTTGCATTACTTCAGAAATCCTTATCTCGACGAAAGCGTAAGCTATATGTTGCTTTTGTTGATTTCCAGAAAGCGTTTGAGTCGGTTGATATTGTTTACGCAATTCTGGTCTAAAAGGGAAAATGTATAATTGTTGAAGTCAATGTATGAGAACGTTAAAGCTTGTGTACGTTGTGGTGAAAATATGACTGACTTTTTTGATTGTCCAATAGGCTTGCGACAGGGTTGTGGTCTCAGTCCAATTCTCTTTTCCTTCTTTATCAATGATTTATACCATGAAGTTATAACAAACGGGAAACATGGTGTTCAAATGTTCCCAGATCTGATAGAAATGTTTATACTTCTATTTGCCGATGATATTGTCCTTATTTCAGAAACAGTAGTTGGGCTACAAAACCAGTTAAATATTTTAGAACATTACTCTAAAACATATAGATTAACTGTTAATTTGGATAAAACAATTATTGTAATTTTCAGAAAAGGTGGGCCGGTAGCATCTAAAGAAAAATGGTTTTATGATAATCAGTTTGAAATTTTGGTTAAAAATAATATGTATGCATGAATATAGACTACCTAAGCAGGCTTACAACATGCTTGTTCATTTAGATGATTTAGGGAAAGTAACATGGTCATCCCACGTTCGAAATCTTTTTGTCTTCTCGTGGTTATGGTTTTGTATGGCTGAGCCAGGCTGATGGTAATATAAACCTTTTCTTGTATCAATTTCGAGAAACAGCATTAAATATGTTTAATCAAGATTGGCAGTCGACATTAGATAATAGCTCACGTTATGATTCATATAGACTCTTTAAAAGCCTACTCCAAACCGAAAGATATCTTTCACATTTAACATCCAAGAAGTTAAGGTATTCATTGATACGATTCAGATTGGGTCTGTCAAATTTAATGATGAATGAAGGTAGGTACAAATCGATCGACTAAATCAATGGAATATGTCCATTGTGTAAAGTAGCCGTTGACGACGAAATCCATTTTCTATTTGTTTGTCAATCTTACGACGATTTACGGAAAAAGTTTATCCATGATTATTATCTCTCCAAGCCTCCTGCTTTAGCATTTAAACAAATCCTTTCTTCTGATAACAATAACAGCATTCTTAGACTTGCACAATGTGTTACCTATGCCATATCTCTTCGAGATGATAAGTTAAAATCAATCACCTTTGTATCCATTTAATTTGTCATTGAACTGGTGATTAATATGCATGTAACTCAAATGTATATGGGCCAGAGGCCTCGAATACAATAAAGAACTTTTGACTTGAGATAAAGTCATCTGTACATTCATTACCATCGATGTATTTTAGTTGTAAATACAACTTTTCCTCAAGGTAGCCTAATACGAGGTTTGCCCATATACATTTGAGTTACATGCATATTAATCACCAGTTCAATAACAAATTAAATGGATACAAAGGTGATTGATTTTAACTTATCATCTCGAAGAGATATGGCATAGGTAACATATTGTGCAAGTCTAAGAATGCTGTTATTGTTATCAGAAGAAAGGACTTGTTTAAATGTTTAAGCAGGAGGCTTGGAGAGATAATAATCATGGATAAACTTTTTGCTTTCTTTTGTTTCTTAAACCTTGTAATTATCAAAATTAAAATGGGAAGACAGAGAATTGCCCGTTTCCACATTCAGCTAAATGTATACTTAATGGAATTTTTTCCGGTTTTTGGGCTGATTTATGTTGGATCTGTGTAAGTTCATTCGTAATTTTAACTTAAGTTCGGTTTTTCCAATGTATTCTTCATGACAACCAGAACATATGATTAGATATACAACATTTTTGTTGTTACAGTTGAGATTTTGACGAACAGAAAACTCTTTAGAATCGGCAATCTGTGCAGAAGAGCCGACAATCATATTTTTACATGTAATCGCCGTAGTCTGGTGACTTAGATTTGCAAATGCGCAAATGATAGATTATAATTCATAGTTTGAACTTGTGCCGTTTATACAATTCACTCTTGAATTTCTCTTCAAAATCAGATGTCATGACTGTTCGTAGTCAAGGCAAGACCTCTTAAGTTTTCTGTGACACAACTAAGCTTATATGCCTTGATTAATCGGTTGATAAGCTGATTAGTCAAGTGAGCTTTCAACCCACCAATCAAGATATAAGCAGGTTTACTCTCATCTTTGTAACATACATTTACTAAACCTGCTCAGTAAATGTTTGAAAAAATATACTCCTGATTTCAGTAAATACATGTATTTCCTAATAATTTTAGTAGATACGTGTATGTACTGAGTGGAACAGTAATTACGTGTATTTACTTAATTTGTTAGTAAATACATGTATTTACTGATTTCAAAGATTTACTGTAACATATATATACTCTGCAATATTGAGAGTGCATGAATCAGACAATTGAATATCCTCTGCGTAAAATTGGTGACTTACTTTGTGGGTACTGATCACATCTCCAAGATCTCTGGTGTTAAGTGTGAACAACACTGTTCCTAAGACGGACCCTTGTGGTACTCAATCAATCATCTTTATTTCAAGAATGTAGGGCCCTGGGCCAAAATACACGGATACACAATTCATATACAATACAGAATGCCACAAGTTTACAAATGGTAGATAACATGAAAACACACAATTAAACACATACTGATTCATTAAGGTTTTTACATCGTTTGTTGTATGCGTAAACAATAAAATGGCTCAATTTTTTCATTATAGATTGATCATTAGTAGTAAGAATATTCTTAAAACTATGAATATTTGCGTTAACATTTTTCGGTAGGTAAGTTTTTCTTAATTCGCTATAAAATGGACATACAATGAGAAAGTGAAATTCGTCTTCTATTCCATTATTACAAACCGGGAAAATCCTCCATAATCTATCTATTTTCTGCCATCTACCTTCATTAATCCTTAATCGTAGAAGCCCTGATCGAAATTTGACAATAATCTTTCGAAATCTGAAAGCTACAATCTCAAACAAATATTTTTCTGGTGTTAGCAAACTTGTATAACTCTATATAAATCGTATCTTGTACTATTATTTAGTGTTGAATGCAAATTTTGGTAGAAGATATCTCTAGCTCTAGTTTTAAAAGTGTTTACAAACAAAACTCTGTTCCCTATACATTGTGATAGCCAGACAAAACCGAATCCATGGGATAAGAGAAGGTTTCTAATTTCAGAAGCCCAAGTATTATGACCTATATCATCCATATTAAAGGCGCTGTAGCACGTTTTTTGCAAAATTTAATTTTTCAAATTTCCCATTTATAATGATAGTTTATGTCATTTGAATTAACTTTAGAGGGTTAAACATCTTATTACACAAACCAATTATCTGTAGTCGTAAGAACTATGTTGCGTATAAAGCAAAAATTGCATGGCGGCCATTTTATTGTGAACACAATTTATTATTTTGTATTACAAAAACGATGCCCATGGCTTTACCGAAACATGTAGACTCATTTTAAACTTTATTTTCCGAAGAGAGAATGATGTTTTACTATTGATGAAATTATTTTTCAAATACATTTCATCAACTTTTTTGAGCGAAAAAACGTGCTACAGCGCCTTTAAGGGACGTATTATAAGCTTTCTTAGGTAAACAATACTCATGCATTGATACTATTTTCATTCAATAATTTATAGCGCGAACAGCAGCGTCAATACGCAATGGGTATCGGCAACATTCACCATACACAATCGCATTTAGTGTTTGTGGACCAACATTTTACAATGTGAATCTTTTCGATATTCTCATCTTTTAAAACCCCAAATCTCTGAAACATACATGAGTATTGGTTGTATTTGGCTATCGAATATTTTAAAGTATACAGAAGGCGAATGAATTCCGAGTTTTCTAAGATTAACCCTTTTTTTTCTGTAAGAGCTTTCGTGGCCCTAAGTAAACGATCAGCAAGTGCTTTCGTCATACTAAAATTACAAGTAAATAAAAATCCCAAATATTTATAACTATTCACAATTTTCATTTTTGCGCCATTGAAAAACCAAACATCATTCTTTGATAATCTACCACCTTTCCTAAATACCACTACATTTGATTTTTCCATATTCACAGTTAATCCCCATTTCTCTGTATAAGAGGCTAAAATATTCAGCTGACATTGAAGACGACATTGTGTGTCTGAAAGTAGAATGACATCGTCAGCAAAAAGCAACATTATTATGTGTATCATATTGATTGCCGTGTTTTCCATTTTGTAGTATTTCTATCGAAAGTTCATTAACGAACAATGTAAAAAGCATCGGACTTAACATACACCCTTGTCTTAAACCAAATGGGCACTCAAAATAGTATGTTGTATTTGAATTGAACCGCACACATGATTTAACTGACATGTAAATGCCTTTTAATGCCTGTAACACCAAGCCCATAGTTTGATAACAAACCACACAACTTAGAGCTATCAACAGAATCAAATGCTTTCTTAAAGTCTATAAAAGCAACATACAATTTTCTCCTTTTCTTACTTAAACACTTTTCAATGATTGTGTATAATGTAAAACTATGGTCTACAGTGAAATAACCTCTTCTAAATCCAGCTTGATTTTCAGATACTTTGTTCATAACATTTGCCCATTGCGTACGGCGTTCATTTAATATGCTTGTGCAGATCTTACTTAAAATGCTCATTAGAGATATACCTCTATAATTATCTGGGTTCTGTATATTACCTTCTTTATGTAGAGGGATAATGATTGCCATGGTCCATGAATCTGGGAAAATAACTTCGCTAAAACGTTTGTTAAACAGAGACAATAGAAATGGTATGACAATTGTCTCTGCACATTTTATCATTTTCGTTAAAATATAATCAATTCCTGTAGATTTGTCTTTCTTCATTCCTTTTATAGCGTTTCGTATTTCAGTGTCGGTAATTGGAGATTCCAGTATCTGTTTTTCAATATCATTCATATCGACCCTATCATTTGCGAGAAACTCTGTATTATCATCTACCTCAACTTCCAACAAACCATGATAGCGCCGTACCAGTTACTTCAAATGAATTCTCAGGAGTGTTTAGTGATCGAGAGTGTCAAAAGCGGCAGACAGGTCGAGAAGTACAAGTAATTCAATCTTTCCACTGTCTACCGAACCGAAACTGTGGTTTGTAAGATAGGAGTTTAGTCTCACTTTCACAGCCCTTTCAACAAGTTTGGATAAAAAGGGTAAGGTGGAGTCAGGCCGGTAATTTTTTAAATCATTTTCAATCACATCCAGTTTTCTTGATTAATGGTCGGATGACTGCTTCCTTGAGGGACGTAGGAACTGCACCCAAAGTTATGCTCAAATTCACAAGTTATTGGGGTCACTAGGACTTAAGTTACCCTTCTGTGAATGGTTCAATGCAGTCCAAGACAGAGCCACCAAACTTACGGGTTGACGGGTTTTGATCTTCTTTGATCTCACTTCTAACCTGGTCTTTAATGTTAGATATTTTCTCAGCAAAATATTGTCTAATGTTTGCGAGATCAGGTAAACTTTCTGATTTTGGTAGACAAGAACCCTTCTCCTTTCCAACAAGTGATAACACAAAATTCATTTACGTTTACGATTTACGTTCTAGGCCTGCGGTCTTGTTCACACCGTATTCTGTTTTTGATTTCCTGATGAGTTTTGTAACTCGATTTCTGCAGGATTTGTAAATTTGTCGGTGAACTTATAGTTTTGATTGCCTCCACTTCCGTTCTGCAATACGCCGTTCCCTCTTTGCTGAACGAATTCTGCTAGAATACCATGGCGATAGATGGTTTTACTCTTATAGTTTTTGCGATTGGTGGAGAGAGTGTTTGGTACATTTTACAAAGTTCGTCCAAGTCAGATGGTGGCCCGTACAATAGATCTGAGCTAAGCTGATCCCCCTTTAGAGTCGATCTATTGCCTTCAGGTCTCGACATTGGACTTGCGTATGCTCAGGTTGAGGGGCCGACATGTTTATGTTAAAGGTTATTAGAACATGATCTGAAAGCTGATGATCTTGTACATAACTATTTTCAATCAGATTGCTGTCCCCGCGAGAAATGTTGCTTCCTCGATATGCTGGTTTAAGCCATGCACATCAAGGAGTTTCTTAAATCTTTTAACATCAGGTTTCACCCCACAATCAAAATGAATGTTGAAGTCTCCCAAAATGACAATAGATTTCTGTGAATTGTTTCTCATTAGAGAAGAAAATTCCTATCGAATGTGAGCTGATTGGCTTTTGAAGGTGGATGTTTATATACACACACTTCCTAAGAATACAGTTTACTAATTTAGCCGTTCTGGTATCTGGTATTGGCAATGTCTCCCTCTTGACCATTCCATGGCGTCTGTCTACATTTGTCTTGAACATTGTCACTATCAAGACACCACAGCCTCATACGCCGTCTTATGGCGATATTATATTCTCTGGGCAATATGTGAAGTTACTTTGCCTTTTCCCAGATCGCTTGAGTATGCAATAACGTTTGGAATACCTAAATCGTAAAGAGAAGTCAAATAGATCGTCGTTATGTGTAAGGGATATGTGATGACGTTTGATGAACCTATATACATTTCAAATGGTGCATCTGCTGTTGAGGCAAATGCTTAGCTTACTTCGATGTACATAATTTAGAATATCAAAAGGCTGTAATCTATGCTGTAACAAATGTTGGCCTCTTAAAAATATCGTAGCAACTCGATTAGATGAAATTTGGTTATTACTATCGACGCCAACGCATTATTTTTTAAAACGTTAGTCTTCAAAAACAAATTAATTTAACATCGATTTTCACATTTTCTTTGTTCAAAAAACCACATTGAAACCACGCATGTTAATAACATACATTTCAGTTATCCTTGTAGGCATGTTGAAATATCGCAGCAATTGTTTTTTTCTAAACTGGAGTATATGCTCTTTTCTCGATAAGATTATATATTTCGGTATTACTAACGACGCCAACGCATAGTTTTTAAAAGCATAGTCTTCAGATCTCAATTTTAATCTATTGGAAAATAAAATAATGCTTTATTTTACTACGGTTTTAATTAGATATAAGACAACTATATTATTTTATATAATACATAATATACTATATTATGTTATAACAGGTGAGTTCTATTAAAACTTCTCTTTAACACTCTCTAGAAGATGACGAAGGGGATTTAGGTAGGCAGTGAGCCCGTCCTGAATAGGTATACCTGTCTTGGAGTCGACTCCCGCTGTAGTTGTTTAACAACCCTGCTGAAAGCTTTCTGATGATTCGGTCATGCAGTGATAGGCCGTCCATATTTGACATGTGAATCCCTGGTCACCAGACTATTCAGATGTGATCGTACGTTTCAATCTTTTCAAAGACGGTTTCATCCTAATCTTTGACTTGGACTACAAGATCTGAGCCTTCGCAAATTATTCTCACATTTAACTGTTTATTTAGAGGATCCTTTTGCATCAACATTGCGGGGATGTTGAGCTCCCAAACTGTGTTAGGCCAGTTTCCGTTGACTGGATGAAATGTCCGTTTCTCTATAAAATATGAAAACAACTTAAATCGTACTTTAAAAGAACGAAGAACAATGATATATAAACCATTTCTATGCAAACAATTAGGAATCAATTGGGGAGTAAACATTTGATGTGTATCATAGTCTTTTGTACCGAGGTTATGTATCATGCAGGAGCTCCCGCCAGGGGCAAGGCAACTTTGTCTGCAGTAGAGAACTGTTCTACACGCAGTAAGGTTTGGGTGCAATGCTACACTGAAATTCAGAGTAGTACCATCCATGGTTCGCTAGTTCCAGCCGCTGCTCGCAGGTTTCACCGCAGTGCATAGAAGCATGGCGTTGCGGGCTTTCTCCCTGCCTTAATACTAGCAGCCGCGATATAAGTGAAATACTCTTGAAAGCGGCGTTAAACCCCAACTCACTCACTCACTCACTCACTCACTCATGCAGGAGCCTTTTATTCGGGCTACAGCAGACTTTTCTTTAGCAAGACTAATTAAATTGCGAACCGATGAAATTGACGAACACTGACTTAACTTGAATTTACCTTCAACATAGAGAGTACCATTATTGACTATTCTCAAATACTTTATTCCGTTCTTTGTGTGCTGCTTTTAACAGGTGATTCTATGAAATATGAGAAGCGTGTATACAAAGTATTGGATTTGGAAATATATGTCTCCCTATTTTATTTATGGAAGCTTCTTAGTGAAGTAATATAACCTTTCAGTCTGTATCGTATTATGTCAAGGTTACTGAGGAATTGCTGACAAGCTGAAATGTACCTTATTGTGTCAGAAGTGCTGTGTATAAAGTGAAAATGCCTCTTCGCTTCGTCTGTTACTGACATCATTGCTGTAGTGTTTGTTATTGTCAGACATAATGCGTTCAACATCAAAGTAGTTTCCCCGCCTCAGGTCATTTATATGTTCAGAAAAGAACAAATGATTTAGTTAGCAGATTCCAAACACTTCATGTCAATCACACTCGTTTGCAAGTAAAAGGCAAAATACCCTTTAGCAACTAAGAATATAATAGCGAACGGATAATACCTTTATTCATGAATAAATTCATACTTTGAAATTTAAGCGATATACTCTCTGCTGAATGGATTAAACAAGGTCGTGTGACCGGTATACATTCTCATAAACACAAGACAGCTGAAAAGGATAACCTTCATACTCTGATGTTTACATAAAATAACCTGCGGTACTACTTTAAAACTGTATCATTCCGCAAGTATGACAATGCTATCACGTGCTCTTTTCTTGATTAAACTTTCTTAAAAACCTTACGACGTAAATTATCATTGTAGTTTGAGTGAAAGTTTGATCATGTTAGAACCAAACATTAAATACTTTAATCATATTTCCTGTGAACTACGTTTGCGCGTGGTGACACATAAGTGATGCGGTGTTATTGTGGACGGAGCTTAGTACCTGATCTGAGGCAATACTAAACATTTGTTTTATCATGCACTGCACATTTTTTGACGAGATTTTTAAAATTTAAAAAAAGGAGCTAAAACCAGCAGATTGCATAGCGAAGTCATCTGGTTACATATTTCATGTTTCAATTTCATAACAATGAAATTTTAATGAAATATAAATATTACTTGATATATGATCTTGGAACTACATCTGCTACAATAACGCTTCATTAATTGTTAATACGTGTATGTCCAAACATAATTCTCAAGAGAGATGCTACAACAAATAGTTCAGATATGTGTTCTCAATCGGCACCAAATATCATATATAATGGGACAAACAGCAAGCTCATGTTGCATATTCAGAATATTCTGTGCTTGAAATGAAGTGTGGACGAATTAAATGAGATTGAAAATACTCAAGGGAAACACAATGACAATACAATTAAATGATGATGGTAAACTTGCTTTAGAGATAATTAAAACACATAACCGTTATCAAAATTTTGATTCCCTTCTGAAATGTGAATATCAATCTATCTGTCTCTTTAATTATTTATAATGACGTTGAGAAAAATGTCAAATCCGTTAGTGTTCGGAGGAATGTAGCGTGTAACACAGCAATATATATTTGTTTGTCTCGACATGTATTTAAAGTAAATACATGACTTAGCCTACATAAAACGGACGACCAAATGACGAAATGTCTCGATCTATTGAAAACAAAACCCATCGAGTATAGCGTCGGCGGTGGTCTAACAAACAATTCTGTTGGCCCTTGAAATATCCTCCTACTCTATCCAATGGACATATATAAAATAAGGTTGATATCTATTGGTCGGTATGTATATATTAACAGTGGTCAAACACGCCTTTCTTGTATGATTTGGTATGTCTATCACGGTGATAACGTGACCTCCGTGTCACGTGTTTATATAATTAAAAGCTATGCCTAGAATGTCATGCAAAATACATGTTTATGAATATTTTTGCGTAAGTAAGCATTCCCCAGATCCGCTGTATGTGTGTCACTGTTTAAAGTATATGACCCAAACCTGGCTTTAAAAGGAGGGTTCCATCGGGGTATTTTTTGTGGAAACAAAATTCGAGAGGATATCCCTGTTTACACAAATATGCTACTAATAAATGATTAAAACACAGTCCAATTAAAATATATTAATAAAGGTAATATTTTGATGAATTTATATTTCACAACTTAATAATGACAAGTGTACATTTGTTGAAAAATAAAAACAATGAGAACTGAAGCCATTCATCGACGCTGCGAGTGGGGAAAAGTTTGCTACGGCCTAACAGCAACTTGTTTATTAGTTTTATGACACGCTACATGTGTATGTGTTACTTTGTGAACTTTCTATCTGTGTATATCTTTTATCATCAAAATGTTGTAAAATTAGGTAAAAAATAGCGTGTTTTTATTCCACGTAATGCACAAAATCCAATATGGCGGATTTTGCCGACAGAACGGCCCCTTTAAGTGAACAAGCACTTCTAAGATGTATACACTCTCTGTGAATTCATAAATGAAACAATAAAGTGGGACACGTTTGATGTTTAGGAGTTGTTGTTACTCTCATAATTCGTGTTCCAATGATAACATCAGCGATACAGTAACACTGAGAGCCAACGTTTCCTGTTCATTGCATTCAGAAAGTGGTGAATACGGAACGTGAAATAAAAGTTGTATGGTGATCATATCTCAAAGTTGTAACCTTGGAGTAATGTCAAGGGACAACTCATTTCCTTTAATTGAAAATATTACCTTTAAAAATAAATATTGTGTCAACATCTCCGAATTTGTTAATTTGATAGCTTGTACTACTATACATGTATTTTCGTCTATTACACTAAATCAAATATGACTATCTGTATTGAACGTAACACCATATGATCGAAAATAAAACACTCAATAATGTGTTAAATGTATGTAAAAGTGCACCCGTAATGTCCAAAATAATCTTTCAACACTCGAATAAGTGTTAGTTCTTACTTTAGAAAATTCTTTGTGAGAACTAAGATGGTGGACTGTTAGTATACAGTCGTCAAACTGTTCAATGGTCGTTTTAAGAGCAAGAGAAAATCCAAGACAGGGAAGGTAGGACAGCACGCTATCAATCAGTTTACACATTCAGGTTATACATGTATTTTTAATCGGTGATTTCTCTTGAACTGATATAACTGATTGATATAATAAACTACTAAATTTTATTTTTTTAGACAACCTCCTAGAAAACCGTTTGTGACTCATTCACGGATGAAAATATTCAAGTTAAAAATGCTAATGAATTTATAAGCTTTTCATTTTAATCTATTTTGATATTTCACGATTAAACGTTTGAAAATGTATCAAATAACTGCTGAAATAACATTTTACATACTTGATTAAAGATTGGACATAAGGCACTGTTTAAGTTTGTGATGAGATATTGATGAAAATAGATTTGATGACATGACATTTTTTAAATAATTATAGTGTTTCGATGAAAAATACGGGATGAAAGACAAAACACGTAAATGTTTGACGTAAACAGAATATGGGGATGTATTTGGATATGTGTATGTGAATAGCTTCAGAACTTATCCAGTATTGTTTTTCACAAATATATACTTCAAAGCACGCCTTGGAGCTGTATAGATGAGACATACATTCATATTCTGTTCTGAAAGTCGCCTTATATGAGAATAGCTAAATGAATAATTTAGAGCCAAAGGACATCAAGTTGCTGAAATGCGAATATGTACAAGAATGTTATTAGCTGCCTATTAAAATGACAATTACATTAATTCATTCCTTCGATGTATATCCTATTAACGACATACATATGTCATGAAGTAAGTGAATCATGATCTATTATACATCTGCATTTCTATGATGACACGATATCGATTATCCATTTTACCACTCCACTGTGAAATTTCTCCTGATGGATCTTGCCATAGGTTAAACCCAGCAATGCTATGGGGTATTTCAACACTATCTCTTTTGTGACTGGAGAGGATTAAGGAGGTGTCTCATAATAACGGCTCAACTTGCGCTGGCATGTTCAGAACATAGTTGGTGAGTTTGCACTAGCTAAGATAAACATCGCCTTGCAGATAACGTAATTAGAAAGATTCATAAGTGAAGGATAAATCTTTTAAATGACAGCTGATATTGAATCATAATCCTTTTCAAATATGTTGACCTCCTCCTGTAAATTGAAACTAGACTATCTTAGTCTTCGTCTATATTTACTATTAAATATCGAGGAAAGGTCACAGCTCCTCCGAGCGTGAGCAATATAAAATAACTTAATGGGGCAATACGAGGGCACTGTTCGTGAACATGGAGCTAGTGACGTACATATATGTAATTTAAAGTCTTTGAAGAGCATCAAGAAGTGACATACATAAAATAAGGAAGATTTTCGGGATAACAACTTCGTTAAACCGAAAATACAGGGCATGTCGGAGTATACTCCTCCCTCAGGTGGAATGTGAGAAACAAGAAAATGGGGTTCCTCATACGTCTGTACGCCTTGCTTAAACGTATGATGTAAATGCCTGTCCCAAAACATGATGGTTAGGATATTTTCACGAAGAGCAATTGTTTTCATAAGTTGAGAAACAATCACACTGCCCCTTTGATTATAGTATTGTAGACATATTATATATGTGAGACAGGTTAAATTGTACAATTATGAATGTTTGTGACATACTGATTTACAAGGTTATATGTCAAGATAAATAGATGGTATCTGTCTTTTCCTGACTATTTCATCGGATGAGGCGGACAATTTAGATTTGTACGAGTCCGTTAGCACAATAACAATATGATGTAATAACATATTTCGTTACGTCAGACCATTGTTTTTATGACGTCAAACTCTTTGAGTAGTGATTTATTTATCAGTCGCTAGTCACAGTGACAATATCAGATATCTGTAGCTCGACAGAGTATTTCACTGATAAATCCCAGTATCATATTGTTAATCATATAATAATTAGAGAACCTCACTCAAGTGTCTTCTGATAAAAGAAAATCGCGTCGAGTTGATACGAGTAACAAACGTCTGTCTGTGGTTTGCTGAAGTTACAATAAGTTACAATAAGTATTAAACACTCTTTCTTTAGTTTGAAATGTGCGAAACAATACTCTACAGTGCGAATGTAGCAGAACCCATTTCTATGAAACAATGGGCATAACGCCACTCGTGAAAATATAACCTTTCTACCTCACTCGATGAGATAAACATGGTATTAGTCAAGAAAAGCCAAATTTTCTATCTATTTTATATTACCAAATCCTTTCATATTCACCGAAATCGACTTGCATTTACGTTAAGTCGGCTCCAGAATGAGCCTGTCGCCTCAGCAACAATGTGACGTCATGAACGTGTCATGACGTCGGAGCATTATTTTATGACGTCAGGTCATTGTTATATTAGTCACTAGTGACGGGTTTCACGTTCCATTGTTATTTTCACAAGTGACTGATAACACGGTTTATTTTCATTGATAGATCCCGGTGATTCACATGCAATCATATAATAAATAAAGTTATCCATAACAAATATACTGCCATTAGGTATGTACATTGTACATGTACGTCCTTCTCGCGATATATGTAACTGAGTATGGCGTATTCAATTTTGCAAGGTATTGCTTTTATCTGGTAGCCATTGTCGACATTCATACTATTCTATTTTCAGCTGTTGTAAGAGTTCTTTCAACAATGTTACTGGCATGCGTGGCAATGAGATGATAGACGAAACATCACCATGTGAAAGTATTCCAAGTTGGCCATGTCATGCATTCCATCTTTACAGGATTCAAGCCGTGGAATCCACGGATATGATTTGATTATGTCTTAAAGGGGCAGTATCACGTTTTTTCGCTCGAATAAGTAGATGAAATCTATTTGAAAAATAATGTCACCAATAGTAAAGCAGCCTTCTCTGTTCGGAAACTCAAGTTAAAAAATGAGTTAACGTGGTTTTGTAAACCCGTGGGAATCGTTTTTGTAATTCGAAATAATAAATTGTGTTCACAATAAAATGGCCGCCATGCAATTTTTGCTTTATACGCAACATCGTTATTACCACTACGGATAATTGATTTGTGTAATAAGATGTTTTAACCTCTAAAGTTAATTTAAATGACATAATATATCATTATAAATGGGAAATATGAAAAAATAAATTTTGCAAAAAACGTACTACTGCCCCTTTAAAATATTAAATGAAAAAACACTCAATTTACTATTAATATCAACGTCGGAATTGAAATGACGCCATAACATGACAATCGTCATGGCAACTTCATTCATAAACTCAATGTCATGTGTGAACATTAACATGTCTCGTTGAATATGACTTAAATGTATAACTCATGTTGTGATTTGGTATTGTTTACTAGTATTAAAGACGCCTTTCGTGAAAATGTAAATTTCTATGTCACTCTGTTAGATATATCGGTTTCGAAAATAAATGTTAAATATCCCCCTTTTTCAGTTGTAAATTTCCTTCATCTATGTTTGGGTTCAATAAAATGCCATATAGGTTTAAAGTCTGAAAGATTTCAAATAAACGTATAAGTAGGACAACTGTGTGAAGTCGGTTAGAAAGGGGTTAAAACTGACTGAAAGGGTTTCTCTCTGCTCAAGTAGGTGCTTCTCCTGAGAAAAATCCACATTTACAGAAGCAACGTTAAAACGCATTCCGGCATTCAAAATGTTTGAATTGTAATCAAGACGCTGTAGTTGACATCGCTGGAGTTCTGACCTTGAGGCGCTATCATTAACTTCATCGTATCTATTTTGAATACGTTTCATATCTACTAGACACAATACTTTGGTGACTTTAATTAAACTAAATTTAAGATGTGTAACCAAATTGAAATGTCCTTTTTAAAAAAAAGTATGGTCATTGAAACGATGTGCTTTTTTAGGTTTAATTTCCGACTTCGAATTCAATTATCTAAAACCGTAGCACAATACATATATCTTTAACTTGATTAGAAAATAGACCATGAAAAGCACAGGCAAACTACTCTTGGGATTATTTTACCGTGTCAAGTATAAGTATGTGATGGTGAGAGGAGTAGTTGTGTTAAATCCGTTATCCACTCAGCACTCGCACTACTTGCCAACCTTAGTAATGATGTATAGAGCATTAAAGCAGGCCGTTCTCCTCTGGTAGTTGCTTTTCGTGCGATACTGAAGAAACATTTACATCAGCAGCCCAAGTGGTAGTTCACCTACCAATAAGTATCAGTTCATCCAAGCATTCTTGACATACCTCTGTCCTCCCGTTAGTGTGTCATCGTCATCGTCATTAAGGCTCTTATTTTCTGCTCTGTGTTTATATCAGTTTATGAGAAGGTTTTATACGTATGTGAATATCTGATTAGAGATTACTGACATGGTTTCATGTACAAATCATTAATAATCATTAACTTGATAACTATTATACTATTCATAAACACATTTAAAGTAAATAAGAACCGATAAGTGCCCTAATTGATAGCACAGAGCATAAACCATAGCAACAATGCTACAATAAATGTACATGCCCTTATTACATTGATGTGCTTTTGTTTTTTTGTTTTTTAGCAGGTTTTACAAGCATTATGTTGATTTCCCTATAATATTAAACATCTTCGTAAGGAGTTTCACATGTTAGAGAAATCAGTATGAATAATCAAACCTTTCTGGTTTGCCTTAAATGTTTATATGGCAACAGTAATTAATTATAGGTATGCGCACATTCATGTCATAACTTGAGGTGTAAATTGTTAGAATAACAACATTGCTGTTGACGTTTTTAAATATTCTACTACAAAACAGTAACATGGTTAATCTTACAGTGAATGTTTCGATTAACACAATCGTTTGATGTTTTTCAAGCACGTTGACATCATGATATCATTAAAATTTTACTGCACAGGGAAGCATACGTAAACACGAACAGACCAATATGAACAAGTAAACTGTATTAGAAGATCAGATGTGTATAGTGTTATGTATAATGTGCTACAGAATGAAACTACAACATGTAGCATGTGATTCTGAAGCTTAGGTGTATGCACTTACTATCAGTAATTATATCAAGCAATATCTTATGTTTCTTAATCAACCTTCGATATGTGCAAATGTAATCAACTCATGTTGATATATTTGGGTACGATTCTATACATAATGTAGACATGGAACAGTAGAAATATTACCATAATTATTGTTAAGCAAAATTGATTTTTTTAAATTGCGAATTTACAAACATGTACATTCCATTATTTGAAACAAAGGAAAATAGATGTTAAAACAAATAATAATTCGGAGTTGAATGAATGCTCAAAATGCTTGATAATGCAAATGTATCACCTTAAACTGAGTTCCACAGTAGAAATCGCTTATGTGAGATCAAGTGATATCTCCTAGGAGATATAATTTTGGCAGTAGATTTTGAACAATGCCAGGTCACCGTCAACTTCACGACATCACAATGTTTTCACATAATCGAGTAATGACATCACAATGCTATGACGTCATAAACATGATGACCTCACACTGCTATGACACATTGAAAGTCAAATGGCTGAGATGTACACTATTTTCATGGAAACGTAATAAGAATGATTTTGGATGATAAATAGAATCTCACCCTCGTGTCTTCTGATGTAAAATATATCAACACTCATTGATAAAAGTAAAAATATCCTCGGCAAGCCTCGGATATTTGTAACGTTATCAAATCGTGTTGATATATTTGATATCAGAAGACACTTGGGTGAGATTCTCTATATACTGTACATCATATATATATATATATATATATATATATATATATATATATATATATATATATATGCAAATCTGTGCCACCTATCTTAAATATTTGTTTCCAGATTCATTGTGCTATGCTTGCAGTGACATGTACTCTCAGATGTCACATACAGACAGGAATACAACAATTGTGTATCATCAGCAATTTGAAAACTTCAAATCACTAAACTATAGTTTCAAATTGTTTCTTATTGCTTTAAAAAGAGTTGATATGAAACATCTAACATAAATATAATTCAACGTATGAAATATGATTCAATGGCATTTAATTTGGCAGAGATAAAGGTTTTTATGGCGTATTAATTTAACTAATGAAAACATTAGGAATGAATACAAACATCGTGAAAACATTATAAACATAATTGTATCATACGATCGGCATTTATGAGAGGGTCTCAAATACATCAATAATGACGAAAACTTTGAAAAGAATCAAACAATAAAATGAGATGATAAATCTCTCATTACATGAAACATAAATATGTTATACTAATAATAACTAGACTGCCGCGTAATTACTCAAAATATTAAATCATCAAAATTGGAAAAGTTCATATTATTTTCACTATTTAGCAAATCGGCTATCTTCCGTTTAATATCGATCTATAGACAATGTAAAACAAAAAAGAACATGTTGGTGAAATCTTTTGCTATAATATTGAAACAGTGCCACGGTTTGAATTCGTTAAATAAAGTTGTCGAGAGCTGCATTACTTTTTTTTTAATTTACAACTTTAGTATATATTTTTTGTTATTGAAGTATGATACACATTTTTTTCTATTTGCAGTTGTAGCCAAAAGTGCGGTTACTTATTTCTCTAATGCGGTATTCGCATATATATGTATGCTTTCATGAACAAACTGACATTTAGTTTGATAATGGTGATGTTTTAATCTGAACTTCCAACCAATTAAAAGTTGTAAATGCTAATGATGGGGAACATGTTGCAATATGTAGTTATAACATACATGTAAGTTCACTTCTTACAGATTTATATGTTTGGGAACAGGGGAACAAATTAAAAAACATTTAAAAAATCTTGTTTTGTGCATTAGTGAGGAGAGGATATTAAAAAAACAAATAACCTTTAGACGGGAAGCTTCACAATTTGTTTCCAAATAGCACAAAGTCTATGATTTATAACAGAAATCCGCTACTGAAGTGGAATATTATTGTCAATATGTAGAAACAGTTTTATGAAATTATATGCCAGAATTGACGATATATTGACGTTTTAAATTTCGACTTCGTGGACCATTCTATTATCCCTGAACGATTCATGAACATCGGCTAAGCATAACACAAACTAATCATTAATTGATTAATAAATGAAAATATGTGTAGCTTATTATTTCAATGGATGTTGATAACTTTCAATGGACATCTTAAAGTTAAATCAGTCCAACACCTTTGTAGTTTTTGATAAATGACAGGATAGTTGGCCAATTTTGGTCCATATTAAAAACAAATTAGCTCCCTGTCCAGAGTTTTAAGCCGTAAAAGGCACAATGCGATCACATAAGTAACATCTAAACGACATTACCAAGTCATCGAGCTTACGATTCAAGCTCCGGTAATTTAACAAATTCGTTAAATGTGGTCAAAATTATTTCTAATTTGTGTTGGCACCAAAAGTGATAGCCCCTAACAGGAAAAAAGGCAGCCACAAAGGTAACGTCCATAACAAATAAGAAGTTTCAGAGAGCCTTAGTTTAATAGTAATTCTCCCATATGAAACACATTCGGGGAATTTGGTCATTTTTGTCACAATATCAAACACCATGACATCAGGTAACTCATTAAAGGCTTATGACCACTAAATAGGTAATATCCATACCATTACTGATGGTTTCGAAGTCATTTAATTTTCAATGCCCATCCCAATGCACAGTATGTATGAACTGGTGGACACACGGGGTAACGGGGTATAATAAGAGATTTTATAGTTCTATCAACTTCCAAACGCAAGGCATAACTCTTGCCAGTCTGCATTACTGGCTGATTTAACCCTTGCGGTTCCCTAGCTTTCTTGTGTCGATTCAGTGAATCGCTGCACTGGAAATGCATAGCGGGCCTGGATTTCTAAACACAGATTTCTTAAGGAAATACTGCAAGGCCTAAATCAGCCAGTAATGGAGACTGGCAAGAGTTATGCCTTGTATTGGGAAGTTGTAGTTCTATATGTTGTTTCCAATATGTAGGAATGTACTGACAAGTGAAATGATTGAACAGTCTAGACAGGCTTCATTTAGTCTGATATGTGTCAATTTATGATCAAGCATCCGCGGAAAATCGAAAATTAGTTACAAAAGGATAATTCCTGTGGGAAATGGAAAATGTTCTTTAACAACGTCTTGATTAAGATATTTACACATCTATATTCACGTCACAAAGATCTTGTGCGTCACGTTGTTTTGAGATATTAATTTTCACAAACGACATTGATCGTGGAGTCATATTAAAATCAATGTACATTTATATCTCAGTTGGACATGTCCTGGTTGTTGTGAACCGATCGATGTTAAATCATTTATTCATTAAGCAGTTGAATCTGAATCATCTAACTGCAACATCAAACATATGGTGATTAAATAACTTCTCTACATAAATATTTCAAATGTTGTACTTTAATTAAAATGCTAGACGATAATGAATGAGAGATTCAAAAAGTGGTACTGAACATCAATCAATCAATCAATCGATTAATCAATCAATTGATCAATCAATCAATTAATCAATCAATCAATCAATTGATCAATCAATCAATTAATCATCTGTTTTTCTGATTCATTTGATCCATCTATAGTTTATAGATATAAATGTCATAAGTCAAGGTAATGCAATGTATGTACTTCGACGTTTTAGCTTAAATACTAGCATCATTTAGTGTAGTCATATGAGCACGCATTTACCGGCAATATAATCGAGATGAGTGAGATGGCATATTTAAATTCCACTAACTGCCAATTACATGCAGTCTTTTGCCAATTCACTCATAAGTTGAGCCCCATGGGCTACTCTGACACCATTATCTTGTGGGGATCTAAACAATTAGTATGTAATCTAGACAACCCAGTCAGATTCACCTGATGTCCAGGGGGAATACGCAGAAAACTAGGTAAATGAGCACAACACTAGTATAGACCTAGCAGGTAATTTGAGGTCATGGCGAGGTCAAATTCAGGTGGCACCCCCTAAATTGATTTCATCCTTCATCGTGTCTATTTAGTAGTAACGTAGGTCAGGAATGTTAACACGTGGAGAACCAATTTCTTTATTTGTGGGTAAATAGCATACAGTTGTTTCTTATTTGTTTAATTATGTGCATCAGGTAATAAAGATGAAGGGCTACATTTTCGTGTTTGAAAATAAAATTCAAAATATGAATATTAATCTTACAATATCTTGATTAATATCCATATTTACCTGAACATTAGCATTTTAAATTCATATTTCCATTGTTCCAAATGTTCGGCTACACTATGTTTCTATAAGCATTGTAGTTAAATGAAAAAAATAACGCATATACGGATACAATGACACTTATACCCCCTTAGGGGAAACCTAATAGAACAAATGGTTTCCCAATTCTCACATTCTCATTAATGGGAAGTTTTGTGTGCTTATCAATATGTAAAATAAGGTTCACAAATTAATAATTTTTAAGCTGAGGTCAATACAGAATGTATCTATAGTGGATGTCATTTAGTTATGAGCAGAATTAAGAGTTCATAACGTGATCGAACATTGTGGGCGGTTAATGACATTGCTTCATCAGAAATTTAATTTTAAGAACTGACTTTCAAATCGATGATTTATCAAATGAACTTGGCGTGTATGCCAATATAAAGCATCTTAATTGGATAGCATGTGTAATTTCTTATTTTAAACATTGACGACTTTAACGATTTGAATAGAAATCGAAATGCCCAGAGAATACAGATTTCATAATTGCCTTGAGTTGATCACTTGAAAACGCCAAAACAAAACCTGTGCCGTGTTCAAGATAGGTTTCAAAGTAATCGCTCAAAGAGCGATTACTTTGAAACCTATCTTGAACGCGATTGCTCAATGTAGCGCTACGTAGCAAGGCGAGCAAACTTTGAGGAATTTGCACTGTGTCGTTCAAGAGAGAAGAAGCGCTCATTGAGCGCTACATTGAGCGCTACATTGAGCGCTACATTGAGCAATTTAAGCGCTCGCTGCTATTGAACGGGGCGCTGTTCACTCCTTCAAAGAAGCCGAAAGAAATGGGTGAGTGAGTGAATGATTATCCCGGACAGAACTATATGACAGCTTTGTTTTCAATCCATCACATGACGCCCCAAAATAACGAAATATAGGAAGAGATTTTCAAAGTGTTAATCAAGAAACGCTTTTATCGATTTCTGCATCTTTACGAATACATTTGATGATACTTAAGCCTACAGTACAGATGTTAAGAGCCGAATGGTGATGACAGTTTTTATACTCTCATCAATTTAGGCGTTTAAAACTCAAACCCTTACAATTTTACTTTTAGATTTACGATTTACTTAAAATATACGACATGATATACATAGGTATACACGCCGCTGTTACCAAACGTGACGGATGGACCCAAATTAAGGACAACATTGCTTATGGAATGAGAATATTCTCTAAAAATATCAGTGCCCTAAGATGAGGTCAAATTCTACCCATTAGCTAGTGCACTTTTCAACTAAGAGAAATTGAGTGTGTGTGAACCGTTTCTCTTCATCATTCTATCAGCCTTGATGAAGAACAGGAACAATTTAATCAAGTTTGTTTACTTTAGGTTCATGAGACACTGAGAGAAATGATATTGAATATTGATCTCACTTAGAATGTTGGTCTCTTGGATCACACTGAAGAAAACGCGTCTGTTTGGTCATAGTGACATACAATTTTAAAGATAACGAACATGTTTTAATTTGGAATATGGCGCAGATGTCAAGTAAAGGGGAATGCCAATATCCCCTTTCAATTTTTTCACGGATCATCGTTTGATTGTTTTGTCGCCAGGCGTTCTTAAAAAGGATAACGATGTTAAAAAAAACATTGATTATCCGAACGGGCTTGGTATGCTAGTTCTAATGGGGAAAGGAGTTGGATATTTAGAACGTTCTGTCAAAGGTTCAGTCCTAAACACATAATTTGCTTTTAAGAACTTGATCTCCTGGCAAAAGTTTATAGTTATATATAAAACATGACTCGCGGGCTTTATCATAGTAGGAAACAGCTGTTCGCACGTGAATGCCAAATGGCCCGTATTTTGAATTTCACTTGTAACTTCTTATCGTTGATATATACACGGTAAACAGAAATGGGCGGACATGATGATTCAACTATCCCACACCAGAGGTGCAGTAACTGAATGATATCATAGTCAGGTAAAACAGACAGTGTCAGTAGTTGCGTCGACATAATAGACATACTAACACTGGTTCATGTGACTCACAACACCAACCACAGTGTATGTTAGTATTTTACAACATCGACGACTAAATCATTGATATGCACAGCTGCGAACAATTCAATAGTCAGTTTCAGAAATTAAAATATAAAGCAACCCCAAGTCGGAAACAGTACTGTCTCATAACATTACTACGTCGATAGATTGCATGTGTTTAAAGGGGCAGTAGCACGTTTTTTCGCTGAAATATGTCGATGAAATGTATTTGGAAAATAATGTCACCAATAGTAAAACACCCTTCTCTCTTTCAGAAAATCATTTTAAAAATGAGTGTACATGTTTCGGAAAGCCATGAGAATCGTTTTTGTCATTCAAAATAATAAAATGTGTTCACAATAAAATGGCCGCCATGCATTTTTTGCTTTTTACGCAACATCGTTATTACCACTACGGATAATTGGTTTGTGTGATAAGATGTTTTTTCCTCTAAAGTAAATATAAATGGCATAAACTATCATTTTAAATTGGAAATTTGAAAAAAATAAAATTGAAAAAAAAGTGCTACTGCCCCTTTAAGCTAAGA
Organism: Gibbula magus; assembly: GCA_936450465.1. NCBI lineage: Eukaryota > Metazoa > Mollusca > Gastropoda > Trochida > Trochidae > Gibbula > Gibbula magus. The sequence continues at coordinate 69,616,412 of OW388293.1, read as the reverse complement.
TAACAGCTGCGTATATTTATGGACATTTATAACAAAAGGTTATGAAAGCAGACACATCTTTCAGATATGATTAAATGAAAGGAGGTCATCAGAACCGTTGATTTGTTTGGCTTCATTTATGAAACAGCAGGTAGCGATAATGGGAAATTGGAACACATTTATCCTTGTCGAATACATCCGAATACCCTATATGACCAAGTTATGCTTTCGTTTATATTGATGAATCGTTTGTTTCCCATAAGTTACGAATATTTAGTCCAATACTTTATTCACTATTAGATTCTTTAAACGCAGAAGCAATAGCAACACGTTGCTGATTTGATTCAGTTATCATATTGATGGTGTTTGTCTGACGAATAACCATGGATGTAACACATTGACCTATTCATAAAGTGCTGTATGTTCATACAATACACATTTGTGAATCAGGATATAATATGTGAAGCACCCTCTCACTATTAATAACTCTCTTATAAACAGCCCCCCTCCCAATTTGTTGTTGTTAAAAAATTAGTACATTGTGAAGTGTTTAAAATGTATTGCTTATCAATATGATAACCTAATGCTTAGAAATATTGACAGCGCATATCGTGAATTTACATTCAAATAAAAAATGACATTCAATTTCTACAAAGTTATCATTACACAATACAAAGTCTTTGATGCCTTAAAAGCCCATCATATCTACCGGTACTTTGTTATATTTGAAGTGCACCGATTCGTATCATTGTCATTATACGCCTTGCATCTTTAGATTTCACAAACGATAAATAAGGTTCCATGCAAAATACGGTTTTGATACTTGAATAAAGATCAATCAATGTACAGTTCAGAAAATAGTGTTTGCTTGTGACAATCACTGATTGTTTTCAAAAACTGCTGCTCATTATCACAACCTTGAAACCATACATGAACAGAATACTTCAACATAATATACCCAAGTGTCCTATCAACTTTGTCAATGTGATGTAACATAATATAGCATTGCTTGGTATATCCACATCTATATTCAAGATTCATAACTAAAAGAGAGGGAAAAGCCTAGATAAGTATTATATTAATAGGGATATTCAACATTAAGTCGCAGTCCTTCTTACATTTACAATAATCTTTGAGTAAATTGAAAAAAATAACTTGTTCATAGACTATTTATTTCCTAGTTGAAAAGTACAACAAATGTATGGGCGATAATTGTAAAACTGTGTACATAATACATACGTTTGTGCTAAAACATGATACCATTTTTGACCAGGTTTACTAGTGCAGCATTCCGTAACAATCATATTGGATACCATTACCATTGTTTTTACAAATTTCAATTCTGTCTGACAGTAATGACAACCGACAATTACTGCAATTATTCTTATTACACTCATATGAAGACTTAATTGTGAAAATAATGTAAAGGTCGGAACAATTGCCTGACACTGTTGTACATCACGAACTGTAATTTCCCCTTCATTGCAGACACTTTATTTAACAGACACACCCTGCTAGGTAATTGTGGCAATAATGATATTTACGTATTTATGCTATTAATGTATAAAGGCTACCTGCTATTTCATAAAGTTCAGCTATTATACATGAACATGATCAGTATACTGTCATAACCATTTTTTATCTGACTTGATTTTAGTTGTCAGAATATTTTGAGAATTTTTTTTGAAAAAATAATGAATATTTACTAAATAATGGTTTATATGAGACATAATGGACTTTGTTTTATGTGATATTATTTTGTTATTGCACTCATGTTAACAAAATACCTGCACACAACTGTCTGTTTTCTACTGAAGAACACTTCGAAATATACAAGGCAAAATTTATTATAATAATGTAAAAAGTTGTATTTAGTGTGCACTTTGCATCTCATTTATATAAACAAATTTAACAAATATAAAGTATCTCTAGCGGGCCTTATCCTCACACGAATTCATTTATACCATATTGGATATCATTAAATTTGCGAGTGTCACGATAGTGAGGTGGGCCGTATAAAGAGAAGCGATCGATTACATTATATGATAATGATATCCATGGGCTATTATAAAGTTTCCAACAATTACCAAACTCTGCGTAATCCCTGTTCTTGGCTCTTCGCAAAACAACATGTCTACACAAGTTATGTCACATGACATATATATGGGTAATGACATCTCTATTGATTCAGCAATACCGATACATTCCTAACGCTGTGAGTAATTGGTTTTAAATGTTTCATCATTTATCCATGTTGGCAGGGGGTATTATAATTTCGTATGTTTAACTTTCAAAGGATGACAATTGATATATCACATCATTATAGATGACATTTGCAGATGAAACTATGCGTTTATTATCATTATCGAGATGTACATATCCACTTTTGGAAGATATTTGAAATGATAGTGACTAATACTTTTTGGTAAATGATACTTATGTTATTATGAAAATAATATGACAGATTGACAGAAACTTTCCATTACATGCGTTTGTTTAAATTCGCCTGAACTGTTGAACATTCTAATTTTACACACACTTTGAATAAGAATGTTGAAGGGTTTTGTCCAACAATGATTCATAGCTGCAGGTTTACAATATAATATGCATACCATGACTGAGTTTAATCATCTCGAATATTCAAAACAACATTTAATTTTGTAAATGTTTCAGCATGTAGTTAATTTTTGTTTGATCAATTGACCATAAAAATGAACCGAAGATGAATAAAATCAAATTTCAAGTTAACATGAACTATGAATGAAAATAACAGTCGGCAGTCCAGTTCTTTTATCCTTTGTTGGCGTGTATATTAATTGAAAGATAATTCACCAGGATATACCAAAATCGACTGTACAGGTTGTACGATCCAGTTTGCTATTCATTGGGAGACTAGCATTCTTACAATTTCGTATGAAAAATTGCTTAAAGAAGTTTAAGGTTTTAAGTAATGGAGAATGCATGAAGAGCAGTGGTTAAAAATAATCTACTGGTCAGTTTTAACAAATCCTGTGCTGACGTCAAGAAACAAATATAGGTGACTATTTTATAGTTATTTAAACACTACATTTCAATTATGTGACCAAAATTATTTATTCCATACAGTAACGACCCTCATGAAAATGATTCTTCCGCGCACAGGACAGTCAATGACCAGAAGATTATTAAATATTGTCATCATGGATTAAGGATAGGATTAAATTCGTTTCACACCTCAACTTAATCTGAGAAAACTTTACTTCTTGTACGTGGAAGTGAGTGAGATGTCTAAACGAACATGGCAAAAGGACAAACTCACATTTGCTAATCGAAGGGACATTGTAACATGATTTCGGTGTATCCTTGATTCTGATTGGTTGATTTGCCTATGTTGAATGACAATGAATACCCGCAAATTACTTGGGGCGAATCACCGCGAACATATACATCGTGTTCCCAAGATTCGGCCCGACTCAAAATTTAGTTTTTCTATTTCTCTTAATATGTGCTCCTTACTCAAATATGACTGGTGGCATTGTCATTTTCTAACTTGTGTATAGCAGTATAGGTCACAAATAACTCTCCAAATTAACTAGTTTCAAGTAACTAAAATGTTTTTAACTAGTAAAATTTGACGCCTTCTTCCATGCGGCTGTGTTTACCGAATGCCGTTGCCATGGCATGACGCCATCGTGATCAACCGTTTTGACGTCACTATGCTAGCGTCATTGTCACAATGGGTTAGGGCAAGTTTAAGATTTATGTTCCTAGGTCTTTTACTGTGTTGATGTCGTAGATAAATGTTTATCGCCATCTAAAAGGATACGTGAATATTGTGAAGTGACCATGATTGAGTGACACTGTTTGATCTTATGTGTAAATTGTTGCTAATATACATATTATGCCGAGTATTTACATTTGTTTTGACCTGACCACACCTCTTACAAAAATGGAACAGTCGCAAAGTCCTTTCCACTCAGAGAAAGGTACGCAAAAAGAGAGTTCGTTTTAAAACGCCTGATAACTAAGGGTCATGTTACAATATCGATAAATAGTTGCGTTTGTAAAATTTCCGGGATTCATTGCTATTCAACACCCGCAAATTTGAGCGTTTAAAACCTCCGGCTAACGCCGTCGGTTTTAAACTAAATTTGCGGGTGTTGAATAGCAATGAATCCCGGAAATTTATCTATTTATCTTATAATTAAATGTCTTTGTAAGTGTAGCTAATGATATTCTGGGAATATTACACAATTGAAGCGTCTCGTTAAAGTCGGTGAACTTGTTTGACTAAATATAGTTCCCCACTTCTAAAGAATATTAAATGAACTTAGTGGGTGGGGGATTGATAAATGTCATGAATATGATTGCCGTCAGTGATATGTGACGAGATTATTGATTCGTAGAACATTAATAATATACACTTACGTCCCTTTGCATCAATACAAACTTGGGTTTTTCATAAATGGTAGTAACGAAACAAACATCATTGTATGTATCAAATTATATTATATGTTAATTTGACATTTTGTTATTTGAAATATAATCGTATGTTTGTTGGAAGCAACATTATTTTTCCTACAGATTATAATTTTGAGTCAACAACAACGTTGTGCCATGCCTGGTAGCGTTGCTTGCGTGAGCTTGCTTTGTTTTCTGACCACTTTTGTTGTATATGCAGCGGGCTTGTTGATTGATTGGTGGCCTTTGGTTGTATTTTTGGTATGTATTTGGCTGTTTCTGGAGCTGTTGAGGTTTTTGGCAGGTGCTTGTTATTGACTGTTTCTAAGTTTAAAAAATGTTGTTCTGCCTGCAGGTGTTTTCTAGTTCGTTGTGTTTTATCAGCTTGGCAACGATGGGTTTGCAGTTGAGGATGAATATTTCACATATATAAAGGCTTCATTTTTGTTTGTGTTTGGCCTTGATGTAGTTACTGCGGTAGTTGCAATTCTTGTTCTGTAGTTGCCAATGGTATTAAAGTCTGGCATGTAACTATAACTTGTTTTAATGTGTTTCCGTTCAAGATGTTGCAAATTGGTTTGGATTGGGAAAATTAACTGTTGTTGATGATAAGAAATTGTTTACCGCCAGAGCTGTTACAGATAGGTTGAATGGTGGGATGTACCAGGTTGAATGGTGGGATGTACCAGGTTGAATGGTGGGATGTACCAGATCACATGGGAATTTCATTCTATATTTGCTTTCTTGAAGATATTTCAGATAGGCGTATATTAATGCTTGCTGAGATGTTTTTGATAATGCTGGATGGGTGGTTGGACTTTGAGTGTACATAGTTTACATCTAGGGTAAAGTAAGTCCACAACGCTTTGTTTGCTTCATTGTTAAATTTTAAAATATAATATTTTAAGGTGTAATTTTAGTGATGTTGCCTTTGATCAGTATTACAAAACAAAAGTAATGTATCATTTTACACAACGTCTTTATAGGTCCATATGTTGAGGAATCATTCTTCAGTGAAATAAGAAAACAAAGTATGTTTCTCCACGTCTCCTCTTCTGGTTTCTCTTCTCACTATGTTATCTATCATCAACCGATTAATACTGCTTTGCATTGTAAAAATTAAACTGTCTGTCCTCATCTACCCTTGGCGACTTACTGCACAAGATCAGTCCTTGGCGTTTTTATGAGGCGATCATGAATTTAAATCACTCAATGATATTAACGATTCAAACTCTTGGCATGGGACAGATGCCGAACGTTTATATATCGGTAGCGGGAAGCTTGTGAACCATCCAATTGAGCGCATGCCAAAGCCTATACGTTTCGTTCTTATAAACCTATGAGCATACTTTCTCATCACCATGTAGGTGTCTTGAAATACGATGAAGGGACTACTTCCACGTTACAACCCGGGTACTTGATTTTGATCCTTAACATTTGTTATACAGCTATTAACAGGTATCCAGGTTGTCCCACTGGAAGACCTTTGTAATCCAAATATACTTTTATGTTCCTTTCGGTAGACGGTACTTGTTATTATTGATCTGCAACTTGATACTGTTTCTCGGTTGAAAGCAGTCCTGTGCTGTATCACTGCATGTATTATACCATGACTGACAGTCAACTACAAGTCGCTGAAATGGATTGTTCTTATCAAATTGGAATTAAATCATCGCGGTATTTTCCAAGGAGGGTTTAGGGTTTAAGGTCCAAGGCTATAGCGTATGTCATTTTCAAATGACACTTGCCAAAGACATGATCATTCTCTGATTCATAACTTCCATAGTACATGAATTATGCGTATTGATTCTGATGCATACAATACATTCATTATACGTACGTATATTTACACGATAACAATATTCATAGTTCATGTTAAATGTATCCATGATATATACACACTGAAATACCACACCAAAATGTCTCTAAGGGTGTGTCTCACTAACCTTAAGAAACTGTTAACTGCTTTTTGTCACCAGTGCTAATAAGAAGTTATAATGATAAAGCGATTGAACACAGGCCAGTCTTAAGGAGCAAATAGTGGTCTATTTTGCAATTGCTATATTCAACTCAGTTATAGTTTTTTTACACAGTTATTTTTAAATACGATTATTTCAATTTAATTCACGAAATACACGATGAATGAAACTATAACACATACTGTACACATGCTTGTGTATGACACGTGCCAAGATATTCCACACAGGATTTTTTAGTTGCAATTGTACCTGATTAATTAAATTTTAAGATTTAATGTCACGGTAAATTAAGAAGATAACAATACATTTGAAGAAAACTATGATCACGTAGATATATTACAGTTACGAAAATCCAAAATCTGTGAGACAAATAAACATGGGACTAAACCTTTGAAAAAACATATGATAAGGGTCTCACCCCAGGAGGCACTCTGTACAGAATCAGTCAATTTATAAAAGTGCAAACAACACTTTCATTTGTGATTGTTTGAACTCTCTGGTAGATTAAATATTTTGTTTTAAGTTTCTGACTCATATGTCGACAGATTAAGTGTACATTATCTCAGAGTAATGCATTTCACATATTGATAAAATGAAGAAACAAATCTGAGAGCAGACGGTTGTTTATGGATGTTTAGGACGATGAGGTTATGGAAACAGACGCGTGTTTCTGTTATGATTGGCTTCATTTATACAACAGCAGGTAGCAATATTAGAAAATGAGATTGGTTCGCAACGATAATATTGTTTAAACGATATAGTAAAAATAGGAACATTTATCTTTGTGGATTACATTTTTTAAATGCGATAGTTATGTTTCACGTTATTCTTAATAAACGTCAAATCCAAGGAAGATTATTATGTTCATTACGAGTTATCATTGATCTGACTGATATGATAAAGCAGTTTCTCAGCAGAATGAATATCACCATTATGCCTGTTTCAACTCATTCTGTCGTGCGTCAGTATCTTATAGTTATGCAGTTTCCAATTCTCAAAACACGTTTAGAAATGTTTAATATATATATGAATATATTAAGACACCTGGTGTTATGTCTCTTTAAACATTTTTAGAAATGTGGTTAACAGCTAAAAACATTTCATATCATGTTCATGTGTTTAGTTATTAAACACTGTCCTCAATATGTTTAGCATTAAGCATGAAACGATAGTGTTTAATGGCTAAACACTATTTTTACAGTGTATTGTATTAACAATTGTATTCATGCTAGAAATAAGAAGTATAGTACATTTAACACATTTTATGTAGTAATGTTTTCAAATCAGCATTTTGGTAACAATTCAACTTCGAACCTCGTAATCTTTGGCTAATGTGACGAAGACTGACAATTGCAAAGTGAATATCCATTTCTGAATCTATTTACCGCAACGTTAATAAATGTGAATATATGTATATTTATCATAGTTGACACTTGTTGTGTGTTTTTTTAGTGTTAGTTACCTTACCCATAAAGAACTGAATTGTTATGTGAGCACACAGAATATGTCCAAACGTCGTATTGCCAGAATAAAGTCTTTGAGCAGATGAACAATGCGATTTGATACACATATATTTTTTTAGAGAACTATTTGAAAAACATTCATACATCACCGTTTAAACCCCGGGGTGAAACCTGGCGTCCTAGCGCAAGTCCGTCCCGAATAGGGTACCTGTGCTCTGAAATCTACTCCTCCGACAGTTTGTTGTTAATCTTCCTGAAACTTAACAAATCCTCTGGATATGCAGAAGTGATACATGTATGTACGTGATTTAGTGGTGCGAATGGGATGAGTTAAGGTCCTTGACTAAGAGCACTTGACTTGTGTTAAAAGTTAACCTAACTGTTGATTGATAATTGATGTGTCTTTCACTTTCCATAAGACCATTGAAATAAAGTCATATTCTTTGACCTTCTAACCTTGATAATAACGGAAGATGAAAATGCTAGAGCTTTAAACTTGACCATTACTTTAATTTGTCAGCATAGACCTTTGGAAATGACATGTTTCCCATGTCACATACTCAGGTCATAACCGTTGACCTTGAGACTTGACTTGATGTAAGATTAATGTCTGAAAATTGCAACCATGGCCATAATTTCTGATTGATCAGTAATAGGCTTTGCTATGTTTATTCATTGTCACTATGTCGTTGGGATGATATCTTAATTTTCAAGCTTATCATGTTAAATCAAATCTATATGATAAGATGTGGGTCCAGTCCAAAACAATCAGTGAGTTACAATTAATTGTAACCACTTCATTAGATGACACATGTAGGTTACAAGTGTCTTAAGTAACTGATCTTTCGTCACATACTCTCACATCTAAACTTCTTATTAAGAAGATAGATTGTGCATCAATAGGACACACTTCTTAGGTTCTTTTGCTCTCTGAGCTCTTTTGTTACAATAACAATGTAAAAAAATACATTGCTGTTAGTGATTTGCTAACGTCTGTTCTATAGTAGCCACATACATGTATGTTAAAATGTTTAAATTGAAGTATGTGTTCAATCGTATATGTTTCCAATTAGCCTGTATTCAAATAGACAAAGCAAACATCGTGTTAAACAATATTTCCAATAATTAATTAACATACCTTGTGGTGTAATATAGTGTAAAGGTGCAGGTATGTTGAGGTTAATCTAGCGTGAGATGAGAGCCCTTTGATCAGTTTTACAAAACAGAACTTATTTGTTATTGTAAACAGGGTCTATGGTAGATGTGTTGACAACGCGTTCTTGCATGAAAGAAGTAATCATATGTTATTCCACCAAGTCTCTATTCATAAAGTTTCTATTCTTATACTGTTATTGTGCTTGATTAAATTACTTTGTATTGATAATTAAATACGTATGTATAGCCTTGGTGTCACAATAGTATAAGTTAATAAAATCAAGATCAAAAGAACGCCATGTTTCTAACTTGTCTTTTAACATCGACCATTACACTTGAAGTAGCCGAATATAATGTATGATGATTTGCTGTGATGCAGTGTTGTTTTCAAGTAACATTTGACAATAACGGATAGTAATAAACGATATACCTAAAAGTGCTTCGAAACTAACACGTTTTACTAATCAATTTGTTTCTTAAACATATTTGTTAATAATACATCGATAACAACCCAGTAACTTTCTGAATAGTATTTAATATATTCATGATCTATCATACGAAACTGTTCTTGTACATCAGCACTAAACAGGTGCTTTTATTCATACTTAATGTTTCCGTGACATTTCCGCACCAAAATAGTACACTGTCGACGCAGGACGTGCCTCATTGACCTTAAGAAAACTGTGTTAATGTGCTCCTGCTTTTTGTCACCAGTGCTAATCGAAGGTTAAATAGCGGATAAACAGTGCGAAAACACACGATATATCTCCCTTGAACTAGTCTATCTTGCAGTTAATTCGTTTACCTCAGAGAACTATTGCTGTAAGCTATTCCATTTGAGTGTTTTAACCTAATTCAATAAAAGATACGATTACTTCAACAGATTTAGCTGACGATATTTTGAATCATATAGAACGACACTGTCTCTGACACAGTAGTTGAAATATATATGAATCGAATATGCCATAGGGGATAAACCTTTACTGTCCAATGTCCATTGCTTAAACGTCTTGCAAGGTGTGGTGGATTACATAGAAATAATATATGATATATAGTATGAAGTCATATTTAGTATACTATACTATATACTATAAATACTAATAATAATACTATAAAAGATCGTTAACCGTTGATTCCGAGTCTATCAGCAATGATGCAAACAATCATCACATCAAGTCCACATCATATTCATCCACCAACAGACAATGAAATATTTTGGGCTGGCAATGTTTTTGAAATAATTTAGTAAAGGCACTTGAGTTTAGATGAATACTACCTAACATATTCCGGAACATATTGATTGCACGAAAACTATAATTATGAAGCCATTCATATATAAAGATTGAAGGCACATTGTAAATTGTCTTGGATGTCCTTGGATGACCTGGTTACACTGAGAGATGTTTTGATTTAAAAAGTGACATACTGCTCGAATTTTGACCATTTGACATAGCAAATCTCGATGACGGTAAATGCATATTGGACAATGCAATTATAATATTACCCACGAGGGTAATCATATCGTGGTTTATGTTATTCTAACGATGCCCGTGGGTAACATATCAGTTTGTCATGGTGACATGACGTCGTAAACAATGCTATGGCGTCACAATTTGTCGATGACGTTGATTTTTAATTGCTGCGACGACGGGTCGCATCCTATGGTTGTAAATAGATTGTGCGAGCGTATTATCATTAATGTCATGACTTCGGTAATAAACATTATATAATCGTGTCTGTGCCATACTTTGTTTACGAATATTAGTGTACAGCTATTCCCGAGTGACTACCGCATGGCATATGCAGTTGTGACCCAAGAACACTGTTCAGTCAAAGGTACCAGCCTGGTCATCCGTCATTGCATTTATAAAATGTAAGTTGTAAATGGCCAAATATTATTTTAATTACTAGTAATAGAAACATATTTAGCTTTGATCAGAATCTTTTCTATTTAGTAAATTAATGCAAATGTAACGCTTTAATGACGCCCTGATGTTATTGTAAAAGTGGAAAGGTGATTTCACTTATTTCGTCATATATGAAAATAAGGAACACTATTAATATAGATTTGAGAACATCTGTAAAATTAATGACATTATGTTTGTTGACAAGTATTTGCTTTCATGGACACATCCATTCAACCCAACAAACTTGTATGCATGGTTACAAAGAAAACGTTTTTAGACTAACATGTTCAACCAAAGAACATATGCAGGCGTGTTCTATCAGGTTTATGTACGTGTATGCGAAAGTGTAAACTGGTAACTGGTAGAAGATCCCTTTGATCAGTGTTAAAAGATAGAGACAATTTGTTATTTTTACGCAAGACTGATGAACATGGTTCTGGTAGATTTGTTGACAAAGCATTCTTGCATGAAAGAAGTAAACATAATCTGTTCCACCTGGTGAAAATGTTAGAAGTCTGTCTATTCTCAATTTGATTCATCGTTGCACAAATGTTCCATCCGCTAGCACAGCAGCATGCATTATCGACAACTAGGCACGGGACGTTTTTTTATTCAGTATTTCAAAATTCACTAATTTAAAGGGGCAGTAGCACGATGAAAAGTCGATGAAATGTATTTGAGAACTAATGTCACCAATAGTGAAACACTCTTCTGCCTTCGGAAAATCAAGCTAAAAATGAGTGTACATTGTTCGGTAGAGCCATGGGAATCATTTTTGTTATTCGAAATATTAAAATGTGTTCACAATAAAATGGCCGCCATGCAATTTTGGCTTCATACGCAACATCATTATAACCATTACGGATAATTAATTTTTTGTAATAAGATGGTTTACCCTCTAAAGTATATATAAATGACATAAACTATCATTATAAATTGAAAATTTGAAAAAATCAAATTTGAAAAAAACGTGCTACTGCCCCTTTAAGCAGCATGAACTTTCAGGCTTTCATTACAGTTACCTAATGACAAAATATGATCAGTATTAACGCTATTAACCATTCTAAAGCGAAGATAAGCCCCAATTCTATAGATTGAGTCCAAGGGTCTGAAATGTATTTCAAAAGCGTACATGTATGGTGTTAGCCAACTTCCCAATGCAAGGCATACCTCTTGCCAGTCCCCATTAATGGCTGATTCAGGCCTTGCAGTATTTCCTTAATCCATCTGTGCTTAGAAATCCAGGCCCACTATCCATTGCTGGTGCAGCGATTCACTATCTAGGCACAACAAAGCGAGGGAAATACCGCAAGGCTTAAATCAGCCAGTAATGCAGACTGGTAAGAGTTATGCCTTGCGTTTGGAAGTTGGGTGTTAGCCTTCTTGTCACTAACTGTTGAAAATAGGATGATATTTCAACAAGCCGTTACTTCGTTATAACATGCATGGTAAAGACGTTTTACTGGGTTAAAGTCAAATTATACTCATACTTACTTATTTTTTTAAAAATCAGTACCATCACAAAGTACATCACAAGTTTGGCGAAATGTCCACATGAATTATTATGTTTGAGATAAATTAGTTTAAAAGGTTCTTTTCTTTGTTGACTGTAATAATTACAGTCAATGAACCCCAGTAACCCCTAAGTACTACATTTGATTTGGAAAAGTGGGTGCAATATTTGTTTTAAAACTATGTAGGCTATATAATAGAGACAAGTGTACGTCAATTACGAGTTGTAGGATCGAATGCAACAAGAAAAGTGCTTTCAAATCGGATCACTTATAGCTGACAGGAGAGTTTTCATCAAAAGCATGGGCTATGCAAGTGGCTAAACTTCCTCGTATGCTAGTAATTAATTGAAAAAATTAAATATTTGTCAATTACCATGAGATTTTTGTCTTTTATGACTTATAATACAGAGCAGGAATGACGTAATACAGGTATTGGGGACAATACGATGACAATATTCTGAAGTAATATTTAAAAAAGGGCCAAAATGGTGTGTTGTTACGTACTTTTACTTTTGTTTATAAACACTTTTCGGCCTAGGTGATCTAGGGGATTGGTCGATTGCATATGATTTCTCGTCCTTTGTTTACGAAAATATGTACTCTAAAGATCATGCCCATGAATTATTAAGAGCATGAATTATTATGATTTTGAGAATTACAGATTTAGCTATAGCGTCCATGAACCTACGATATAAACAACACCTGGAATTGGTTTGTAATAAGCCATGCTACTAAACCTATATACTTGAAAATGCGAAATATCTCAAAGGCCTTGAGAATATGGTAAATACGTAACGATGTTCCTATGTTATAGTTGTACTGTTCGAGATCTCCCGTTAAATAAGCAAAAAGTATTCAGCAAAGGTTTCCTTGCATTAGAGTTATGTTGTTTTCACCATAATTAATTTGAAATGGGACGGTAATTTAAAAAGACAGTGTCTATGAAAACCACCCACGATTAGCTCCAGAGTATATCTCTACTAATACCGTGGATTTATCTACATCTCGGTCTCTTGATTTATCATCTCTCCCTGTCTTTTATCTAATCAGGTTTCTACGCTTATTAGCAACCAATTATATTAAGGCTTCTATACCAACTCGCTATTCATAATCACCAAACAGTACAGTTTCGCAGACAAGCTCGTTTGAAAAGATCTATATGATTGGCTGTTGGGAGAAGTGCCAGGCAGGTTGTTATAAAGTTACCAAACAGATACATCCAGGATATGAGTAGAGATGGAGCGCGACTCTGGACGTTATCGAGGATGTGCTTGATGAAACTCTGCTTAAATATATGTAAACGTTAAGTATATGACACATTCTTTGTGCCTTTTAATTTGATTTCATAAGCCTCGACTGAATAACTCTGCCCTTTTGATATGATAATGTCATAGTGTGCACAATACTTACATTAATACCAGAAAATACCTTTCTACAATGGCAGAAAATACCGTTTGTAAAACTAGCAGAGGTATAAGAACAGGAAGAGTTTCTGAATAACAACTTCTTTATCCAGAATATCCCCCTATTCTTATGTATGTCACTTCTAAATGCTCTTCAAAGGGGTATGGTGTGTTTTTTTTAACTGATTGTAGCTCTCGCAATCAGATTAACAAGGATTGACAATTTTCAATGAATACACTGACTTTCACATATAGAAGGTGAACTAACTGTGTAACGCTAACGTCTTTACCCACGAAACCCTTCTTCAGTAGCGATATAACTTAACCCTCAACACATGCACATATATGTTATCTCCAAAACCACACAATCATGTAGTAATTGTTATGCCATAACATCATTCAACACTTTTGAACTAATATAGTTTCTGAATGTATTTGCATTGTTGTTATTCAAGAATTATTAATACTTGATCTATGTGCATGTTCATTAATAGGATATACATGAAAAATCAAAGTTTAAAATTCATTAATTTCCTAAATTGATGCAAGAGACATTGGTATTATAGGGTGAGTGTCTTTAGCTCCTCCAGATTTGGAGATTTGCAGTTGGGTTTTGATTTGATAATTAATAATTACTAGCGAATAAATTAAAGGTAAATAAGTCTATTTGGGAGGAAGAATTGTCCTACAAGGTGAAGCAGTTTGAGTTCATCAATGTCTAAGGAATGTGCTCCAAGGAGAGTTCTTGTTTGTTCCTCCAGCTTCATGGAGTACAGCATTACGTAGATATCTACACCAAACATGTCCAGGATCGAGAGCCACAGAGTATCTCGTCTATCACTAATACACTGATTACGGCATTCATGTAGCAGATGATGAGGCAAACTCTTATATTCTACAGCATAGAACTGACATTTGGCAAGTTTAACAGGTTCGGCAAAACATGTGGATATACATGTATTAATGATATCATTGTATTTGGATATGATAATTTGATAATGTTTCAAGCAGATTAAAAATAAGGGCCAAGATTAATTGTCAGTTTGTGTTTTTCAAAAAGGACTATTCATGAAATGCGGCAACTCCTTCACTGAGAGATAAAGATCCCAACCGTGCCATTCATTCAGGATGCGATTGATTTTTAAACATTGATTTTTATTTCCCAAAGGCTTTCAGGGTAGTTGTTCTGCCTAAAAAATGCCTTTGGTTTGTCCATTAAGATCTGACTTCTTCAGTTGTTCCCATTTTCATTAGTTTAAATAAAGATGTAAGTCAAGATCTGAAAGAGGTTATTACATTTAAAGCTTTTATCTACACAGGTCAATAATACATTAATAACGAGGATGATAGGCATTGTATACATGTAATCTAAAGTTTTCAGTACAACTTTGATAAAAAAAAAATAATTTTGGAATGTCATGTTTTTTCATGAGATATTTAACTTAATGGGCTCTGCTTTGTACTGTGATTTTAAACATTTCTGAATAATAGACAGTAAGGTGATTTAAGGTTTAGTTCCATGAAACGAGTAGTTCAATTATATCACTGCAGTCGGTATCAACTCTCCACCCATGTCTTGTTTTTGTTAAACATTTAACAGTAGAATAAAAACAAATATATGCGAAAAATTATAATTACATCGATAATAAGTTTCCTTTTCAGATGAATGAATAAGGTTATAATTAATAAAAATAAAATGAAAACCTCACAAATAGATGTATAGCAAGTCAATTACATTATTTAGTCTACAAGGTGTTAACGAGAATTGGTTTGTAACAAGGTAAACGTTATGGCACGCAGTAATGCTAAATCGACACGATAGATGGTGAAAGCAATTTCTATGAAGCTATCAGAATTTGACCTCAACGTGACCTCACAATTACCTCCGAAGTGTCGGCGAGCAGTAAGGCGAGACCTGCGTGAAGTCTCGTGGTTAGTTTTAGTCTGTCAGGCTTTCGGATGTTTTCTCTGCACGTTGTTTCAAACGGTATCTTGTGCACCTTGATGTTGTGCAACCTTCTTTATCGTGGTGACTGGAATACCATACGAAGAAATTATATCAAATTCATTAAGCATATATTTTATAGTGCTTTTCTCTTATTATTATTATTGTGTATGTAAGGGTGATATTCAGTGTGTTGTTATGGATATATAATTGTGTGTGCAATGAGGTAGTGTGAGGTGTGTGTTATACTTCTCATTATGAGGGTATCACTGTTATTTCAGTGTATGGTCTACTATAAAGGCCAAATCCGATTGACACATATAAACACATTATTTTCATGGCATTCTGCTGTATTCTACTCATGTTACCATCTGACGATGAATATGATGAAATCCCGTACCGTTATATGTTGAGAAAAAATTACTACTGACAGGAATATATCAACCGTTAGGTCTTCCCTTTTCAACAGTACTGCTGGCAAGCTGTTCAGGGAGATGATAGAAACATCAACACCAGGTGTGTGTATATTAGGTCAGTCATGTCAGGCACTGCAGGTTTAGATGACAGAAAACATTGCATCGTATATTCATGATATTGCATCGCTTCTTCGGAATTTCATCAGAAAATAAATGAAGATTTTTTACAAATGAAGGCGAATGGCAGAAATCAGCAACCATGACTCAACCATCAGTGATCCCTCCCCCCACTAGATATTTATTTTCTCTTCATGTGGTTTCCAACTTGATATTGTATTTAACCTCTTAGTGACTACCGTCTTGTTCATGTTTTATTCTCGTTTTATATTTACGCTTTAAAATACATATAAATTGAAACCTACTGTAAAAATGTTTCATAAAAGTGATACTACATATGCTACATGTACACAATTCCTTTTTCCCTCATCAATTTCCACCTGCTTAACAATATCATGGTACTGTCCCTATAACGATAAAAGAAACATTAACGGAAGGTTACTTGAAAGTTATGAACCATGACGCAAAAACCAAGTTTGATCCTTTAAACACCTAAACTAACATTCCCTTAAGATTCGGCAACTTCACATGTTGATAACAGTGTTGATTGTCCTGCTCTGATGACGAAACAACTGTTCTGAAATGGCAAAACAAACAAACACCTTCCTGAACATTTGGGAAGGCAACTAATGATTGAACAGAACGGTAAACCGAGTATCGTACAAACATAACTTGTTTAAAGATATAATTGTTTTCAAAAAACTTATTTTTAATTTATTTATTTTTATTAATTTCTAACAATTGTCAAGTACGTTATACAAATATCGTGTCTACGACCCTGCATTACTTAATGGTCCTTGCAATGTTTCCAAAGATAATCGAGTTAATATTATTGATATGAGCACATGTGCACATATCACGTTTACCTAGCAACCATGATTCACCGCGACTTCCCCTATTTCGTCGCTTGTCGTCGCCAGAGAAGTAGGTGGTTTCTTGACTGATTTTACACGAATAAAATGGAATAGAATGGGTAATAAAGAAATTATTACACTCGAAAGTGTGCTATATGACTTTTACGAAACTCGTGCAAATGTATGTATAAGCCTCGCTCTCGCTCGGGCAATACAAACATTAACACTCGTTTCGTCAAAGTCATATGACACACTTCCTCGGGTAATAATCTCTATCACTGTCGTTTTCTTAAAAGTCCCTTGAGGGTTTGTAGGCACCTCCAGGGCGGAGCTACTTGTAAATGTAGCAGATGGATGCATATGTTACCATGCTGAAACTTCAAAGAGGCCAGAAACGTTATTCAATGTGTTTGATGTAACAGCAAATTAACAATGCATTCCTTGGTAGAACAAAAACACCTGACGAATGAGGGAGTATATTTTCGAAACATTGCCACCGTTCATAATAAACAAGTTGTTGTCAGGAAGTATAACTTTCCAAGCATTCTAATTGTACAATATGCCGTCTTTCAAAAGAGCTAGGACTAAAACAAATGGGTGTAAAATAAAAGGTTGGTGTTTACTGTCATTGTGGTCGCTCTACTTGTGTCACCATATCAATTATCATATTGTGAATGAGAAGGGGTATTGGTGGTCATTATTGTATGTTAGCAACTTTTGTTTAAGTTATTTATTATTTTATCAGGCTAGAATATCTGCTGATTAAATATATATCCAGATTTGTCAAAAGATTACGAATCGCCACTAAATTAACTCCGTTAAAGTTTTCCCTGATAGAGAGTTTCTGTTTTAATGACCTTAGAACAGAAACAGTGCTTATGTGCGTCTGCTTCTTGTCAATAATGCCTGAAGTGGAGGTTAATTATTCAATATACCGTAGTAGACAAACCAGGCATAAATGATGAGAAGATGCACCGATAATGAGATGATATGTGAAACTTTCTATTTTCGTTTAGATCAAACAATGAGACTTGCAATAAGAATACCATTTTATTTCTATCTTACCATCGTGCTTTTGGTTAATTATCTTTTGCCAAAATGTCAAATTTAAGGTTAAAAACATAACTACAAAACCTGCAACATCGAAGGGTATTTTAAGCAGTTAATAGCCTAATGAATATCGTATCCTAAAAACTATGTTTAGAGTCTAGGGCCCTCATCATTTGTTTTGGATGGACAGCACAAGCATGTCGTGTAGCTTCCTATCTAACCATCATGCTTTTAGTTAATTATCTTTCGCCAAGATGTCAAATTTAAGGTTAAAACATAACTACAATATCTGCAATATATTTTAAACAGTTAAAAGCCTAATGAATATCGTATCCTAGAAAATGTGTTAAGAGCCTCGGGGCCTCATCATGAGTGTGGGATGGACAGGAAAAGAACACACACTGACACGTCATGAAATGCTTTTGCACCTTATCATTTGATTTCATATAAATGATCTCCATCATATATTGAGAGGCATGCGGTGTAGCTTCCAGTGGACACATACAGAGGTTATTGATGTTAATAATTCAATGAAAAAGAAATGAAACTTAATTATTTTGACTAAATGCTGTTGATTAATGCTTTTTAATGAAAAAGTCATAATTCATACTATCAACGCTTTTGTAATCACACGTGCGATATAAAGGTTCGATTTCTGGATTGATCGACGCCAATATATTTCCAAACAAGACAAGAAGCTACACAAGTGTACTATGATTATGTTTGTTCAGTCATAATCTATTCAAAATAAATAAATCCTAGGCCATTTTAAACACACGCAACAACTAATTTTCTCACCTGTTTAGTGTAAACATAATAATTGTGTGAATTGCATCAATGATGCCGCAATGTTTGTATGTTCATTATGTGTAAGTATTTTATTTAATTATATAAACTTATCATATTTCCGAAATTGCATGGTTGGAAATCGTAATAATTATGTTCATTATCATTATCACTGTTGGATTCTGCTCAAATACACGATATTTGAGGAAGTTTGAGAATTCAACGTTGACATGTCTAAATTTGAGATACATGTAGAAATGTAATTAGGAAAGAAAGGTGTTAAGATAATTTAGGGCTTTGACACACTTCTTGAGGCATATTGCCTCATTGAAGACATCCCAAGATGACATAATCGAACTGCAGATCCGTGTATCTGTTGAAAGTAAATAAGCTAAATAGTCAAGATAGCTGACACATACGTCTTTTATGGGTAGTGTGGCATCATTTATATTCTTTTTTTGAAACTCCATGGAAAGAACTCAATGATTTTCATCACTCAACTTAAAAATAATGATTGTATTCATATATAAGTTTAGCACACTCACAGATAGACTTTAGTATACTTAACACTTCTTAATATAACAAAAGTGGAATTTCTATTGCTAAGGTCATTCACAATTTACAAAGTTTCATCCAACAAAAATAGATATGGTCACATAATGCGTGGTCGATTTTCAAAAAACAATATCATGTTATCATTTAAGTCATGATTGTAATCTAGTTTGCATGTTAAAAAGTTCAAAATGAATTATATTCAAATCAAAGTGCGATGCAGATCTATAAAATTGCAAGTACAATGCTTATATGATACAATGCCAAATGAAAATAATACTTCAAGGTTAGTGTTACTTTACTAATATGTGTGGCACTCATTACTGGCAAGAAGACGTGATCGATGGTGAAAGCAGTTAACTGATAACACGTCCATGTAGTTGGCCTCAACATGACCTCAACATTACCTACAAGGTGTATAAGAGCGTTAGGTTGGTTTAACAAGTGCTATGTATAGGTGCCAGGTGAATCTGTCTTATTTGTCTTCAATACACACTAACAATACACACTAAGAAAATGTCGACAGATAATGGTTTCACAGTAAGTCAGGTAGTGCAACTTTAAGTAGGAGGAAACATGTACATGTTATCAAAGTAAGAATCAGAAACCAGATAACTTAAGTTTATATAATTATGTACATTGTGATTTCTTGAAAAATAAGTTCTGGGTGGAGTTTAGCGCCTGATCTTAAATAAGACTAAAGTTTAATTTAACATTGTATTTACTGTTTCAATTTATTTACGGATTCAAACACTCTTTAAATTGTAAGTTCAATCCATTAAAATAGATTTATGTTTGTTCACGGACTTATAAGCATTTGTATAAATGCCATCGACAAGCTCAGGCTGTTATGCCAGTTACATTTGCATTTTACAAACCGTTTATAAGCCAAAGAAGCAACACCTTATGAAATCTTTTTCCTAAGTAATACAGTCATTAAAAGAAGGAAAACCAATTTATTTTATATTCCCAGCTTTCACCTTCAATTCAATCCATAACAATAACAGGGAGCCTTATGTTTTACATCCAATGGACAAATGAAGAAACATTAACTCACCTATAAATGTCGAAAGGGATAATCAATATCGTTGGTTCCCTTTCAGACGTGCCTTTCGACATATAGATATATTTAATGTTTCAAATGTGGAAACATTTGGCACGAGCTGTACACAGGCTATCTCCTCCAGTTTAAGAGAGTGTTTGCGATTGTACTTACGATTTTCAAACCTGATCTATTGAATTACTCCACTTGACGAATGCAGGGATGTTCCATTCAGTTAATCAATCTAGTATACAATCACAAATGGTGTTCTAGTGGTATATCTCTCATGAAAATACTTGTGTTGATGTTGTTGCTCGTTAAGTTAACAAACTGTAAGATACACCAACGATAGGGCAAAGCAAAATATTATGAATTAAACAGTAGTTGTAGGAATGTTTTGTGTTTTTAGTTGTGATACTGGCATTACAGAATGCTAAACTTATAATATAAGTACAAAGTATAACTTGCATCAATAAACATAATTCAATAACAAAGACAAGGAATCATTCCCAAACGTACCTTGCAATCGTCAGGTCAGTGGTGTACAAAATTGTGCATAATGAAATAGATTGTATAGGGGTAAACATATCCTTACTTTTTACCTATAAGTTGGCATGGCAATTAAATGAGAAAAATATTATCACAAGTACATTGAATGAGATTAAGAGGAAAAATATGATAACAGTTTGACGCAGTTGAACACTTATATTACTGGATATTTTAATAGATGAAAACAAACACTGCAATTTTGGAAGAAAGACCTCTGGTCACTTCAAAGAGCTGTCTAAACTGTTACAGTTTACTAAATTTCGAAGTGTAAATACAAAATCTATCGGTTTCGTTTTTGCGTTGATACAATACTAAACGTCCGATGTTACATGATATTTGCACTAACAAACACAATTAGGTGAACACACTTTCAGGATGCAGCTGTACATCAGATAATCAGTAATCATTATTGTCTGATATCGAGTGTGTAGCGTGATGTTAATTATTGCTGTTGAACAACAATCAGACACCAGACACTTCTTCTATCAATTACCTACCATCATGTATCTGACAAGTCTTGATAAGTGCTTATTGAATTTCTTTCAAATCCGTCCATCTGGCAGACTGTATAATGTTACCAATCTCCTGCTGTCAATGGCCCTTGAATGTCGATTCAAAGATATGTTTGAGTTTAGGAAGGTTGTCTGGTTCTTATTGGGGAATTGTGAACTGTGTCCATTTTACTAGTGCTATCATCATAACGTACTCGTCTGTAAAACCTGAGCCCTGCATATGTGCATATGAAATGCTTCTAAGGAAAAGGGAAAGTTTGGAGAGAACGTTGACAGATACGTTGTCACAAGGTATTTTGCATAAAAACTACCAAGTAATATCTCTAGTTTCATTTCAACCTTCACAAATGAGCTAAGCTATCTTTCCCTGTCGATGTGTGGTCCGCGTGTTTTAAGAGATTTTTTATTGTTACTACGATGATGAATGGAGGCATTGTTAAAAATGTCTCGCAATAGCATTTATTTCGTGTTGCAGTTGTGATCGCGCCATATGTACATGTATCATTATTCACAGGAAATATTCTGTCATTTCATAAAATAGTATTATATATGATCGGTGTTCATTGCTTGGCTGACCACAAATTGAATAATATGAGCTGGAAATGTGTTTAGCTTGTTAGCTCATTTTGACTTGATATTTCACAACTACATGTCGTAAATCATTTTAGAAAACGATTAATGCACCTTGGCATTTTCTATTTATATCATTATAAGATGATTGTCAGGTGATTGTGAGAATCAGTGTGGTGATAACAGAAACAACAACGACAGCCAATAGCCAATATTGCACATTAATAACTGCTGGCAACCATGACACAAATTGAATGACACATTCATTTCGATGGCATAATTATGAATCGTCTCTAAAGAACAGTTTGATCGATTCAAAATTGGTGATAGGCTCCAATTTACTGTATCTCTGTGGAGTGGAGAGGTCCGCAAATCCATATCAATATCAGCCCGGGTGACGTTAGGTTAGAGTGATCTCCCTTTGCTAACATAGGGTACCGTACTAACGCCACAAGCGAAGCATTGTCAGACTATGTCGTTTCAAATTAGTCATCAAACAAGGATGTTGTTGACGCTTTTAACTTATTTTTTTTATCAACATATCTATAATCAAATATACTATTCATTGGAAAATTGGAAAGAGGCACGGCTTACACATTTGTAATAAACGTATATAGTCGAGTGTTTATTCATCTTGTCTCCTAATGGTAAATTTTCGTATGGAAACATCATATTATTTAAACCTTTTTTCTTGCTTTAGAAAAAGAGTATGATATATGATAAAAATGTTACAACATGTCATTTTTTATACCATACCCCATATCAGCCCTCGACCCATATAAGCCCTCTGGCCTGCGGCCCTCGGGCTGAAATGGGGATCTCGGGCTGATATGAGGTATGGTAAGAAAAATGACATGTTATAACCTCTAAGAATTGCACAATATTCGGAGGTTACACAACGATGTATACTGCATAAGGAGTTTCGTCCTGCAATAATAAAACCCATACTCACTAGAATTTTGGATAAACAAAAGAATATACCTCATTAAACGCAATATTGCTTTTACTTTTGGTTTGTATCGCACAACGAACAGAGAATACACACCCACTAAGAAAAACTGTGAACCAAAACATCTGCCCTACTAACAGCTTGTGTTATGTTTGTGCAGGTCAACTTAAAGAGTGTTAATTCATTGAAAATCATTGAAAATGTTATAATGTTTTGTTGGATTTGTGAATCATCCAATATCTACTTTAACGTCTCATTAATCATTTTTACCAGTCAGAAACAGTGTGAGACTGCTGTAACTGTGGAAGAGATTTCACGCAAGTAACCTACTCGCAATTTCCGTGTATTGTATTGACTTATCAGATGGTACTATTTCAGAAGAAAGGAGTTGCATTTGCGTTTTAACTTAACATTTTTTAAGCCACATGAGGTATTTTTTCGAATTTATGTTGCTCGTTAAATGAACACACGTCACTATATCTACTTTCTATTGTCTCTTTATGTTAAGCTCTATTTACAATTCAGAAAAAAAAATTCAATTGTAATGCTTTTTAAAAAAAAATCATCCCTCAGCATTCTTCATTCAGTTACTGTGAGTGGGAATGTATATACTAGTCTTTACCACCGATCAGTTTCTAATAAACTAATGAACATTATCTTGATTGTGAATGTAAGGATATATGCTTCCAAAAAATGTTATGTCTTACATGTAGCTTATTTACGCTGACAAATTAAGTATAAGGTCCATTTACAATGCTAAATATTTATATATTGTTCCACTTCTTAGAGAAAAAACATTTCAGATGTAAATGCTGGTTTAGTCGCAAATGAAGGAACTATCCGAGCAGAGAGACTACTTTAACGCTAAATAAATCATTTCTTTCAGTGGCAATCTATGCAAGGCTGCTCTCTGTGTAACAGATTTCACACAACTGTCCTGCTCACCTTTCTCAGCATTCTGAACACACTATACAGTAAACATGGCTCTTTACAAGATATTGTTTAGCAGAAAACAAGAGAGTACATTCTTATTTCATAAGAACATTGTGTTGTAATAACGAACATTCTTACAGATTGGAGAGAAACAAGTATTTCGGTAATTTCTATACAACGAGGCATATCATTTCACTTTCAAATTGCCTACACCTTCATGTTCCTTCACTCATTATTCTCTTTCCAAAGATGTTATTTCATGCATCTATGACTTTGTACATTTATTACATTCGTGTTCTGAATATCTTTATGAAATAATTTTGGTTATTTGAAACGAGTGTTGTATAGCCAGTTGAAAGTTATTCAACGAGTGTTGTGTAACCAAAACAAGTTATTCAATGATAGTGACGTCATAATGCTGCTTACTACTTTCACATTACTTGATCGCGTACAGGCAATTATTATAACGCAGTAATGATGCTTGTTTCAAATGAATATAATGTTTCATATGTAATAAATATATTACATAACTCGTGAGTGTTGAATATCAAAAATATTCCAACTCAATATTTTTAAATGTTGTCATTTATTGTACTGTTATGTTTTCATTAATCACAACAGTTAAAAATATCTCGTTGGAATATTTTCGATATTCAACACTCACGAGTTATGTAATCTCTATGTAAATTGGATTGTTAGAGCTTGACGTTTTCATAAAAATTTAACAAATACGCCTGTTTTCTTGGATGCAATTTGTATAGCGTTTAATATTATACTTCAACTACCTTGATGTTGATTTATGTATATCGTCTCATTGAGCTCGACCTGCCAGTAACAGTGATTACGTGAATGACTATCAATAATTAGAAAGACATATTATCTAAAATTAATGTTGATGTGTTAAACTTCACAGTCCCCATCAGAGATACCAGTTTGTGAAGTGTCACAATAAGTCAGCTACTGGAGACGTACCTCGACATTACCCGTGTTTAAAATGAGTCCTACTACAGTCTGATTCATTAGTTCCAAATGTGTGGTTCGTAAAGGGGCAGTAACACGATTCTTGCAAATTTTATTTTTTTCAAATTTCCCATTTATAATGATAGTTTATGTCATTTATATTTACTTTAGAGGGTAAAACATCTCATTACACAAACCAATTATCCGTAGTGGTAATAACGGTGTAGTGTATTAAGCCAAACTTGCATGGCGACCATTTTATTGTAAAGACATGTTATTATTTCGAATGACAAAAAACGATTTCCATGGCTTTACAGAACCACGTCCACTCATTTTTTAACTTAATTTTCCGAAAAAAAGAGAGGGTGTTTTACTATTGGAGACATTATTTTTCAAACACATCGTGCTACTGCCCCATTAATAGCCTTACAAGTAATTATCCAGGATATGTAATACAACGGTAATGGAAACCTCATAGAGAGTACTTATTTGTTCCAGAGAAACATCAAACATGAATCATGAATCTATAGGGAGGTTGTAGAATGTAGTTTGACTTATTTGTTTGTACCATGACACTAGCATACTTTTGTACAAATATGTTCCTGTTCATTATAAAAAACCTAAATCATGATGTGTACTACAGTGGTAATGGGAACCTATATATGGTTACATCACAGTGAATACTAAAATGTTACAGTGAATAATCAGTAATCGTAGGAGATCGTCTTACATTCTTTCTTTCCATTAGAAAAACCTTGAATAGGGGTTTACCAATTAAGCTGAAACCCAACGTTAATTTGAAAGGAAAGCTTCACAGTAGGTGTCATTTTTGACCTCAGGTTGACCCTAACTCTCTATCTGATATACCTTATTACTCACAGATTCACTGGTTTGAGGCTAACCTGCACATTCTTCTTTGTATTCCTGTTGGTGCGTCAAGTGTAGGTAAATTATTATCAAATCATTGTGTTATAACTCAGACTATGCAATGTATCTGATATTATACCTTGTGGTTAAACTATATAATGGTATATATTCATATTAGCTGAAGGTTTTACAAGAATAACGACCACAGTGTGCTGATTACTTGATAGAACCATCAATACTATCTTTTAGATAAGGTCTGATAATGTTGATATATTGTGATCGTTCAGACACACAGACGGTTTACGAGTTCAAAAGTAGTCCATTCATAGAACTGTTTTTATTCAATATACAAACTTCACGATGTGATTTCAAAATGTATTCTGTTGAGACGGAAACCTTTTGTTAGCATAAACATTTGTTTGGTTTCTGTAATCCTTACAGATACTTCATTATTCAGTAACATTTACACAATCTGACTATTTGTTGATCACATTGTTCACTCACTCCATTAGTTTTTAGTAACTACCTACATTTTGTATGTACATGACATCGAAATTTACCTTGAGACAAACCCGTAATTTTGGTTTACATCATTTGCATATAACTAATATATAGTATATTGAATGCATAAAGTGTCAAAAACGGTCCCAAATAACAAACATTATTCCAGCGCACAGTTTTATTTTTCAGTGCATGTTTGACTTCATATAAATTCATCTGCTCAGATAGTCGATATAACTCAACATCGAATATATGGCATTCATTTGTGTAAATGTCAATAAAACTACTTCAGCATTGGCAGAAATGCGTGAAACTTGCTTACAGATGTCCCTGTTAACATTTCATGAAGTTAGTTTCACACTTCTTTTATTACCAATATGTTAAACCTGAGTGCTCGTTATCTGAAGGTAAGTGCTCCTAAACCTTTAAAGAGTAGTTGTTCATGTCTAGTAATGATGGATGGATCCATTGTTAGCTTAGCCAAGGGAAAATGTGCAAGTATGTGAAGTGTTTACTTATATTATTTTGGGAAATCAAAGAATACTATGGCCTGTTACCGACTTCTTTGTTTTGACGCTGTCCATTTTAGTGTGTTGTGTTGTGTGCTGTAAGTGGGATTGTTAACGGATTCGATGCACTGTTCAATCACATTGCATAACAACTGTTTACAATGGAGATAAGAATGATATATGTCCATATACCACAGTGATAATATAGATGCCTCCTTGAGCAGGTGTTTCAATCTCGACCAGTTGACAATTAAATGATGTATTATAATGTATATTATTACCATGTAATGTACTGCTAATTATAGGGTTGTCCACAATTTTTTGAATACGAATAACTGAAAATCATATTTGCTACATAACAAAAAATGTAATTGCAATTCACCTGTACAACCTGAAACACTTCGGAAAAACATTATTAAAAAGCTTGAGTTTATTAAAATTATATTTTTAAAAATGTTCCATTTATAATGATAGTTTATAAACACTTTAGAGGGTTAAACATCTTATTACACAAACCAATTATTCATAGTGGTAATAACGGTGTTGCGTAAAAAGCAAAAATTGCATGGCGGCCATTTTATTGTGAACACATTTTATTATTTCGAATGACCAAAACGATTCCCTGACTTTACGAAACCATGTACACTCATTTTTAACTTGATTTTCCGAAGAGGGAAGGGTGTTTTACTATTGGTGACATTATCTTTCAAATTAATTTCATCGACCTATTTGAGCGAAAAAATGTGCTACTGCCCCTTTAAGAGTTTCTGTTACTATTCGAAACAATGAAGCAGCATTTTATTTAAAGGGTTTCAACGTGCAACAATGCATTTCTATCTATTCAATTGTGATTGAGTCGATGTTTCCGTCATTAGTCACAACAGTAATAATTCTTTAACAAGTGCAGTCACGTGTTAAACAATATCCTGCTTTATCGTCATAAGAAACATTTTTTTATTCAATTTTCAAATTACAAACCGGAAATCAGATATAATCTTGTTAATAACCATGAAATTACTAGTTTACTAAAATAAGAAATACTTCCTTTGTACTCGTGATTTTTCTTTTATAAAAATAAGAAATACTTTTTCCATACTCGGGTGCATTTTATGATATATAATGATGACTTGTCACTGGTATTTTGAATGGTAAAGAAACGACGTATGATTGCATTCTTAACTAAAATAAAATATACCACCATCTATAAATAAATCAATACCAGAATGCAAATTAAAAAATAACAAGAGAGTGTCTCAGTCATAACAATAATCACACATGTGGGACTAGTAGTCTATTGCTGATCAGCATTATTAAAAGAAGTGATTGTGTTTGATATTTACAAAAGCGTTCTTCCGTTCATCTGCAAGGGATAAAGTAGTCAAAATCGTTCATTCAGTAATGTAGGACACTGACTGGTGATTATCTTAATCTACCCGAGCTGTGTGTAAGTAGGCATAAGTAAGTAAGTGCCATATATTCAGTAAAATACCATGCTGTGACGCTATAAGTACTAACCTAAGTTCACACATGTAGATTTTAAGCATCGCTGAAAATAGTAATAATCGATTTATAAAGCACCTAAGCTTAAGCGAAGAGGATCATCGGCACTGTTCCACGTCCCCGCAGTGTCATTGTATGTTTTAATCTGCGTATTTAGATAAGATTCTTATCATTTTCTTATTAGGAGCTCGTCTTGTCATTGTGTGCACAACGTGAGTGGCATGGTTCTAGATGTGTTTGGAATAGGTGCCACACAGCATTTCAGTCAATGAACACACACAGAGTGTACATTTAATTTTTTTTTTAATTTTAATTGTTTTTCCATTTTTACATATAATATGACTCCGGTACATGGTAGTGTTTACATGTTTACATGCAATACAACAAAAAGACAAATAATAAGTATGATAAACAGTATACATACGTTCCTAAAACAGGACATGGCAAGTTGACCAGAACTTGTAGAAGTTGTCTATTTTCGAATTTATTATAGCAGAGTATTTTGTCAGTAGGTAGTAATTTTTAAGCTCTTCTTGCAAAAACTGAAAAGTTGGCATTTTTGATGATAATTTACGGTTAAAAATGATCTTTTTAAAGAGAATAAGAATCACGTTAATTGGATCATTATTTTTACGGCCAAATCCGAGTAGAATCTTTTCTTTAGTGAAATTCAGGTTAACATCCAATTTGTCATTTAGCCAGTTTTCAAGTTGTTGCCAAATAGGAGTAACCTTGCTACAATCCCAAAATAGGTGGGTAATAGTTTCTAAGGAGTCAGAACAGAAGCTACATAAATTGGCTGTAGTGTACTCATCTTTAAAAGTATATTATTTGTTGCTAAGAAGTGGTGGAGGATTTTGTATTGAAACCATTGTAGATTTGTATCTTTTGAGCAGCGAAAAGGAATATGATTATAAAGGTGCCAAGAGTTTGTGTCAATTTCATCTCCAATTGACCTATTCCATTTTACGCAATGCTGATTTTGGATCGATTTTGTTTTAAGTAATGCTTTATAAAATATTTGACATCCATTTTTTGTTCTAGTGAGAAAATTTATCATATATGGTTGCAAAGGATTTTCCATTTTCGTTAGGGATTCCGATTTAATGCCCTTTTGTTTTAAGAAAGATTGTATTGAGTTTATGACTCCATAATACTCTAAATAATTTGATTTCACTTTGAATTTGTCTTCAAAAGTATCATAAGGCATGAATTTCCCAGAGTCATTCAGAAGATCATTTATAAATAAAATACCTTTCGCATTCCATTTTCGATAAAAACATGTTTTTCTATTGATTAAGATGTTTTGATTGTACCAAATAAGTTGCGATGGAACATTATTTTCTATATCTGCCTCCTCGTGTCTAGATAATAAATCCCACCAAGCACTGAGTAAATCTCTGTAAAAAATGTTACTAACAAGTGGAATGATACTGTTTCTTAGATTCGGGCAGTTATATTCAAATATAGTGAAAGGTCCAATTTTAGGTAGGACTGAAAATAGATTACAGCCTTTCGAGTCATTATTATAAAAACGTCTTATGACAGAAACTTTTTGAGCTTGTATTATTTCTTTTATATTAGGTGCAATAAGGCCACCCTCTTTAACATTGCATATCAGTTGATCACGTTTGACTTTGTCGGGCTTGTTTCCCCCATATAAATCGGAAACATTTGCCTTCAAAGTCGTCAATCATTTTGTCAGGTGGGTTGGGTAGAGCTACGAAAAGATGATTTAATTTTGGAAGTATTATAGATTTTAATATGGTGATTCTACCAAGAGGTGTTAGCTTTCGACTCGACCATATTGACATAAGGATTTCACAGTGTCGTAACTTATCTTTATAGTTCAATTCAATCATATTCTCTATATCTACGTCGAATTTTATTCCTAGAAGTTCGAAATCACTTTGTTCCCAATTTAAATTCCATTTGTGGCAGAGTTTCATTTTTGAGCGTTTCTTTGAACCAATCCAAATAATTCTTGTTTTGTCAATATTAACTTTTAGACCTGAAAAGCGGGCAAAAAATGTCAGAACATGAAGCACTGCTTGCAGAATGCGTTCTGATCCATCTAAACTACAAGAAGTATCATCCGCGAATTGGTTGAGGAGATATTCTACATTGCCTACTTTAATTCCTTTGATTTCAGCATGATTACGAATCATTATAGCCAGGATTTCAACACAAAGAATGAACAGATATGGCGATAATGGATCTCCTTGACGACAGCCTCTGTAAATATTAAAGTTTGATGATCCGAAACCATTAACCAGAACACTTGATTTGATATTTTAAAAAAAATACCTTTATCCACCGTTTGATAGATTCTCCAAAATTGAAAAAAGTGAGTGTTTTGTCTATTAATAACCAATCAACGGTGTCGAAGGCCTTTTCGAAATCAATCAATAAGAGAAGTCCAGGAATTTGATATGTATCAGTATAATCATCAAAACATATATCTGTCTGGTAATATCACCTATGTATCTACCGGACATAAAGCCTTTTTGATCTTCGTTAATTAATAGATCCAAAACAGATTTAATACGTTTTGAGACAGCCATTTAGCCTACTTTATAAAATACTGATAAAAGTGAGATTGGGCGCCAGTTTTTCATGAACTGTTTTGGCTTATTTCCCTTTGGAATGCATGTTATAAGTCCTTGCTTTTGCGATACTGATAATTCTCCATTGTTGTATCCATAGTTTAAAGAACGAATAAGGTATTTTCCTAAATCAAACCAAAAGAATTTTAAAAACTCGGCAGTGAAGCCATCTGAACCAGGACTCTTTATCATTTTTCAAACATTTAAGAGAGGCAAGAATTTCATCATAAGTTAGTTCGCCTTCAAGATGAGATGCAGCTTCGTTTGTAAGTCTAGGAGTGTTGTAATTCTGTAACATATCTTCCAAGTCAATATCTGAAACTTCATGTTTATTGTAAAGTTTTTGGTAGAAAGATTTGACTTCTTTCTGAATATCATTTTGAGAATCAAGGATACATCCTGTGGAATCTTCTAGTCTAGAAAATGATTTATTAAGAAAACTTCTACTTTCTAGACCCAAAAAGTTAATAGTCGGCTTTTCGCCATGGTCTAACCACATTGCTTTTGATCTAAGAATTGAGCCTCGTGTTTTAGTTTCATATATTTCTTCAAGTTCTGTTCGAATATTATTGATGCAAGTTATTATTTTTTCCTTGGTACTTTCATTTTCAGATTCATCAAGTTCGATTTCCTTTTCATTTAAAGTAACAGAAAGGTGTTTTTCTTTCTTCGTTCTTTCCTTTTTTAGGAATGAAGAATACTTAATGGTTTCTCCTCTTATCATTAACAGGATAGTTTCAAAAAGAAGTTGATCGTCAATGTTGTATTTATCCGTGTCAACTTTATACTGACCAGCAGTTTCAGATATAATATTTTTTACTTTACTTACATATTTTGGATCTCTGAGTAATGAATTGTTAAACTTCCAAAATCCTTTTCCGCGTGATAAATCTGACAGTTTGAAGGTCATTGATATTAAAGAGTGGTCTGTTTTGAAGCCTGGTTCTATAACCGATTCTATAATAGATGGTAACATATTATGAGATACCAGAAAGTAATCCAGGCGTGCTTGTTTAATTGGGGTGGGCTGTCGCCAGGTGTATCGCCGATCAAATGGGTTCATTTCCCTCCATGGGTCGTAGAAATCTAAATCATCTTTCAGTTTTGAAATCTCTTCTCTAGCTTTAGGGTTGTTCATGTGTTTATAATTATAAGTATCAATAGAGAATTCTTGTATAACATTCCAGTCTCCACATAAGATCACATGATCACTGTGGAGAGATTTGTTTTTCTCAGCAAGCGATATATAAAAGTCTGGGTCATCACTATTAGGGCCATAGAGATTTACAATAGCTAGTTTATAGGAATCTAGAGTCATTTCTACTGTTATCATATTACCTTCTTCGTCTGTCGTTACCCCTTGCAGGTCGAAATCAAGCCATTTAGAACAAAGAATTGCTACACCACGTGAATTACTAATAAATGAACTAAAAAAACAGTTTTTATTTCCCCATTCTTCCTGAATTAATTTGTCCATGTCTTCTGTAAAATGAACATCTTGTTGTTTTTTGTTGTTTGATGACATAAAGAATATCAGTACTCACATTTTGGAATCCAAAGATGCACATAATTCCAATAAAAGTAAACACAAATCACAAGCTGAAAAAGAGTGTTCACTGTATCGCGGCGTCTCGCCACGTGTTAAAGCCACAGACAGTTCCCGCGCAAAGCGTGCAGAAGGCAGTAATATAGTCAGACGACTTATTGTCATATAAATTTGGGGTAGAAGTCAAAATTGATGAAATAAGGAATATATGAGCGGGTAACATAAATGTAAAATGGAATTACTGAAGGTTTTATCATTTTCGGACACAGATCAAAAGAAACAAAAGTTATTTGGTTAATGAGTTCCATCGTTTGGATAAGTTGTCTATATGTATATTCCTGCGTTGTTTTTCGGAAGAACACAAATATGTCTCTCGAGTTTTTGATCTACTCGTATTTTTTTCCATGCGGAAAGTGGGATAGATGGATCCCGGGTCTCCAAGACCACCTCGGTTCCTACCACTCGGACCCTGGTCCAGAGTTTGGTGGTTTCACGTACAGTATTTGCTTGACGTCCAAGAATAGCCCTACGTTTTTTCATTAGACAAGGTAGGTCGGTCTGTACGCTGTAACCGGTCCCTTTCAACAATTTTCTGGACTCAAATACTGCTTCCTGGTCACTTATCTGCAGGAAGGTGGCGATTATGCTCCGGGGGGCGGAGGGGCGATGTTCCCTCTGATATTCAGATTTAGGCAATCGATGTGCAACTTTAAAAAACTTGTCGTTAACTCGTTGTTCACTAAAGTTGAGCCGGCGCACAAAAAAGTTTCTCAATACTCGCTCCGAATGTTCCTCCGGTTCCTCCGGTTCCTCAGGGATACCGTAGAAGAGAAGATTTGTTCTTCTATCATGAATGTCTTTGAGGATTACCTGCCTTTTCAAGATGTCATAGGCCTGCTTGAAATCTGTAAGTTCATCTCGGAGAGCCTTTATTTCTTCCGTATGAGTTGCAACCACGTGGTCAGTTGCTGCAATTTGACCCTTCATTTCTGTCAAGTCCACTTTGATAGAGTCAATTGAAACTTGTAGGTCAAATTTGACATCTTTAATTAACTCCGCTAACCTTTTTTCCGAAGCTTGGACAACCTCCTCCATTGTTGAGTTTTGACGTGTGTGACGTGGATTCGCCATGGTACACGTGTCACAAAATCCCGGGTTTTTTTTTTTTAATAAAAAGCAGTTTTTATTTCGGCAGTTTGGAACAAGGTGTTTGTGAATATTGTACTGATAATGTAGTCACCAGTTCAAACTTTGTATCGTTAGAGTTACATAGAAAACTTTCCGTTGGTTGCGGAGCTCAGCTGACTCACGTCCGACCTTGTCCCATGCGCAGCCGGAAGTCTCAGTGTGTAAGTGGGCTCTTGTGCCATATATTCAGTAAAAGACCATGCTGTGACGCTAAAAGTTCACACATGTAGATTTTAAGCATCGCTGAAAATAGTAATAATCGATTTATAAAGCACCTTAGCTTCAGCGAAGATGATCGTCAGCACTGTTCCATGTCCCTGCAGTGCTATTGTATATTTTGATCTGCGTATTTAGACTAGACCCATATCATTTTCTCATTAGGAGCTCGTCTTGTCATTATGTGTCCACAACGTGAGTGGTGTGCTTCTAGATGTGTTTGGAATATGTGCCACATAGCATTTCAGTCAATGAACACACACAGAAGAGTGTACATTTATGTTCATGTTTATGCTAGAATATTGATGACTACTCCCATGAGATAATTTAGACTGAATACCTTATACCTTATGGGGATAATATCAAGTAGAGTAATTATTAATCAGGATCATATAAAGAACAGTAAGGTACTTAATACTCTTCAGGACATGTTTATCATTGTGTATCATGTATAAATAAGAGCTATGTTTCAAATGGTTGTGCTTTCCTGAAGAGTATTTTTTGTTTGTTGATACTGGAAACAATAACATCAATTATGGTAAAAGGTATTCACCACTGCAATTTGTACATTAAAGGTCCTTTAACAAAACTATTTCTTTAATCAATGTTATTTTTTGTCGGGCAAGTTAATAGCTAACTAGTCACTCCCGTGCAACAAACTATTAAACAACGACTGTTTGAAAGATCTATTTAATAATTATCATATCCTCCTAAATCACAAAAAGGATCTACGACACGAATGTTGTATAAAGTATTTTGGATTTCATCATGATAATATGAAACGCCTTTCATACGAAACTAGATGTGAATATGCATTAATGAAACTATTCTGGATCACATTTATGTCTGGAGGTGAAATAGGAGATGATTATGAGACATTTAATATCAATGATATTGGTTGACTTTGAGTCATATTTGAAGTAGATGTAAATCCCTTAGTTGATATGCTTGTTGTTTGGAACCTTAGTATTGTACCATAATAACCTCAACTAAACATGTCCCCTTCACGACAATTCCACATGAAACTGACAACATACTTAATTCCAATCATATCGTATGGTGAGATTGGTGAGATAAGTTATTTGATAAGAACAGGTACAAGGCACAGGTACGGAACTATCAGTGTATGTAAATGTTTGTAAAGAAATTAGTGTTTGCTATGACTTGTGTTCAACCTTGAATACACAGGTTAAATGTGTTGCAGGTTTTCGATAACGAACCTACTGCCTGAATTATAGCATAATATCTAATGTATTAATAACGGTAATAATAATGGGCATTCATATATAGAGCGCTCTGTGTACAAAGTCAAAATACATGCACTATATTAAAATGTGTAGCCTCAACGAAATGAAATTCAGATAAGTTGGTTTGAACGTAGAAATTTGCATTACTCTTAACAGTATTAACATAGCAAAAAATATTCAGTGGACACATGAGAGTGCCATATTAAATTATATTAATTGGTCAAATTAGTTCTTCTACTTTGTGATGACAACTTGAACATGACAGGACATTTAAATATTAAATCATTTATATTTTCAAACTTCCTTTTATAATTTCTTATCATTAAAACTTAAAACTGACCTAACCACGATGTCATGTAATTTACTTTTTATGAAACAACAACTATTATAAATATAATGCATATCGAATCCATTCTTAATGCATGATACAGAATCGGAAGAGTGGAATATAGGATTATGTAACTTGAGAGTATGCATCCTTTATTTAGATAAGGATAACATTAATTCCGGAATTCAACTTAACCATTACTTAACTGCCTGAGGCGATCGATTTGGCAACACAGTATGTGTTTATTGATCTGTTGCCGATCTCTGATGAGCAATTAATGAAATGGTGTGATGTGGATGTCATATGTTTAATGTTTGGTTGTTAAACTGTGTTACCTTTTTCTTTGTCAATATGATCATCCACGTACTGAATAGAACGTAGTAGAGACACGGGTTCAGCTTTCTACGAATTTGGAGTCACCAATCTACAATTTATAATCCCCACTGCAAAACAGTTTGTGCACAAAAGTTCAATTTCTCCTGAAAATGAAAACGATTATAATCTGTCGATGGCGTGGCTCCTGCGTTATTCAAAAAGTCATTTAATCCTCAGTTAAAATTCCCATAGGCCAAGATGCTAGTACACTGATCTCTAGAGGCAGTTGTTCCACAAAAAAAGTCGAAAAATGAAAATGTCATGCACGGATGAATGAATAGTTAAACGTCAGACCATTTGGTCTTTCATGTCAGATGAGCTAAACATTTCAATTTTATCATTATTACTTGAAAATATTATTTTCTGTAATTTCAGAGTGAAATGCACTGATATGTGATAAGTGTATATATTTTATTTTAAATATTGAATATATCCTGAGATGTTTTAAGAATAGTTTGATATATATGATTTTTCATTTCATATAATGTTGCATGCTGTAGTTACGTACCTCTTATACTAATGTTATACAATATATAGTCATGGTACAAAACGGATACACACGAACAACACTAGATACATATCAATCTTATTATACACTTTGTTCATCCATTGTAACATTTTCAACCTCACATAACAAACAGATTTCATAAGTTGTATTGCCAAATATGATAGTGTTGATGGCCGCTGTTTACTATCAAAACTTTCAATATCCCATTAAGTTATCCAATACAATGTTACTATCGATCTCCTTGTTGAATGTTTCCCCAATGTCATAAATAGTTAAACTTAGCTAACATCAAAGGGTATTAATAAACGCAGAAGTGAAAAAGTAGATGCAGGCATATTGATCATATTTCCTGAGGGGGAAGGAAAAACCTCGAATAATTATTAAATCTTTAGTGCTTGAAGTTCACACAGGAAAAGACGGTTCCAATTCGATCTGAACCTTTAGTACATGTATTGATGTACTTCTGTGAGAAGGGAAATGGTTCTGTAGCTACATGTATCAGTTAAGAGTAAAACATAATCTAGAGTCATAACGATTTTAACTCGTTTGACAATCACGCCTTTATTTAAGATTAACAATTTTCCTTTCAGTCATCAATACGTTTTTATGTTATTATGTTACAGTTACAATCTCGATATCCGCTTGTCTAAATATATTATAATGTGAAAAGCAATAGATATATTTTAAGCATTGTGATAATGTGCTTAATGAATCTTTTGCCACAGTGCACAATGAAGGAGATTACTGCAAACTCTTATAAGAATATCTGAAATACTTGATGGTAAGTACCTGCTAAAAGTAGCGTCTGGTGTTTGAATATTATCATTCAACAGCTTTAATTAACTTCTCTTATACTCCTTTAGCTTGATATCAGACATCGTTAATGTGATTGTGATTCCAAAAATAGCCACCAGATTGGACGAGGGTTCAGATAACGTCTTAGTTGCTTTGCTAATCAAATGCTAGAGGAACAGTTTTAAGTTTTTAAGTTTAATATAGCAAATACTCCATAACACCGTCTAAGTTCACAATAAAGAAAGTTTATCAAGTTAAAATTGTTGTTGTATTCCACTTCCAAATGCACCTCGAATACCTTAAGCGGTTCTTTAAGTTAATCAAGAGGTTTCAAACATTCAGAAACCAGACACTGCTTCAACTGATAATATAGAATCACATATCTCACAAC
Source organism: Gibbula magus (assembly GCA_936450465.1). Classification (NCBI taxonomy): domain Eukaryota; kingdom Metazoa; phylum Mollusca; class Gastropoda; order Trochida; family Trochidae; genus Gibbula; species Gibbula magus. The sequence goes on along the minus strand of OW388293.1, from coordinate 69,578,760 downwards.
TAATAATAACTGTAATGATTTTTTATTGATCAAATAATGGAATATATATTTTTATGTCTAACTTATCTTCAATTTCTTATATCGTTACTTGTATAACATGTATCCTCATCACTAAGCACCGTTGGAGGCAATAACAAAATTTAAACAAGTACAGCTGAAGGTATTCTCTTACATGGATACATTGAATTGCAGAAAGGATCTAACATATGCGTTTGTCCCGAACAGTTATGGCAATTTCAAGACCTTTACATAATATTCACAGCAAATGCACCAATAAAGAGAAGTAAGTGATGACTGTAAACGCAGCTATCATCACGCACCTGTACAGTCCCTTTGTTATACATGAAACAATCACCTAAGAGTAGAGGGGGAATACTTTATCACATGAGTCATTAAGATTACGTTATTTTGTCTGCAAGGTGTTAACGAGAATTGGTTCTTAACACGGTAAACGTTCTGGCATTCAGTAATGTTAGATCGACATGAAAGATGGTAAAAGCAAATGAGAAGAAGTTATCAGGATTTGACCTCACCATGACCCTAACATTACCTCCCAAGTGTAGACGAGCAGTTTGGCTAGACCTGAGTGAAAACTTTTTAATTTTACAGTTCTAGTCTTTCATGCGTTTGGATTATTTGTTTTTCACTCGTTGTGATTCAAATGATATTTTGTGCAATTTCAATAAGTTGTTTAGTGAAATATTGTGAAAAATATAATTATCTAAAAATGTGATCGATATGACTTGTTTCTGTAATGCAGTAGCGGTTATAACTGACTGTGACCTTAGGAATATTTTTTTTCAAGTTCATAAATCATATAATTGTATAGTGCTATACTCTCCTTACTATCATTGTTATTGTGTATTAAAGGGGGATATTAAGAGTGTTAGAATGGATATGTAATTGTGTGTGCAATGAGATAGTTTGCTAGGTATTGCTTTTTTAAAGTCATTTTGAGGGTTTTATTGTTGTTTCAGTGTCTGTTTACAATAAAGGTCAGATCCGACTGACACATATAAACAGAGTATCTTAATCTTCATGTTTTCTAAAATACAATACAACGAAACCTATCTACATACTACCAACTGTCGATGAATGTTATGAAAACCCTTACCATTATATGTTAAGAAGAATTTACTGCTGGCAGGAACCGTACGATCCTTCCTTTTCAACAGCACTGCTGACAAGGTGTTCAAGGAGATGATAGAAACATCAGCACCAGGTTTGTGTATATCAGGTAAAGCATGCCAGGCACTGCAGGTTTAGCTGACAGAAAACATTGAATCGCATCTTCACGAACTTGTGTCGCCACCTCGCAATTTCATCATAACATTTTGAAGCAGAAAATAAAGGAACGAATGGCAGACAGCATCCATGGCTCAACCATCAGAACTCCCTCTCCATAGCAGATGGTTCTTTTCATATGGTTTCCAACAAGATATTATATTTACCTTTTTGTGACAGAAGAAACTACCGTATTTTTCATGTTTAATCCTCGTTTTGGATTTACACTTTTAACGCATAATTACAGTAGAGTAATTTTGAAACCTATTGTAAAATTGTGTTGATGCTACATATGCTACATACACACATGTGCTATACGCTCATCAGTGTTCTACTCCTATACATTTTCGTGGGACTATCCCTTTTATGATAAATGAAACAGTAATCGAAGACTACCTGAAATTCATTAACCATGACGCGATAAACCAAGTTTGATATTCTATACACATAAACTAACATTTCCTCAACGATTCGGTAACTTCAAATGTTAATAACTGTTTTGGTTGTCCTGCTCTGTTGACGAAACACCTGTTCTGTAATGGCAAAATAAACAAGCAACTTTCTAAATGTTTGGGAAAGCAAATATTGATTGAAAGAAAAGTAAACAGTGTTTCGTGCTAAAATTACTTATTTTAAAGATAAGATAGTTTTAAAACCATGATTTATGTTTTATTGATTAAAAACAAATGCCAGGTACCACGTTCAAATATAGAGTCTACGACCCTGCATTGCGAATTGTTTACCAATAACACATTTTGAACCAGTAGATGTTAAAATGACGTAACGAACATGTCCTCTGTCGTTTATTTATATATTTTCCAAACATCACATCTGTTCACAATACACAAGTTATTACTACAAGAATTACTACTTTCGTTATGCATTCTAATTCTAAAATATGCCATAGGGGACCTTAAAAAATGAGTGGTAAATAATAGATATGTGTTAACTGTCATCGGGAGTTTTAACACACTTTCACTGTGTCATCATTTCACAAATCAGAAGGAGTATTGATGGTAATTTTTATACGTAAGCAACTGTCGTTGAAGTTATTTCCAAACTATTTAATTTTATATTCAGCATTATAATATTATAATACATTATCATTATTATAATTATATATCCGCTTATTTACTATATATCCAGATTTGTTAAAGGATAGATGTAATGACACATGATCAAATTCGGTTTCATTATAATAGAATGTCAATTTACAATTACTTGATTTAAAATTTCTGAAATCGGTCCATTAATTATTTCTGGACAGTTTAAAAAAAAAAAAACCCTAAATTAGCCCTGGCGACCAGAATGAAAATCTACGGGGATGTAGTCCCTGAAGCGGTGACTCCTGTGACATCAATGGAGTAATCTCATTATCGGGGATAGTTATAATTCAACGTGATTTCGCAACATTTTGATTGTTAATTTCAATAACAAATCTTCAATAAAACAACTTAAATTTTCCATATATCGAATGTTTAGATATCCAACTAGATAATTCCGCAGATGACAATTACATAATTATTGCATAACCATGTGTTTTTGGCGATTTAACACACCTCATAGATTCATCATAAATTATTAAAAGAGGCTCCATGGAGCAGGTCACAGACGACCCCTCGTCTGTGGATAATCAGTCATGCCTCACTGATTCTTTTCAAAGCGGACTGGGGCGGTGATTACGGCATAGTTAAAATTGGTAAATTAAAATCGTCTTAATAACCAAGTGTATCATTTGCACCTTATGATTTGATTTCTTATCAATGATCTCAATCATATATATACAAGCATGAGGCTTCCAGGTATTACATGTATATATCCTTATATTAATAATACAATGAAAAATAAACAAAACCGAACCATTTTGAATAATATTTATTGATATTGATTAATGACTTTGAAAGAAATAGTGATAATACATAATACATGTCGCAACATACATATATTTACAAGAAAAGAAGAAATCCTAAGCCATCCTTTCACACACCCAATAAATAAAAGTCATCTACATAGTATTTAAAAATAAATACAGGCGTCAAAGGTCATGTGGATTCAATATCAATATAAACATTTTTGAGAATTCAAAGTTGACACCTTAAAGTGCATAAATGAAATTAATCAGGAAGCAAGATGTTAAGATAAGTTAGTTTGAAACTTTACTGAGGCAGACTGCCTACTCGAAAACATCCCAATATGACGTATCTGTAATCAATGGTATTTACATTCGCTATTTGACACTTCTTTGAAGAAACTCTTTCATCACTCAACTTAGAAACATATGCTTGTATTCATATAAAAGTCTAGCATATTCACATACAGATTTTGGTTTAACTGACACCTCTGAATATGACAAAGATGGGCATTCTTTTGAGGTCATTCACACAACGGCTTTCATTCAATGGAACTATGCTAGATATTGTTCCATAATGCCTTGTCGGTTTTCAAAAACAATATCAGGATTGTAATCTAGTTTGCATGTTTAAAAGGTCAAAATGAATCTTACAGAATATAGTTTATTCAAATCAAATCAAAGTGCGATGTTAAATGCAACTCTATAATGGTGCTTATATGATGTAATGGCAAATGAAAAAAATACTTCTATGTTAGTGTACACAGAATTCTTATTTACTAAAGTGTCTGAAACTCATTAATGGTAACTAGATGTGATCGATGGTGAAAGCAGTTAATAGATAACATATCCATGTATTTGGCCTCAACATGACCTCAAGATTACCTACAAGGCGTATAATAGCGTTAGGTTCGTTTACCAAGTGGTCTGTATAAGTGTCAGGTGAATATGTCTTTGTTGATTTCAACGCACACTAACGGCAAATGGTTTGTCAGTAAATCAAGTGGTTCACCTTTTAAGTAGGATGACAAATTACTATATATACACATGTACATGTTATCAATGTCAGAATCAGACACCACATAATTTATCGTTTATGTTTTTATGTCAATTGTGATTTCTTGAAAAAGAAGTTCTGTATGGAGTTAAGTGTCTGATCTGTAACAAGACTAAACTTTACGTTTTACATTGTATTTACTTTTTCAATTTTATTTACGGATTCAAATACTCTTTAAGGTGTACAGTTCAATCCATAAAAATAGATTGATGTTTGTTCACTGGCCTATACACGTTTGTATACATGTCCATCGACAAGCACCAACCTTTATGCCAGTTACATTTGCATTTTTCAAACCGTTTATAAGCTAAAGAAGCTACACATTCTGGAATCTTTTCCTAATTAATATTATCATTAAAAGAAGGAAAACCAATTTATTTTATTTTCCCAGCTTTCACCTTCAATTCAATCTATACAGATAACAAGAACCTTAAGTATTACTTTGCACATCCAATGGACGAGTGAAGAAACATTAACTAACCCATGAATGTAGAAGGCTGATAATCAATATCTGTTGGTTCTCTCCAAGACGTGGCTTTCGACACACAGACATAATTAATGTTTGAAATGTGGAGATATTTGGCACGACTTGTTCGGAGATTATCTCCTCACGTTTAAGTCAGTGTTTCGTTCCATTTTCAAACTTGATCTATTGAATTGCTCCACTTGACGATTGCAGGAATAAATAACATTTTGTGAAGTTTCCTTCAGTCAAACTATCTAGTTACAATCACTTTTTATATTCGTCAAGTGATATTTCTCTCATGAAAATGCAGGTATTGATGTTTGTGCTTGTTAGGTTTACACTATGTAAGATAAGAATGCTGTAAAATGATAAGCAATTAGTTTGGCTTAGGAAATCATCATCAGTAGTTTTATGAATGTTCGGGTTTTTCAATTGTGATACTGGCAATGAAGAATGCAAAATGTGATCAAGGTATAACTTGTTGCAGCATCATTTAATATTTGCAACCAGACGGTATTTTACTCTTTAACACTACACTCTATCTAATCACCAGCGATGTAGCATTACTTGACACAGTTTATCTTAATAAATCGCTGATGAAACAATCCTGCAATATAAACAGCTGCATCCCTGAAGTGTGTTCACCTACGTGTGTTTCTCAGTGCAAATAACATATAAATTGTATTTCATTATGAGATATACAAAATTAAATCAATTACAATGAAAAAGAACCATGCTACTTTAACTCCATGTGTACTTTAATAATTCCCAAACGTACATGCACTCGAAATGTTGCATACAGTGACAAACGAATCATCTCATTGAATGAGATTAAGAGTATATATATTATAGATGTTGGAAACAGTTGATTACTTCCTGAATATTTTATAGAATAAAATAAACACTGTTTGTTTTGGAAACGATTGATGCCTGTTCACTTCAAAGAGCTGCCTGAATTGTTACGCTTTACTATGAGGTATACAATTAGAATGTGTTATGAACCTTCAATAACTTATTTTTTAAATGCAAAATGATCGGGTTCGTTTTTGTGTTGATGCCATGCTTTAAAGACATCCCATGTTACATGAAATTTGCACTAACAAACACAAGTAGGTGAACAAACTTTCAGGATGCAGATGTACATCAGCTAAGCAGTAATCATTATTGTCTGATATCGAGTGTGTAGAATGAAGTTAATTATTGCCGTTGAACAACAAACTGATACCGGACACTTCTTCTACCAATATCTACCATCAAGTATCTGACAAGTCTTGAAAGTGCTGATTGAATTTCTTTGAAATCCGTCCTTCTGGTAGATTGTGTAATGTTACTAATCGCCTGTTATGAATGCCCCTTGATGTAGATTCAAAGTTATGTTTGACTTTAGGTGGTGTTCCCTAGTACTGATAGTTGAACTTTGAACTGTGTCCAATTTTCACGTTATTTCACATTGGATATATTTGTAAAATATACTTAGCTTGCCAAAACTCTCACTTTGAAACTTAAGCACAAAACTGTCATCCTACTTTGCGTTAGTTTCCCTTTTAATGTTTGATCAGTTCAGAGGCAAATAACTGAATCAATGTTTTTACAAATAGTGTTTTACTGGTGCTATCATTAAGCCGTACTCTTCTATAAAACGTGAGGACTGCATATGAAATATTCTCGGGAAATGGGAATATTTTGTGTTTTAAAAACACATAAACCAACTATATGAACTTACTTATCTAAGCCCGAAAAAATAAATTTAAAATGAATGTTCTTGTAATTTGTATGGTTTCTTTGCGTTTGATTGTCCACTCATGGTGACCTCATCAGATCTATTGCCCACTTCTGATTTATCTGAAATTGTTCCGATGCTGCCCATTTAATTCGAATTTTCAAATGTTGTCAGCAACGTTTGTATTGGCTTCATAAAATCGATTGTTATTCATTTATTTAAATATGATCTGCATAGAACTGGAAGTTTGATTGTTGGTGATACATGTAAAGCGTTTGTCAATACGATATGCATTACCCCGTTGAAACAACATGTGTTGTTGTGTCATTTTTACAGACTTTATGTATCCAAGTGTTACAAAACTTTCAAATAAATAAAGTTCAGTGATCGGCTGAATTACATAATTCATACTTCATATGCAAGTTTGATCATATTTATAAACACGCGAATACAGTAAGTTATGTGACAACATGATTAATAATAATAATATGTCCATTTAAAGAGTGGTTGCTCAAGGCGCTATAGGAGTATTATTACCCTGGTCTAAACCAAGCTGACATATTTGTTGCATGAAGGTCACCTCAACAACCGTTACCAGGTTCCAATTGCTGCTGGGTGAACAGAAGCATATTTTTTTTAAAGTCACTTACCCAGGGTGACATCATAAGTCTCTAAACTCATGTCTCAATGTGGGTCAGAGAATTAACCCATGAAACTCTCAGTTTTATCCAGCAGCGGGTGACCCACCCATCCAACGAGCTGCGCCCATTGTTGCTGACTACACTGCTAGCGGACGACAGAGCTATGCACAGGACCACGTGCCACCACCTTTCTAGCACGTTTTTAACTTTAAATAGATGTACATCGTGATCTGGGCAAATACACTTGTCAGCAGCACTGAAACTGTGTACCTTGCTGTGCATCTACGTATACACTGCATCTCAAATTCAGCAGTTTGTTACTGTAGACATGTTGGTTTTATATTAATTATGTTCTGCATGTATCGTATTCGTGCAAATCCACTGATTTCACAAGTTACAGTGAGATAAGTGGTATACAGTTCTCAAACATGCACGTTATGATATTGCCATACAATATGATGTTAATGTAATCAAAATTATTACAAATTTGCAAATGTGTGTATAACCCTCTCGCCCAGGGAATGAAACAATTCACTCACATAAAAGCAACATGACACATTTCCTCGGTAGTAATGTATTTATTACCCATTTAATTCCATATGAATGATTTAACAATAAACAGCGAAGGTGACATTTATCTTTCCACAGCCAGCTAGAATGACATTACGAACACGTTGGAAATATAAACTAGCTTATTTTCAACGATATGGATAAAAAATGTATGTATCAACACTTATATTATTGATCATTATTGATTCGTAAATACATATAGAGGAAAGTGACAGATACGTTGTCATTAGGAACTTTGCATAAAGACTACCAAGTAATATGTCTCGTTTCATTTTAACCTTAAAAACTTAGCAAAACTAACTTTCCCTGGCAGTTAGTTGTCCATTATGTGTTTTTATATATTTTGATTGCAACTACGATGATGGATTGAGCAAATTTTAAAAGCAATTCCGAGAAGCAGTTGTTTCGTGTTGAGATGTGATCGCGCTATATATTCGTGTATCATTATTCACAGGAAATATTTTGTCATTTCATAATTTATTATCATATATGGTCCTTGTTCTCTACTTGGCTGATCACAAAATGAATAATATGAGATGCAAAGGTGTTTAGCTTGTAAGCACATTTTTACTTGTTTCATAAGTACATGTGGTAAATCACTTTAGAAAACTATTACCGTATTCGCCGTAATAGAAGCCTTGGGCGTTTAAAAAATTGGAAAAAAGGGGCGTTTATTAAAATGACTTTAAAAATCGTAAAAAGGGGGCGTTTATTAGAAAAATGTCTGTTGATTTTCAAAAGAAAAAAAAAACAACATCGATCTTATTTCAGAGTTTTAATCAAAATAAGTGTATCAAATAAATGTAAAGAAGAGTTAAATGTCGCAGTTTATTATTTGTATCAAATTCCAACCAGTACTGATACACTATTTGCAATGGAAATTTAAACTAATTAAAACTCACGAAGATACATCTAGTGATTGAATCCGCCATCTTGTCACGTCATTACTCTTTTCCAATGAAACGTTAGTTCGCTAGGAATCTAAATATAACCACCAATGAACTGCAGCATAAACACAATCAGCTGATAAGCACATGGTGCAGAACGATTATGTAAAAACTATTTCCGGGTCATGATATTCTTTATTTAAATCACAATAAAGAAGATATTGTCGTCATTAGAAGCACAGACGTATATCACATCTAATTCCTTGTTAGAAGCAAGAGACATAAGAGGTTGATAGCAAGATTGAAGTGAAACATCAGTAAGGTAAGTCGATACAAAAGGGAGGCGTTTATTAGGGGTCATTTTCCGCAAGTTAAAAATGTCTTATGGGGGCGTTTATTAGGATAGGGCGTTTATTAGGATGAATACGGTAATGCCCCTTGTCATTTTATATCCTGTATTTTTGGATGAGGGTCAGGCGAGCGCCCCTTTCTCGCTGAGAACTCCTTTATACAACACAGAGACGCATTTAAAACAAATGAAAACACACACGATACTTCATAACTGGACATAACGCACAAGTCGATTCATTGATACAATAGTCATGAAAATACACATATGCGTATCATCGAAAAATGCATGTAGGAGTAATGATATACTATTGTACTCTTCTCTTCCGATACAAATATGCCATTATCAAACACATTTCATAATAATCAAAATAATTGCTTTTAACATGGTTTTGACACTGAGTTCGGCAGTATCAAAATGGCAAACACACAGCTTTGGGTTGCCTTCATTGAGATGGTCAGCACTTGTTCTAAGCTGGACACAAGTACATATATAAGAAACTTCACTTCAGTGTCTGAATGTTTGCATTTGTAGAGCGAGATGTGCCAAAAGATGACATCATTACCATGCAGTGCTTATGTTATTTTACTTTTGTTATTGATGTCATATTTATTGTTAAATAAGGCTGTAATAAAATATAGTATTTATTTAAAAACAACATTATTTTGTCTTTTTATGATAAATTTGGTACATGTATCTGCATGGGTAACTCTTTTGTTTAAATAGAGGGAACGCAGTATCGGTAAAGAACCATTCTGTAATAACCGAACCTTGATTAGTACCGGGACTGCAAATTTATAGTTCAACCTAGTTTTGTAATTTACGATTTCCCCGGGCCATAGCCGTACATATAGGACTAGTGCAATGAAACATCACATTAATTCAGAGTCAAGAGTGATCAAATACACTTATATTTATATTTAGATGTTTTTTTATTTTATTTCAATCTAGCATTCAATGTATTTTGACAGTATTTCATTTTCTAAACACATCAGCATGAGCTCGTACGCTAGTCGCTGTCAACGTTACAGAACATACTGTTCAAGAAGATCTCTCCTTTCTCGAAGGAGTGACTTCCAAATAATATAAATTATACAGCTTTGTTCCTGGCTATTTCAGAGTATGGGGAGTGCATTATTTATTGTTATTGTCCCATATTGTATCAGTATGCAACAATATAGCAGACACTTATTATTTTTATTAAGACAAATTGTAGTTTTATATTCACTTGAGTTCACCTTCCAACTACATCAAATTGTAGCTTTCAGGAAGAGAGATTACATCTCACTTTACTTATTTTAGGAAAGAGACGCCTAATATCTTTGGTCCAATAATATATTGAAATGTATTGCACGACATTCGGAGAAAAAATGTATACTGCAGAAGGAGTTTCGTCCAGCAACCCCTCCCCCCCCCCCCCCCCCCCCCCCCCCCCCCAGATATGTACGAGAAATTGAGATAGACTAATCGGTATACCTCATTCACCACGATATTAAGTAAGTACGGAGATGTTTGTATTGTACAACGAACATTACTTGTACTGAGGTGTCAGGATTCACACACTCTACGAAAAACTGCGAACCAAAACATCTGCCCTACTAACAGCTTGTTTTATTTTTGTGCAGGTCAGTTCAACAAAAAGTGTTAATTCATTGAATATCAGAGCAATAACTTGTGTCTGCTATCCATCGTGACAAGTCAGTACAATAGCCTGTACTAAAAAGAACAAATATTTTGGCTCGGTGTGTAGTGATGTGTGCGATGTAGCATTGTTACATTATAATCATTATTAAGTGGAGGTGTTATAAGTTGATGTCATTTAATTTGATCTCAAAGATTTTGATTTCATATGCATTGATGACCTACAAACGTAATGCCAGCTTAAATGTTCCAATATCTTGATATGCTGAGTCTGGAATAAACTTTGAAGGCTGTATTAGATCATTAAGAGGATTGCCACGACATTCAAGTAATATACACATAGAATATGGCCAAGCAACAATAATAGACCGCGAGTGACAGTTTTCATATGCCTGCACCATCGGTTACAGAATGTCAGCCTCAGATTAGGTAACGACTGTACACAAAATATCTAGATAGGGAAACAAGCAAGGTGCGTGGTAGATACAGGAAATTGATATGCAAAGAAAGCCCTAACAATAATGTAGTGCTATAAGTGGTAATCTTTAGGTTAAGAATAATTAGGGAACAGATGTTTAAATGTTTTGTCCCATTTGGGAAGCATCCAATAGCTACTTTAACGTATAATAAGTCACCTCTACCAGTAGGAAACTGTTTTGAGACTGCTATAACTGCGGAAGAGATTTCACGCAAGTAACCTACTCGCAATGTCAGTGTATTGTATTGTGTTATCTTATTGTATTATTACCGGAAACTTGAGTTACATTCGCCTATTAGTCATAATGTTGTGGTTGCCACAGGAGGGATTTTGTTTCATATATATGCTGCGTATAAAAATACGTTCTTCAGGTTAAGTCTTTTTTATAATGCGGGACAATTTCTCAATTGTAATACTTTTTAAACAATATTTCTTGCCTCAGCATTCTTTATTCTTACGTAAGTGGGAATTTACGCTGACGCATTAAGTGTAAGGTGCATTTACAACGCTAAACTAGTATATATTGTTACACATTTTAGAAAAAAACTTTGTAAACATTTCAGATGTAAATGCTGGTTTAGTCGCAAATGAGAAGGAACTATCCGAGCAGAGAGACTACTTTAACGCTAAATAAATCATTTCTTTCAAAGGCAAGCTGCGCAAGGCTGCTCTCTGTATAACAGATTTCACACAACTGTCCTGCTCACCTTTCTCAGCATTCTGAACACACTATACAGTAAACATGGCTCTTTACAAACTAGTTTGTAGCAGAAAGCAGCCGAGAGGACATTCTAGTTCAATAACAACACATGTGTTGAGAAAACGAAAACGCTGAAAGACTGGAGAAAAAACATGTATTTGTGAAATTGCAATGTCTTTCGGCAAGGCATATCATTTAACTTTCATATTGCCTAAACATTCTCAGGGATGTTCATTAAATCATTATTCTCTCTCCAAAGATGTCTTTCCCCTAATGTTTGCAAAGCATCTGTGACTTGTTTATACATATACATTGCATTGTTAGAGCTCGACGTTTTCATATAAAAGGGACAAATACGTCTGTTCAGTTTCCATAAGTTGAAAGTGTAGTGTGTACCGTTTAATGTACATGTATCTTATGTCATTGACCTACACGTGTCAGTAGCACTTCTATAGGGAGTTTGTAGAAGGAAGTCTGACTTAATTGTTTGTACCTTGAAACTAATAAGTATGCTAATAAGTTATTTTTTATTAGAAAAACCTTAAGTCATGATATGTACTACACCGATAATGGGAACCTAGATATAGTTACATCAAAGCGAGTACTAATACATTACAGAGAATAATTAATTACTTATCGTAGGCGATCATATTACATATTTTTTAGCATCATGACGCTAATATGCTTTCATACAAATATCCTCCTTCCGTTAGAAAAACCTTAAATATATGTTTTCCGATTAAGCTGAAAGCCGACGTTAATTTGAAAGGAAGCTTCACGGTAGGTGTCATTGTTGACCCCACGTTGACCTCTAACTCCATATCGGATATACCTTATTACTCACTAGTTCATTGACTGGCTGAGGCAAACCTGCAAAGTTCTTTTGTATGCTTTTGGTTCGTTAAGTGTATGTAATTATAAATTAAGACGCCTTATGATGCCCTGTGGTTAGACTTCATAATGGTCTGTATTCGTATTAGCTGAATAAGAAGATTTCACTCGAATAACCATCATAGTTTGCTTATATAAATATAACCATTAATACTATCTTATTGATAAATTTGATACATTTCGATTGATCAAAGATACTTGCAAAAGTAGTCCATCATTGAACTATTTTATATTTACTTTACCAACTTGACGATCTGTTTTCAAAATATATTCTGTTTTGGGCCAATACCATTTGCTAGCGTTACATTTGTTTTAGTTTCAGTTATTTCTGATATATACTTTATTATTCAGTAACAATTGCACAATCTGAGTGGCTGTTTGACTATTTTTGTTGATCACATTGTTCACTCACTCCTTTAGTTTTTAGTAACTACCAATGTACATGACATCGAAAGTTGACAATTACTATTGGACACACATTCAATTCAAATTGAACAATTAGTAAAGACAGCAATGTTTTCTGGGCATTCTATTGTTAGGTGTATGTCGTCCATGCATGACGCCGTTCGATAACGAATATGTTGTTGACCCACTCTGTATTGAAGTGCACAATTCACCGTTTCATAAGAAAAAATAAATAGGAGAAGCTCCCAAACAAAAAATGCAGGTTTGCCTCTATTCCATAAAACTAATATATAGAGCAAACTGACCGAGGTCAGTTTGCTCTACATAGTGAGGGCATTCAGTGCGAAAAGGGTCACAAGAATTATTCTAGCGCCCAGTTTGTATCCATTTTCAGGGCATGCATATGTTTGATGTCACATAAATTCGACTGCCTAGATAGTCGATATAACCCAATATCGAAGATATGGCGTTCATTTGTGTAATTGTCAAATAAACTACTTAAGCAGTGGCAGAAATGCTTGAAACGTGCTTACAAATGTCCCTGGTAACATTTCACGAAGTGAGTTTCACACTTCTTTTAGTACCAATTTGTTAACCCTGAGTGCTCGTTATCCGAAGGTAAGTGCTCCTAAACCTTTAAAGAGTAGTTGTTCATGTCTACTAATGATGGATGGATCCATTGTTAGCTTGGCCAAGGGAAAGTGTGTAAGTATGTGAAGTTTTTGCTTATATTATTTTGGGAATCAAAGAATACTGTGGCCTCCTACCAAAGTCTATGGTTTGACGTTGTCCATTTTAGTGTATTGCGTTGTGTGGTGTAAGTGGGATTGTTAATGGATTCGATGCAGTGTTAAATCATATTGCATAATAACTGTTTACATTGACGATAAGAGCGATACATGTCTTTATGCCTCAGTGATAATCTAGATGAGAAAGTTTTTCAGTCAGGGCCAGTTCACAATAAAATGATGAACATTAATATAGTATTATCATGTAAATTGTTGCTAATTATAGCGTTGTCCGTAACCTTAGCTTTTAAATGCGAATATGTGAAAACATTCATTATGAGGGTGCTACAAAAGTGAAGTTTTATAGTTCATTATTCTTCATTCTAAATGAATAACTTTGGTCTTCCATGAAACATGTGTGACACATGTACATCTTTCACCTTTGTTACTATGTTATGACATGGGGAATCAGATAAATACTTAATACCGTCAGGGTTTCTGTTATTATTTGGAAAAACAAATCAACATTTCATTGAAAGGGTTAAATTTAATGTACAACAATGCATTTCTGTCTATTCAGTTGTAATTAAGTCGATGTTTCCTTCAGTAGTCACTACAATGAGCATTCAGTAACAATTAAATTAATATATATATGAACAATTATATATATATATAAAATGTAGAAATTCAAATCAGATTGAGTCATGGTGTGTCACTACAACGTTGTTTCATGCTCGTGCAATTTTCAAGTGACTGCTTGCTTTGTTGCCTGACGGCTGGTTTTGTTGATTGGGTGCTTCGGCTTGTTGGTTGATTGGGGGCATTTGGTTGTGTTTTGGCTATGCGTTTTGCTGTTTCTGGAGCTGTTGCGTTTTGGGGCTGGTCCATTTCCCAAATGTTGAGCACTTTCCCACTTTGTAACAAGGCCAAACTGCACAAAACCACTCTGGTTTTTGTAATTTGCTTATATATATATAACGTTTGTTAATCATCCACCTGAATTAGTACATGTATACCATGAAACCAATCCATCTCTGTTGACTTTTTTATAAAGAAGAAGAACCAATTAAATTTGCAACTTACAGACAGGAAATCAGATATAATCTTGTAAATTACCATGAAATAGCTAGTTTTCTAAAAACAAAAAAATATTTCTTCGTACTCATGTTTCGTATTATGACATACATGATTACTTGTCACTGGTATTTGTTAATGGTTAGGAAGAAACGTATGCATGCATTCTTAACTAACATGAAATATACCATAATATATGAATAAATTAATACCAGAATGCAAATTATAAAATACCAAGTAAGGTTCTCAGTCTATTAAATGCTCGTGTTTGTGTTTGATATTTGCAAACTTGTTCTTCCCTTTTAATCTGCAAGGGAGGTTGTACCCAAAATCGTCCATTCATTAATGTAGGACACTAATCTCTATGTGCATTTAATATCGGGATCAAATGAGCATACAACCGAGACAATATGCACATGATTGTGATTATTAAGACAAGTTTTATAACCTGGTTTGAGCATCTTATGCAATTAGGGCGGTGAGTGTATTGAAGAGTAAATGACCAAGTGTTCCAGATGCACATGAGAAGATGCATGAGAGGCATATGCGTCTGATTAGTTATCTTTTTAGTTGATTATCACTACAATTACATCAGTTTATGCAGGGTTGAAACACCCCAATGCAATAATTATGCATTTGTCCTCACCCCAATGACATAATTAAGCAATTGTCCTCAGATGGATATCTACGCAATCGATACATGTATATGGGAGATTTGAGTTGTTTTGGTAAAGATTAATAAGTTAAATCGACAGTTAAAAAGGTGCTAAAACAGGTTGGAATGTCATGTACGTGGATATCCAAGTCCGAGAGTTAGTCAAACCTGGTATATATTTGTCAAATTGAAATCCTCTTTTAAATAATTTCTAAAGTGACCATTGGGACCATTCAGTCGACCTTTAAGCTACCCGAGCTGTGTTTAAGTGGGCCATATTGGTGTCATATATTCAGTAAGACTCTACAATTTGATGCTCAAGGTACTAAGCTACGTTCACACGTGTAGACTTTATGCATCGCAGATGATAAAAATAATGGATTTATAAAGATTAATAGATTGGGATTATTTCCCGAACAAGTGTGTCATACGACTGTGAATTGTTGAAGTGCCCGAGCTTGAGTCAGGGTTATTCATTGATTCGTAAAAGTCATATGACACATTTTCGAGTGCAATCATTTCTTTATTACCAATTCTATTCCATTTGATTAGCTTAAAATTAGTCAGGAGGTGGCCCACTTCTCTTCCGACATTAAGTGATGTCACGAACAATCGTTTTATGATGTCACAGATGACGAAATACATGAAGTCGCGCTGAACAAATGGTTGCTAAGCAATCAGATATTTATGCACATGTTCCTATATCAATACTATTAACTCGTTTATGTTCAACCATATGGGTAATATGGCAAGAAATGCTCATCGATGCTGTTTTATGTGATCACAGCGTCATTGAATTTTTCAATCTGCGTATTTAGATTAGACCCTTATAATGTTCTCATTAAGAACTCATCCTGTTATCATATGCGCATAAAGTAGATGTGGTCTGGACATGAGACCAACAGCATTTTCTTCCTATGAATATACATATTGATAATTACTCCCACGAGAGATACTAGGTTCCATATTTTATTCCTAATGAGGATGATATTAAAGGGGCAGTAGCACGTTTTTTCGCTAAAATAATAAGTTGATGAAATGTATTTGAAAAATAATTTCATCAATAGTAAAACGTCCTTCTCTCTTTGGAAAATAAAGCTTAAAATGAGTGTACATGTTTCGGTAAAGCCATGGGAATCGTTTTTGTAATACAAAATAATAAATTGTGTTCACAATAAAATGGCCTCAATGCAATTTTTGCTTTATGCGAAACATAGTTTTTACCACTACAGATAATTGGTTTGTGTATACGTGTATAAAAGGGGCAGTAGCACGATTTTTTACTGAAATAATCGATGAAATGTATTTGAAAAATAATATCTCCAATAGTAAAACACCCTCTCTTTTCTCTCTTCGGAAAATCAAATTAAAAAATGAGTGTACATGGTTCCGCACAGCCATGGGAATCGTGTTCGTCATTCAAAATAATAAAATGTCTTTACAATCAAATTGCCGCCATGCAAGTTTTGCCTTATACACAACATCATTATTACCACAACGGATAATTGGTTTGTGTAATAAGATGTTTTACCCTCTAAAGTTAATTTAAATGACATAAACTATCATTATAAATGGGAAATTTGAAAAAATAAATTTTGCAAAAAAGTGCTACTGCCCCTTTAAGTACACCATTCTGTAGACTGCAAATCATGTGTTTGAAGAAAACATTATGAAAAAGTAACTTACCCAATATCCTTTAAAATATATTTATCATGATGTATCATTTATAAACAAAAGTTTTTTTTAAAATTACTCACTGGTTGTGCTTCCTACAGTGAGGGTAATCATTCGGTCCACCAAATAGCTCCAATAGTGTTCGGAAAATCATTTAATCATAAACTTGCAAACTCAACAAGGAGCTGCTACATGAATTATATATATAGTCTGTTTGTTTTCACGGACATCATATGTGACTTCTAAAGCTAGATATTCACATAATATATTTTATATATATTGTCCAAGTATTACATTAATAACATTATTTTGTGTCATATTCGTGTATGGGGGATAAATAGGACATTTTTATTTGCCTCTTTCTTTATCAATGATATCACTTGACTCCGAGTCATATTTGAAAAAGATGTAAATCCCTTAGTTTATACTTGTTTTTCCGAACCTTAGCAATTTACCATTACAACCGCAACACTTAACCTAGAGCTTGATCACAATACATCCCACAAGAAACTGGAAACATACTTCATTGTCATCAAATCGTAATGTGAGATAAGTTATTTGGTAAGAACAGATGCAACCTTCACCTTGTGCATGAATGGTACATGTCTCTCGGTATACGTAAATGTCTGTAAATAGATTTGTTTGTGCGACCCTGAACAAAGAGGTGATATGTATTATACTTAACTGACGCATCTATTGGATTAATAACAATAATACTAATAATAATAGGCAGTCATAGAGCGCTGTGTATACAAAGAACCTGAACTATATTGGCATAAATAAATAATTAAATAAATAAATAAATCAATCAATCAATAAATCAATAAATATCAAATACAAATAGATCTTCATATAAATAAACATTGATGGCCATTTATAATGTATCAAGTAGCAGCCTTAGCTAAATGAAATTCAGGTTAGTTGGTGTGAATTTTGCATTACTCTTTCAGTATTTAAATAGTGGCAAATATTGAGTGGAGATAATACATTATATTGCCATATTAAATGATATTGATTGGTATAATTATTTCTTATACTCTGGCATCAGTACAGTAATCATATATAGGAATGTGTAACTTGAAAGCATGCACCCTTTATTTAGAATAAAGATAAATATATGAAAGTAAATCGCAAAGGTGAACATTTTCACATGATATGGAAGGGTCAACCACACCAAATGACAGAATTCAACTTAACCATGACTTAACCGATTTGGTTATAGTATTCGTTTGTTAGAACTAACAAAGTATGTATTTATTGATATGTTGGCGATCTTTGATGAGCACTTAATGAAATGGTGTGATGTGAATGTCATTTGTTTGATGTTTGGTTGTTGAACTACATGTTACCTTTACTTAGTCATCTTATTTTCTAAATACTCAACCATATACTCATTGGTCCACAATATCATAATAAGTAGTGAATATGACTTAGTAGACATACGAGGTCAGCTTTCTACGAATTTGGAAGCATCGAAGAGTCACCAATTTACAATGTATAATCCCCAACTGCAAAACAGTTTGTGCAAAAGAGTTAAATTTTCTCCTGAAGAGGAAAACGATTATAATATGTCGATGGCGTGGCTCCTGCGTTAGTCAAACAGTCATTTAATCCTCAGTTAAAATTCCCATCGGCCAAGATGGCACACATATGTCTAGAGGCAGTTGTTCTTGAAAAGAAGTCGAACAAGCGAAAATGTCATGCACGGATGAATGAATGGTTGAACGTGGGACATTTGGCCCCTCATGACAGAAGAGCTAAACATTTCATCATTAGTACTTGAAAGTATTAGTTTCTGTAATTTCAGGATGAAATGCAATGATATGTAATAATTATATATATTTTATTTTAAATATGGTATATATCCTGAAATTTTATTTGAAAATTTGTTTTTGATACATTATGATTTTTCGTTTCTAATAATGTTGCGCGCTTTGGTTAAGTCAACGTACCTCATATACTAATGTTATACAATATAAACTTATGGTACCAGTCTGTTACACGCGAACAAGACTAGTCTAAATATCAATGAACTTGAACTTATTATACACTTTGTTCATCCATTGTAACATTTTCAATCTCACAGAAACAAATATTGTATTACCACATATCACGGTGATTGATGTCGGCTTTTTACTATTAAAACTTTCAATATCTCCGAATACAGTGTTACTATCGATCTCCTTAATGAATGTTCCCCAGTGTCATAAATACATATGTTTAGCTCACATCAAAGGATCTTAATAAACGTAAAAGTGAAAAAGTAGATACAGGCATATTGATAATATTTCCGGAGAGGAAAGGAAACACCTGGAAAATGTATTAAATCTATAGTCCTTAAAGTTCAGCTGAGGAAAAGACGGTTCCAATTAGATCTGAACCTTCATTAACACTTATTAGAAGAAATTGAATACTTTATAAGTACCTGCTTCAAGTAACGTCTGGTGTTTGATTTTAATCATTCAACAGATTTAATTGACGTCTTCCTATACTCATTTAGCTTGATGTCAGACATCGTTAATGTGATTGTGATTCCCAAAATAAACACCGACTAGTGGCGTGGCAATCAAGTGCAGAGAAGCAGTTTCTGAGTTTTATTAAAGCATATAGCATATACTCCGAAACGTCTTATATTTTCACAATACAGAAATTATTATTCATTATGCATTTCACTTCGATTGCCCTTCAAAGAACTGTAAGCAGTATTTGTTATTGATGTATGGGAAGAAGTTTATCAAGTCTATTCAAACCTTCAGACACTGCTTAGATCGACCAAGTAGAATAAGATATCTCGGAGTTCATGATAAGTGTTTGCAGTAAGTATGTTTATTTGCCAAGCATTGATAGTTTGATAGCTTATAAATCTCAAATCTGTTTCATTACTTACAAATCTTCACTGTTCACATATTGAGTTGATAACGTCATTCAGACAACTGCGGCCGAACTGTATTATCTTATAAATAAAAACGAGATGAAGACTTTTACAACATATTGTTAACAGATCGATTGTAATCTTAAATTGATGAATTAATCTGTCACATGCGTCTGTCCCGAAAAATATCAAATTGAACACCTTTTCAAAATATCCACAGCAAATGTTCCGCTATAGAACAGTTTGTAGATGACTGTATTCGCAGCTATCATCAAGTTTTCTCATCCTTTACTACGCAAAAGCATTTGATTCACATTATAAGAAGTAAGTTATCTGTTCCACGTTCCCTGCAGTGATTGAATTGTATGAATAAGAACGTGTTTATATGAGCATGTTGTTTTTAAAAAAAATAGTTAGCTTTAGTATGGCTTTCAGCACATAAACATGATTCACAAGGAAACTGAAAGAACACGTTAACCAGTGTGCGTGTTGTGTTTTATACATGTATATGATGCAATGTCCTGAAAACATCGAAAAACTGGCGTTCTATCTTAATCACCTGTTTTTCCACAATACTATAATCGTTTAAAATTAACTTATGATCACCTATGACTAAATGATTTCTTCAGTTAAAGTCCCTAAACGATGATATTTAAAGAGATTTAACACCTGTAGACGGTAACCATCACTGATACATCTGGGTCCTTAGATTAGACCCTCATTACTTTCTCATTAGAATCTCGTCCCTCATTAAGTACTCGCTATGTGAGTTGTATCTTCCACAGACGTGTTTTGTACATTATAGTTAGTCAACGCATCATTAATTTGCTACTTATTTTTGACTAAGCAAACATATTTTATAGGAGTTGAATTAGTAAAGTCTTAAAAGCGTACACACTGTCAAATAAACACATTGTTATGGAACCTGGTGAGCTGAGAGATCTATTGTTGAACGATATCCTCTAATTAATGAGATACTGTCATTGCACTACACACATTTATGTGTGATTTTGTGTGAACACATTAAGTTTAACTTCATCATTTTACAGAGCAGATTAAAGGTAATTTGAGCTGCACCCATTGTGACATTTTGGTAATTGGCTTCAAAGTTGCTTTACAGTAAGTTGCATGTACACATAAATGACTAAAGGGAACTTTATAAACGTGAAAACAATTCTGTTGTGTTCATCATGCGGGTCTATGCAGTGACTATGGCATAGGGAATCATTTGTAGGATATGAAGAATCACGGCTTCATATTAAAGAGCCATCACGGATGTTGATGAAAATATAAAAAAAATTCCAAAAATCCATCTCCGTGAAATAAATACACTTAATTTTTCCCTAATTTTTTCAACTTAAAATAAGTCGAGAAATTGCATTAATTAGTTAAGGTGTTTTCCAGTCTAAATATAGATCCAGTCTATTATTTTCAAGCGCAAAGCATTATGGTCTAGCTCACACACAGTAAACAAAGACACGAAAGAATAACAAAAAATATGAGCAATGAAAGATATCGAAATATATATATTTTTTGGCGGTGATTTATTTACTATTTCATTTAATTATGTATTTGCTACAGCTATTGGAATAATTGTTTTACCCAACTAGGTATTTTTCTTGAATTTAATAATTACGAGAGTAAATATTTGTCATAATTTGCTGGTCTTATCTCAATAAAAAGAACATTAAACAGGAAATAATTTGTATATTCTCAGGACATTTAGAAACATTGTTTGTAAAGCAATCGTCACATTCAGTAATGTGTGACAAGGGTAACTTACAAGAGAAAAACGTGAAGCACGTGCAGCATATGGGTTGTTATGGCGACTTGCGCTAGAGACGAGCCTTCACGCTTCGGAAGCGCTTGCTGTTTGTGTAGTACGTATTACGCAAAAAAGGGGACTCTGTTTATATACGTCAGATACCCGTAGCGCGCGCTAGTCGAAGTGATACTTCTCTTTGAAACCAAATTGCAATACATTGTCGTGATATGAAATTAATTAACATATGCCATGTTGTAGATAAAATATTTCTCTGGCGAATGACGTTATAAGTATATTTTCCAAAAAATTGAAATACTAACATCCGTGATGGCTCTTTAAATGACCTAAGCTTGATATGTCTAAACTATCTAAAAGTATGGCATAAGATCAGTGATGAGAACCAGGTTCTATTTCGAACATCAGGAGGTGAAAGGATGGTTACAGGGTTGTAGGGTTTTCCTTATCAGATTGTTTACTTGTCTTGCACCGGAACAACACAGGCAAAACATATTAATGAGATAACACTCAACGTCACTCAACTCAACGTGAGACTCAGGTCAGTAAGGTTAATTGTTTTTGGGTACATTTTGAACTAGTTTTTAAATAGTGATATTTAACGTTTCAGTATTATGATGTATATAACTAAGTATGAATTTGTATTACCAAATTCCAAATAAAAGCTTCTAATGTCTAAAAAGGAGATGACCTACTGTTTTCAAACGTATATTTGCAAGTTCCAAAGTTAAACTAAAGTAGTATCAAAGATAAAACAGTAGCAGATATGCATTAGCCTTAGTGGTGATCTGCAGACAAGGTCTTGAAAAGGAAATCACGTCTGCTTTGGTTAATAATCAATATTTCCGCAAGGCATTATCTCAATGTATGTGAATAAAATCGAAACTCATTTATTTCTGGCTGCCCTTGATAAAAGTCAGATCGATGGTAATCTGAAAATTAAATGATAGAAAATATGGCAATGTTGAAAAGCGGCAGAGAACCATAAGCACATGCTGAGATCAAATTAATATGAACACTATATCCTTCTGTGTTAGGTTATAAACTTTATCAGTTTCATGAGGAATCTGAGAGATAAGAAAACAATTATTTTTGTTATTAATTCTGTATTCTAAGAAGTCACCTTGGTGGTACAAGAGGTCACATATTTCATATGAATTCAAATCCTTGACAACTGATTGACAAACAAATAACTACATCGTTATGTTTCTAACAATAGATATCAAATGCTTACTCATTTTGAACTTTACCTGGTTGAGTTCGCAGATGTTGTTTTGTCTAAAGCTTAGACAAGTGGTTAAATTTCTGCAATGATTTCAAATAAACTTGTCATTAAAATCTGAGATACATTTGAGGTACAAAATGTACACATTCGTTCATGTCTTGGAATATCATGCCAGTATATTATTTCAATAAATATAAAGCTTATGATAAGTTTTGCGAACTCACACCGACAAGTACTCATGTAATGATATTTTATCGGTGCCATTGTGATTGATGCCTGCTGTTTACTGTCTGATTTTGGATAATCCTTTAAGCTTTCAAAAACAATGTTATATTCGATCTCTTGATGCATGTTCCCCCATTGCCATGAGCGTTTAAGTTTAGCACACATCAAAGAGTCTTTAATGAACGCAAAAATGACAAAAGATATCCAGGCATATTGATCATAATTCCTTAGGGACTGTAAAAACTGGATTGATTAGTTAATCAGGAAAAGATGTTTCCATTTTGATTTTAAACCTTATTTTATTATAAATCTAGGTCTGAGGTACCCATCTGTGCTGTAGTGTGGAGGGAACGCTCCAGAGCATTGGTGGATTTATATAAACACATGATGGTGTTTCCTCAAGTTTATTTAACACACCCAATGACTTTCCCATGCTAAAAAGGTATTTTCTGTCGATGTGTTGTTCCATCTCCTCCTTTACCTTTTCCTTGTGTTATCCACATTGGAAATCCTTATGCTTATCCTTATTCTTATTCAGCTTTTAAAATTCGTTGCAGATAATCCAAACTTACAACAAAAAAACCCCTGTTAAACCTGCCTTCCTGAAACAGCATTTCATTATTTCAGAGATACAAGAAATACACTATATTGACTGTTTGTGATAGGTTGAATAATAATAACCATTGATCAATTCACTCTCATCAATTTAATGCATTAAGATATATAATTCACTGACAATTTACGTGAGTTTTCTTTCAGCACTGGGAGAAAGTGTTGTGAATGATAGGCACGTTTTGTACGTTCAGTTGGGTGCGACTCGCTTCATATGTTCCTCGACAATCTCTGTGATTCTTGTTCTTTGGAATCTAATTGTACAGGTGACATAGTTTTAGGTTATCTATATAGGTTTGTAATTGTTGTATTCTTGACTTCTACATGTACATGACCATTTCTACGAAACCATTTTCAGTCCAATTTTCGTACTCGTAATTCACTAATTCATTCAATATTTATCCTAACCTTTTGTAAAACAATTGAATTTCATTGATCAAATATGAATCATCACATGTTTGTGTCACCATGATATTCCACAACCAGTGAATTGAGTTCAAGGTTTTTTTTCTAGTTGACTATTGACTATTTGTGCATTGTTTGAAAACTGTTATGAAATATATTTAACTGTACTTTATTCTACAACATATAAGTTTGAAACTTTTCAAAACATCACTCATGAAAAAGTCATTATTATGTTCGCATGGCATTCAATCCGTACACTTTTATTACATACTTATATTTGTCTGATGTACTTATCTTTCTCACAGTATTGTCAACTAATAAACTTTGTGCGCACAGCATGACATAATTGCAACTGTAACCAAATTAATACATTCTCTAGTGATTATAATGTTCATTTTCCATCGTTGATAATTAAGTAAGGGTATATCACAACACAAAATCGTTGTTCTGTCCTCTGTAGGAGAAGTGATTCGAAATTTAACGGCGTTTTCAAGAGAGTTTAATTTTAATCAAGGTTGCCAATGTCAGAAGAAAGCCCAAATAATGTGAGCATAAATTGGAAGTAGTAAACAGTTGTTGGAACTTACTGTGTATAGAATAGTTATCTCTCTCTTAATTTGAAGCCGATCTGCGCCTGTACACATGTCCTCACGAAAATGTTAAAAATAATTCAGAAACCAGAATCACAGAAACACAAACAATCAAAACAATCATAAAATCGTATCCATGACGTAATAGTAGAGAAGTCAATACAGGAGAATTGCACAAACACTTGTAAGGAAATGTCAAATACCTTATTGTAAGTAATTGTAAGATGATATATCTACTATCTGACTGTTGTTCAACAGATATTATTAACTTTTAACCTATACTTCACTCGATAACAGACATCATTAAATTGCTTTTCATTCTAAAATAGCCATGTGATTAAGACAAAAGCTCAAATAACATTATGTTCTCAGTAGACTCTTACACAAATCATTGTCTTGCTCGAAGACTATATATAACCAGACAATTCCTAGACTGAAGCGTGATATTGATATGGTGTGCACAGTGTTATCATGATAAAAGCTTATCAAAGCGGTGAATAAGTATTCTTATTTATAAAATGAGGATTTACAAGCTATATGAAATTATTATATATATAATCACAACAATAACACAATCTCGAATAATTAAAGAAATATGCTTGTTCACAGGCTTGCGAACAGTAACACACGTGTATACTTGAATCCTTAGAGTGCGATGGCACCAATACAACATTGTCAGGTCAACCTTGATCAATCAGCTTTGATTTATTAGACCCTGAATAAACACATTACGGGAGGACGGGATATGCCATCTTCTTAATGTGCCTTAATTTCATTTTTAAAATCTTTGCCTTTTGAAGGAAATATTTTATCAATTTTTATTTATCATTGTGTCTGAACAGCCATAGACATTTTGGAATTTTCTATCAATACAAATGTATGTCAATTTCACATTGTCGTTATCATAGGGTGAAGTATTAAACATTATGTAGTGCTGTTTTGAATGTGTTCTGACGTTTGTCCCGTAAAAGCGATCCAACTACATAAATTGATGACAAAACACCAGACTGATAATGAGAGGAGGATTAGATGTTTAATGTTATTTAAAGTAATCTTAAAATCTATCCATTCAAATATTGTTTGACAAATAAGTCACTTTAACAAAAACATCTGTTAATCAGTAGGTCAAAATTGTACTCTTTAACTTATGCTGAAGTTTTATCTAAACAACTTTTATTGAGATATTTATCAGAAATAAAGATTTTTAATATGTGCTTCACAAGACACGTGGTATGTGTAACATGTATGAACGACATTAATTGTCAGATATAACGCAAATGTGGCGACATCTGACAATTTTGATCCGTGATGTTATCGCAAAGGGGCTCACAAAATAGATTATCGAAAATAGTTATCAAGAGATGCCAGATACCTGATGGTAAGTACTTGTTAGATGTGATGTCTGCTATCGTAATCTTGTTCAACAGACCTAATTTACGTCATCATTTATTTAACTGGGTATTAGACATCGTAAACTTGCTTGTGATTCCAAAAACAGTCAGAGCAAAGAACATCAGGTATGTGATATGTTTGCATGTCGAGCTTTTGAAAGAGACTTCTTTAATAAAATGCGATTCGAGAAAAAAATTACCTCTGTAGCAATGCAAGCAATAATTTGCAAATATAAGCTTATATTATCACATCAGAAAACATAATAAATCGTCGTTGACTATTGGCCAGTGTCCGTTTGACTGTTGAAACACTCAGTGTAGTTCATATGCAGGACTATAGCTGCAGTACATTTTACATTAAATTCACGCTCCCCTGAATGAATGACTTCTGTGACGTATCAGGATGAATCTGATTTTAGGCGATAGTCATAATTCAACGTATTTCGCAACATTTTGACTGTTAATTTCACAAATAAATCTTCAATAAAAAAACTTAAATTTCCCATAAATCGAATGTTTAGATATCCAACTAGGTAATTCCGCAGATGTCAATTACACAATTATTACATAAACATGTCTTTTTGGCGATGTAATACACCTCATAAATTCATTTAGCGGCAGTGATAATCATCATTAATTAATTAACGAGACTGTCTAGCCGGCCCCATCTGTCGCTTATCACAGTCACGCCTCAGTGAGCATTTACAAAATAAATCGCCTGACTGATTGCACTAGTGTTAAAATGGGTGAATTAACATCGTTTTAATTATCAATTGCAATTGTATATTGTCTCGATGTTCTGCTCAATTGATTCTGATGTACAATACACGTAGAGGTTATCTTCTGTCATTCTTGAGAAAATTGCATTTCATCAGATCTTTAAAGAATGTCCAAAAATATGTTTCCGATGTTTCGAAAACAAATGAACAGAATTAAAAGGTAATGGCCATTACCATTAAGACTTTACTACAAAAATAAAGAATTAAAATAACTTTGGTTGTTTCCATTGCTATTGGTCATTTCTTAATTCAAATATCTGTGGAATACGTGTTTCTAAACACGCCTTCAATTCATTGTTCTCATGTTGTAGTTCATTAGTCTATATCATGTATTTTCTAAAACTGTTCTGTAACAATTCTAGTCAGATGACCAGTATGACGATTCTGGAACGGTGGGATTTTCCACTTAAGATACATATCATTAAATTCCAAGACACCATTCCTACCCCGTTCCCCTCGATGTGATATGTATGACGTACATGTACCTGACTCATACTTGGAAGAATTCACAAGAAAGACACAATATCTCTTCTTCAATATGATTTCATATAAAAAAAAACATTTTAAAAATAATATGATGCTATTTTATGCAAAGAAGGAACAAAGACGTTGGGCATCTAATTTTAAAACTTTTAATTCAAAATTGATAATGAAAATGTATAAGGTGTTGAATAACTCTTATACTTTAATCAGGCAATAATTTCAAGATTTAATGATATTTATCTTCAAACATTTGTTTTCCTCTGGTGACATGTACAACAAAAGCAGTGCATAAATGTCATCTCAGTTTTATCTGTGTTTACCATATACTGTCATACATAATGTAAAAAGGCTGCATAGCAGAGCTTTGAAACTAACAATCGCCACATAAGCAAAATGATATATGTGAACGCACGCTGCTAAAGGGACAGCATGATGCGGAAAAAAGTTTCCAGATTACTAAATCAATTGAAAGGCTTTGGAGACGTTTTAAAACATTTAGAGAAGTTAAATCATGATCGATCACTTTGATGCATATGTTCAATGTAATACATGTTTCAATCGGGAAGTGATGCGTGTTTCACCATTGCAATAAATGTATAAGTTTAGCTCACATCAAAGGAGCTTAATTGACACATTAAAGTCGAAACATCATATATATGGATGATATTGATTATCCTAAGGCAAATATTCCAACCGAGAGTACTTTCTTTTAAATAGGAAGGATACAAAGTACTAATATATCCAAAAATTGCTCAAGTGCGTCTTATATTGAGGAAATTCACCCCTTGAGGAATCCGGGTTTAAAGCATCCCGTCCATAAAAAAGTTCTCTCTGAAGTAAAATATTTCCTGTGTTTAGTCTGCCTGTGTTTTTATACAAATATTTCAGCAGTGACAACAAATAAAATGGAACACAATTCAAAGAAAATGTAGTAAAATACATGTGAATAAGCAGAAAAAAAAATATTTTCTTTTCATATACAAACATTTGTTATAGGTATTTTACAACATTAATAGCAAATGGCTATTTGTTAGTTTTAATATCAATGATATCAGTTGACACTGAGTCATATCTGAAGTAGATGTAAATCCTTTAGTAGACATGCTTGTTGTTTGCAACCTTAGCAAATTACCACAACAACCTCAACACTTGACCTAGAGTCCGATCACACTACATTCCACAGGAAACTGGAAAGATACTTCATTCTCATCCAATCGTAAGGTGAGTATGTAGTGTGTTAAATCATTCCATTTGATAACATAACTACACCTAATACATCTATCTATCAGAATATATATATTATGTCTTGTCATATTTTCATATAACTTGGAATCAGCATCAAACCAGACTAGACCAGACTAGACTAAACAGTCACTAGAATATCAATATAGCAACAGTCTACAGGGAGGGAACATATTAGCTGTCCCTGCGATTATACTAAGCATTACAAGTACGTTCTGTTAATGTATTTGAGTAGTGTAAAATTCAACTCCAAACGAAAGCCCATATCAATGTGTTACTGACGTCTTCTTGTATCCTGTAATAATTTGTAATGATTTGTTCTTTCATGAACGTACGGCACAATGTCTGGATGGATCTAAAGAGATATTCTTCCCATGTCCCGGACCTATCTGGTTCAAACAGACAACCAGTATATCTTTCATCTTTTAAAGTTTGAAAGGAGGCATCTTGTTAATGAACTAGAGGCTTTATTTAGAACAAAATAAAACGTTTCTGTGATTACATATACAAGAATATAGGAAAATATGTAATATATTGACATGTTTCCAAAAACGGAATAAACAACATCAATCTTTTAAATTTATAGTTCTCTCCAAAGATGAGGAGAGAAGGGTGTTATTTCAACATCTAATTACAAACAAGAAATAACATTGAATATCACTAAATATAGTAATATGCTAACTGATGAAGTATCAAATTGAACGACACGTGAACATTATTTTCAGAAATGTTTAATCAGATGTGCAAACATATTAGAAATAGTTCACTCTGAGGGCTTCAAGTAATGAAACAATGCAATCATATCATGGAATTAATTTAGTTCAAAAGTTGACATTGACGTGTGTGCATAATGTAATATCACATTGAAGCACTGTGATTGTAAAATTTACTCCATCAAACTGTTCCGTTATTGAATCATGTATATAATTTTATCACACACAAATAAGGGAAGTAGAAATAATTACATTCGGACTGTTAACAAACAGTATATATTGTTAACTGGACGACCTCTTCTTAATACCTTTGTGACGCCATTATGGCTTGATTTTATGCTCTTGGTAATTTTTGTTTTTATGCCATTTTTTAAAGACGTTTTTCCAAGTAAAGGCCTATTTGGATTACAGTCCCTTTGACGCACTTTACACCGTTTTAGCATTGAGTTAAGATAATCTTTAGCAGTGAGTTATATTATGTTAAACACTCTAAACGACGATGTTTAAAGAGACTTATCAACTGTAGAAGGTATCGATCACGCATGCATCTGGGTATTGAGAGTCGACCCTCATTACTTTCTCATTATGTACTCGCCCCTCATGTACTCGCTGTACATGTTGTATGTTCACCAGATGTGTTTTATACATTACAGTTATGCATCACATCATTAATTTGTTAGTTGTGTTTGACTTAGCAAGCATATTTCATGGCAGTTGAAAGTTATATAAAAAGCCTACACAATATTAAACAAACACACTTTCATGGAAACAGGTGAAGTTAATGATCTGCAGTAATGACGCCTCAACAAATTTAAATCAAAGAAGGTTATTTATGAGGATATCTTTAATTAATTAAATTTCTACTTTTTCAATGCTTTAAACTTAAATACCAAATATTGTGGGCCAAAAACATCTTTAAAAAGCGATTTGAGAACCCCATGTGTATTTGAACAGATGTAAAAATATAAGAAGCATACTCTGATGTTTGAAAGTGTGAATACTTCTATACAAAACATGTGGCTACCAAATACATTCAAAATCTACTTTCTCCGACATCAATATTTTATTTTATACTGTTTTCAAAATATGGGGACGTTTCTTTTGCACGTGAGTTTACCAATATTACGCAAACACACTTTTATAGAAACTGAAATATCCACAGTTAAACGAGATCCTCTACTTGTTCAGTCAATAGAGAATGAAACCCAAATCGGTAATTAACAGTCAGTACTCCTCGATTAAATAACACCTTTACAACATTCCACTGGTGACTCAAACAACATAAATGTATAAACTGAATTTCCCGTTACAATAATTAATGACATACGGTCATTACACGATATAGGTGTGATTTACTGTGTACATTAAGTTGTCGATTTATCCTTACTATCTCACATACCGTTTTTTTAAATTCGAACTGTACCCAACGTGACATTTAGGTAATTGGAAATATTGCTTTTCAATATGTTGCATGTATATATATTATCAACTGAAAGGAAATTTGAACACGTAAATACCATTCACTTTGCATCATGATGGTCTATGCAGAGACTGAATGGAGTAGTCGTTGTATATTCAGCTATTTCATTGTCTCTGGCAAATTGAACCATATGTACTGTTTGAAGAAAGACATCACCACATTAAATGGTTGTTGATAAGTTTAACAGTCTTGACAGCCTAAGACCAAGCATTACAACAGTCATACGAACTCATTTCAGTTTGTTTGCTTGTCGTCCACTGGAGGAATAAAGGCAGAACTTATTTATGAGATAACGTCTGAGTTCAGTATGGTTGTCTCCATGTTTGGTTCTTGGTTCATTATGAATTAGTTTTCAAATAGTGATTTGAACGTTGCACCATTATGATTAATATTACTTAGTATGAATTAATGAAAACAATATTCAAAATAAAATCTAGTAATGTTTATAATGAGATGACCTACTGTTTTAAAAATAATTTAGTTACATTATAATAATAATATATAATATAATTAAAAAGTTACATTTATATCGCTACAACTGTAGCAGATATGCAATTACCTTAATGACAATCTACTGACAAACACTTGGAAAGGAGTGAGTGAGTGAGTTATTGTTTAACGCCGCTTCGGCAGTATTGCAGCCATTAGCGGCGAGATATTTAATTTATTTGCCTAATTTAAAAATGAAAATTGCAATTGAAAAACAGAACACGACACGAAGGCCGTAAGAACATCAGCGTATTATCACAAGTTGAATAAAAGCTGATAATGAAAAGTTAAAATTTACAATTTGTCAATAAGGTGTATAGCCTTCAAAAAATCTAAAACACGATGCTCACCGTAATGAGTAAAAACTTGATTGATTGAAATAGAAGGATAAAAAGTTTCCCTGATATGTGCAGTGTCCCAACACTCACATATAATGTGTTTGATTGTGAGAGGACACTGACAGGGTATACATACCGGGGGATCTTCCCCCTTTAAAAGATATGAGTGTGTAAGATGAGAGTGTCCAATACGACATCGTCGTAGGACACAAGCTTCCTGCCGGGTAAAAGAGGATAGAGATTTGTAACCAAAATGAGGTCGAATAGTGTGAAGTTTGTTATGATGTTGTTGAATGTAAGATTTAATAGCAGGTTTAGAATCCGTATATGGAACTTTAGTGGGATAAATATGTTTGAGTTTTAATGCTGATTTAGCAGCTGAGTCAGCTTTGTTATTACCTCTTATACCCATATGGCTAGGAAGCCAGCAGAAGACGATGTCGCATTTGAGACAAGAATTATGAAGTAATAAAATATCCCTGATAATTGGATGATCACTCTTACAGTTTTTAATTGCTTGTAGGCAAGAAAGTGAATCGGAAAAAATAATGTAATTATTAGGGGTTGAGTTTTTAATGTGATGGACGGCTTTAAGGATGGCCTTAGCTTCTGCAGTAAAGATGCTGCTGCCATCATGCAGCCTTGAAGCATATGTTGTTGAAGGAGTCACAGTTGCTGCTGCAACTGTGGGTCCGTCAGTGTAAATTGGTTTATAGTCTGCGAAAAAAATCACGTAGTTCAAAAAATGCCTGTTGAAATATTAATTGGTCTGTATTTGATTTTTTATGAGTAGACAGAGAGAGGTTTACACGGGGCCTGACCAGCTGCCATGGCGGAGCGGCAAGCAGACCGTGCTCTGCTATTGTTGTTAGGTCGATATCAGAATCTTCAACATGTTGTTGAAGTCTGATACCGAGTGGTGGAATTGCTTTAGGTTTTAAGTTATACAACTGCTGGTATTCAGGATTGAATACGCAGTTGTATGCAGGATTACAAGGGTTGGCTTTAAGTTTGGTGATATATTGTAGTGCTAGCTTGATGCGCCGATCTTCAAGAGATGGCTCATCAGCTTCAACGTAAAGGCTTTCAACAGGTGAAGTTCTGAAGGCCCCAAGACAAAGCCTGAGACCCTGATGGTGGATAGTATCTAACATTTTGATGTAAGAGGGGCGGGCGGAACCATAAATTATGGATCCATAATCCAATTTGGAACGGATGAGTGATCGATAGAGATGAAGAAGAGTTTCTTCATCTCCACCCCATTTATTATTTGAAACTACCTTTAAAAGGTCTAATGCCTTTAAGCACTTAGCTTTAAGGCTTTTAATATGTGGGATAAATGATAATTTACTATCAAATGTGAGACCAAGAAACTTGGCCTCAGGAACGACTTTGATTGGAGTTTTATCCAGAAAAAGTTCTGGATCTTGATTTAATTTAGATAACTGTCGCAAAGCACGAGCTAAAGCTCGACGCACAGTCAACCAACAAAAACGCGAATCTTGGAGAGGCTATGTCTCTAAGATCAATTCCAGAACACCTATCATCAAAGTCTGGAATATGATTAGTAGAATTAAAGGCAAAGGTTCTAAATCTACAATAAAACATCTTAAGGTCAATGATGACCTTCTCACATCAAAATCTGACATTGCCAATAAGTTGGCTGAAACAATCTCTAAAAATTCTTCATCTGCAAATTATGTCCCTGCTTTCCAAAAGTACCAAAAGGTACAGGAAAAACGACCACTTAATTTCAAATCTGACAATGGAGAAGATTATAATGAACACTTCTCCTTGTCAGAGCTCAAAACTGCACTTTCTCAAGCTCATGATACAGCAACCGGCCCTGATGAAATCCATTATCAGCTTCTAAAACATTTACCGGAACCTTGCCTTGACGTTCTACTTCAGGTATTTAATCATATATGGGAAACAGGTGAATTTCCATCTTGTTGGCACAATGCTACTATTGTGCCAATCCCAAAACCTGGGAAGGATCATACAGACCCTTCCAACTACCGTCCTATAGCCTTAACAAGTTGCGTATGTAAAACTATGGAACGGATGATCAATGATCGTCTAGTTTGGTACTTGGAAACTAATAAATTACTAACTGATATTCAATGTGGTTTCCGCAAACAACGTAGTACCACTGATCATCTTGTTCGTTTAGAATCATTTATTCGTGATGCATTTTTTAACAAACAACATGCTGTGTCTATCTTTTTCGACTTAGAAAAAGCTTACGACACTACATGGAAGCATGGCATCCTAAAAGATTTATTTGAATTTGGCTTGCGAGGTCGTATGCCTCATTTTATTTCCAATTTTTTACATGATCGCCAATTTAAAGTGCGCGTGGGCTCCACCCTTTCTGATTTCTTTGATCAAGAAATGGGTGTCCCACAAGGTAGCATTTTATCTGTCACATTATTTAGCATTAAAATCAACAGCTTGGCTAAAGTTTTAAATGACCATACAGATGGTTCACTTTTTGTGGACGATTTTGGAGTTTCCTGCAGAGGCAAAAATATGCCATCAATCGAGCGCCAATTGCAACTCTGCCTCAATAAAATCCATCAATGGTCGTTGGAAAACGGCTTCAAATTTTCCAAAGCTAAAACATCTTGTGTGCATTTTTGCAATATGCGCAAAATGCACTTGGAAAGGAAATCACTTTTGCTTTTGGTTTATAATCAATCTTTTCCTAAGGGCATTATCCTGATATATGTTGATAAAATCGACACCCATTCATTTCTGGTTGCCATTGATCAATGGCAATCTGAAAAAAAAACAGTTATAGAATATATGGCAATTTAAAAAGTCTCAGAGTACTTTAAGCACATCATAGGATCAAATTTATATTAACACTATATCTTCCTTTGTTAGGTTGTAAACTGTATCAGTTTCATGACGAATCTGACAGATTAGGAGACAACTATTTTATTTATTAATTCTTCATTCCATTAAACGACCTGGGTGGTGCAAGAGCATAGTTACTTCATTAAAAAATAAATTCTTGACACTGATTGACAAACAAGAACTGCATCGTTATGTTTCTGACAACAGAAGACATATGATTATGCATTTTGAACTTTTCTTCCGGAGGGTTTGCGGATAGTTTGCAGATGTCGTTTAAAGTTTGGAGAATAAGTTAGATTTCTGGTTTCCTCATCATGTCAAGTGATTTGCAATAACAAATATAATCTGCAGTACATTTGGAGTATATAATGTACACATTAGTTTATATCGTGGAATATTATTTCAATATAGCTTATGGTAATAATAAGATTTGTGAAGTCGTTATAAACTTTGTAAACTCGTACTGGCAACATTCCATGTAATATTATAGTCTCCTTACGATGGTGGTTGATGTGTGCTGTTTACTTTCTATTTTGGATAATCCGTTAAGCTTTCAAATACAATGTTACAATCGATCTCTCGTAGCATGTTTCACCATTGTCCTGAACCTTTAAGTTTAACACACATCAAAGGGTCTTTATCAATGCAAGAATGACACAACACATCCAGGTATATTGATAATAATTCCTGAGGGAACCTGTACAAACTGGATTGATTAGTAAATCAGGAGAAGATGGTTCCACTTTGATTTTAAACCTCATAATATCAGTAGTTGAGGTCTGAGGTACAAATCTGCGCTTTAGTGTACAATGAATCCTCCAGAGCATTGCTGGATTTGAATTAACAGATTATGTAGTTTCTGCAAGTTTGTATTTTTCACAACTGCTTTAATGCTGTTGCATGATTTAATGTCATTGAATAAATGGGTAAAACATGTTAATTCACTGTTAGATAATGATAAGTAATGATAACAAACTTTTATATCGAATGAATAATCGACAGAGATATCTTAACAAAACGAGAAGCATAACATACATTGTCTTCGTCAGAGTCCGAGTGACAACACAACACTGCAACACACTCACACAACATAACCTTCCAATGCTTGGAATTTTGAAGTATTGTTCGGTCTTCTTGTTTACCTTTTCTTTGTGCTATTCAAGTGCTTGCAATTGTTGAAAAACATTGGAAGCTATCCTTATTCAGTTCTGAAATTACTATTGTTACAGATATTCCAAACTTACGAAAACAAACGCTGAAAATCTTTCCTGAAGCAGACATGAATTACTTCAAGGATGAGAAATTTGTTCCCTGCAAGAAATAAAAAAATATTGACTGTTTGTGAGGGGTTGAATATTGATCAATTCGCAATTAACTCCACTCATCTTGATGTATTAAGATATCTACTTAATTGACTATTTACTTTGGGTTTCTTATAGCACTTTGAAAGAATGTGTGTGAATGAAAGGCATGTTTTGTAAAGGAGGGCTGGACATGCTTCATATGTTCCTGAATGTATTGGGTCGCATGACAATCTCCGTGATTCAAGTAATTTTTTTTTATTTACATCTTCCTCTGGAATCGGTTTGTAGAAGTAGTTTACTTTCAGGTTAACTTAAAGTGTGCATATTTGTACTATTGACATGTACATCAACATATCTACGAAACCATTTTCAGTTCTTAGATCGCACTCGTAAGTGATTATAATGTTCATTGTAAATAAAAACTATTTCCTGGAAAATTTTATGCAACGATGTAAATATGTATACTTCCAAGAATGGAACCATGAACTGTCCATATCAAGCTCGCTTAAATTGTATTCTTTGATAAAACATGACTACTTTCCTGAAAAATAGTTATCCATTAATAATGCAGGATTACGGAGATGCCTGACAAAATTACGCTGTAATATACATGGATTCAGGATAAATGCTTACAGATTTTATAAAAAAAATCAGACACTGCTTGTTCATACTGTAAAGCACAGCTTGAAGATGAACTACATGTCATCCTGGTATGTCCAGCATATTCAAATTTGCGAATTAAATATCTTCCATCATATTGCCATCACCATCTATATTGATTTACCTCTTAACTATGATTGATTATGATAACCTATTCAAACTTTGTATTTTCTTAGATAAGGTCTTTAAACTAAGAACCAAAATGAATGCATTGTATTAAACTTAACGTATATTGTCAGTGGCGCAGCAACGTTCCTGTTATATTTTACACATGTTGTACTGTTGGCCTCATGGCCATTTATACGGAATAAATGATTGATTGATTGATAATGTTCATTTACCATCGTAATAATTAAGTTACAACATCTTCGTTCTTACCTCTGCAGATGAAGTGATTCGAAGTTTAACGATATTTTCAAGAGAATGTCACTTAAATCATGGTTGCCGATGCAGGCAGAAAGCCCACAGTATGTGAACATACGTTGGAAGAAGCAATACAATCGTAAAATCTTTGCTATGAAGATAAAACTAATTAACTTAATGAAGGAGAATACCACAAACACTTGTCTGGAAATGTCAGATACCCGATTGTAAGTAATTGTTAGATGTAATATCACCATCTGATTGTTGTTCAACAGATCAAATTAACGTTTAACCTATACTTAACTCGATAACAGACATCGTAAAATTGCTTTCCATTCTAAAATGGTCATGTGATTAAGACAAAAGCTCAGATAACATTAGTTTCATAGTAGGCTCTCACACACATAATTGTCTTTCTAGAAGACTATATAACCAAATGATTTCTTGCTAAATCGTTATATGGAAGTGATGTCATGATAACAGCTTATCGAAGCAGTAAATAAGTATTCATATTTATAAAAGGAGGATTTAGAAGACTGTTGTTTATGAATATTAAATTAATATATATGATGCCAACAAGAACACAATGTCTAATTAACGAGTATGCTAAAACACTAGATTTCATAATATGCTTATTCACAGGCTTATGAAGGGTAACACACACGCGTACATGTGATAACTTACATGCGTACTAAATTCCTTTGCGTGCGATGGCACCAATACAACATTGTCAGGTAAACCTTGATCAATCAAGTTTGATTATTAGCCTCTCAATAAACACATTACGGGAGGACGGGATATATCATCTTCTTAATGTGCATCGTTGCCTTTAAAGTAATTCTTTTTATGTATCATGCTAGAATAGCGATAGGCTGTCTTTTGAATTTTCAATCAATATGTCAATCTCACATTATCGTGAACAGAGGGTAAAGTAGTACACATCATGTAACACTGTTTTGAATTTGTTCTGACGTTTGTCTCGTAAAAGCGATCCAACTACATAAATTGATGAAAAAACACCAGAGTAATAATGAGAAGAAGATGAGAAAGACTTATACTCGTAAACGAAGGATAGGAGATTCATCAAGCATGAAATTAACATATTAACTGTTTTCATCATTCAAGGCCGTATTGATGACTTTGATCGTCTTTAGTACAGAACATCTATTGATGGTGCTCTTATACTCCATCTTTATAGTTATGATACTAAATATACCTCTGGCAGAAAATATATACAGGGACAGATCTTTTAGATTTTGGATATTCAAAGTGTACATTTATAGTAATAATGTAAATATATTTAAATATAATTTGGATGGACAACATATTTGGTTTTGTAATATGTTTAATTCGTACTGTACATTAAATAGGATAAACATGTACAAGAATAAAATTTTATTAATTTTTGTTACTGCATTTAGTAGACAACTTGCAAATTCACTAGCCTAATGTATTCTGCCTCTAAATTAAGTGATTATGTGATGAATATCCAAAACGTGCTAAACTTATAACCCCATAATGTTTTACATTTAGACATGATATATATTGTTCATAATGGAATTTATTTTTAAACACGGGGTACAGGTAACATTTACATTTTATAATAGTATTAATATAGCCTGGTGAAGTTGAGTAAGGTATATATTCATTGTTGGAAAAAGAGAGGTAATAAAGGGTACACATATTAAGAAACGTATCTCAATAGATGATACTAGACCTATTCACCCACTTTTAACCTCACAAAATGCTGCCTTTGAATATGATATGTTCACTTACACTCAAACCAAAGGACCTTTTTTCAATTGTATAGTTAAAAAGTCCTATAGGCATTTATGTCGTCAATTGTCACTAACATCAAAGTGTATGGGTTGTTCTTTTTCCTCCAGCTCAGCCCGGCAAACTTAAGAAACCCTTTTTCTCAAAGCGGCAATGAAAATATATATTTCTTTAGTTTGTCCAAGTGTATCTACTTTAAAGGTTGAAATGAAAACACGGGAGGCACTTATTAGAGACCTCCGACTGACTGGACATCCGATGCTTATTTCTGCAGTTGTGCTTTACCCAGCACATTGATAACTTTTCCATCATTTATAATTAACCAGTCGTATAATTGTCAGGCATTTGAAGGAAAGTGGAATATATAAGAAAAACAAATATTTCTGGATAATAACAACAAAAACATACAGCTCATTCCTTAATTGGGTTGAATGTAAATATCTCACAATTTTTAATATTCTGTAAAACGCCGAAACGTCATGTATCAACACTCAAGAAGTTGTTATCCAGAAAATCATGTTTCCTCATATTGCTTTATAATAATGCTTTGTGTATTATGGGATTTTTGTTAAATTTTTAAAACTGTATTGTTGGCACCACGGACATGTATGACACCTATACATAGATAATTTCCATACCAAATATGAAGTTTCAAAGGTCATATACTTTTCAAGTTATCCTCAGAAAACGAAGTAGGAAAATGTGGCAATCTGTTTAGATTATTTTAGGTAAAGACATAAAACCACCAAATACATAATACGAATTTAAAATTTCAAAGTCATAGTTTTCGATTTCAGACACAAGGATTAGGGAGCTACATTGTCTCTATGTTGTAACTGTGTTCATGTACTCCAAATAAGCCATGCATAAAAAGATAATTAATCCTCAATGCATATAGCAATGATCTAAATATTCTATCAGAGCATTAGTATTTGTTCGACAATGTAAACAATGCATAAAAACACAGGTTGACCGGTCATATTAAGAGCGTAGTTGAAATATCTCTTTATGACATCACAATACATTAATTTATTTATGTCATACTTACAAGGTACAAGGTCAAATACATGTTTATATTATCAACATTTACATTCATTTAGCTGTTATTTAAGTACATAGTATGTAGTTTTAAAATTACCAATTCATGTATTGTTTGGCAAGCAAATTACTGTAACTTTTTTAAAAACGCCCTGTAAAGCA
This sequence comes from Gibbula magus, assembly GCA_936450465.1. Taxonomy (NCBI): domain Eukaryota; kingdom Metazoa; phylum Mollusca; class Gastropoda; order Trochida; family Trochidae; genus Gibbula; species Gibbula magus. The sequence goes on along the minus strand of OW388293.1, from coordinate 69,538,902 downwards.
GTAAATGTAGATCAAAATCTATACTAGTAAAATGCATGTTGAAGTTTTATTTAGACAACATTCACTGAAATATTTATCAGAATCAAAGATGTATAATAACACTGAAAACCTCTAAACACGTTATTCACTAGACACGTAGTATGTGTAACATGATGGAACGAGATTGACATTAATTGTCAGATATAATGCAGAAAGTGGCGACATGTGACAAGTTTGATCCATGATCTTATCGCAAAGGAGCTCACAAAATAGATTACCGAAAGTAGTTATCTAGAGATGCCAGATACCTGATGGTAAGTACATGTAAGATGTGATGTCTCCTATCAGATTGTTGTTAATTTACGTCATCATGTATTTAACTGGGTATCAGACATTGTTTATTTGTTTGTGATTCCAAAATAGCCACTGACGAAGCCAAGAACGTCAGAAAAGTGAAAGTGTTGCATTTTGAGATTTTAATAGAGACTTCTTTAATTAAATGCCATGTGAGAAAATAATTACCTGTGTACGAAGCCAAGAACGTCAGAAAAATGAAATTGTTGCATTTTGAGATTTTAATAGAGACTTCTATAATTAAATGCCATGTGAGAAAATAATTACCTGTGTAGTAATGTGAGCAATTATTTGATTAAGATTACATTACCACTTCAGAAAACATTATAAATCGTCCTTGACTATTCTCACTATACTGTTGAAACGCTCAGTTCATTTGATGAACTATAGTTGTAGACTAAAGTTCATTTTACGCTTCAGGAAAAGAGGTTCATGAAGAAGGGTAGAATTAAGAGAAATTCGTTGCTAACAGTCATCCGTTCAGGAAAATTGCTGGCGCAAGAAACATGAATTACTCTGTTAATGAAATATACTATTTATGTATGGACGCAACTGACGTTCAGGCATCTAACTCATGCTTGGTAGAATGAACAAGAAAGACAACTTATCTTAATGTGCAGCTGCATGGATAATTACACAAAACCTAGCAAATACATAATCTGCATGTTAGATGGGTAACTGGATTACGTACAACATTAAATACAACAAATATGTATTGCCAGTGACTATCTATACATTTAAACATAACTTATTATAAATTTATGTTTTAGGAAACCAAGGCTAAAGCAGGTACCATCGTGTCATTTCCCATTTAACTGATGAGTAAGAACATGAAAGTACAAAGAAGTAAATTTAATTGTATTTGGCATTCCTACTGTCTTGATTATTTTTGAGGAAAACAACTTACAATGAAAAATAACTTATCTAAATCCAAACATTGATCAGAGAGAGGTGAATATAAACCTAGATGTTATACATACTCAGTGTTGTATTTACCAAGGGTCTGTCTTGGAACACGCAAGTAAAATATTCTTCACTCCAAGCACAAACTCACTCTTCAGAGTGTCCAGAAATTTAAAACAGTAATTAATTACAAAACATTTTCGAGATATTTGTCACAAAGCTTAATTATATTTTGACTGTATTTCAACAAATGAAAACAATACATTTGTTTGCATGCAAGAAATATTTTGATTTTCACTAACGCACTGGTATATGGTAAATGCAGTAGAAATCAAGTTTACTTGTTACAGACATAACACTTATTAAATAAAGGGTAAATTTGTTAAATATGACTTCATATCGAATACCCATTTTTTTTAATAATACGATGTTATTGTATGCCAATAATGGGAACAGATGTGGCCTCTAATGTTAAAAGTTGTTATTCTTGATTGGTTATTGAAATGTACAAGGTGTTCAATCATTCACATTATTCACATTATTCAGGCAATTAATTCAAGACTTAATGATATTTATCTTCAAACATTGTGTGAATTAATTTCTTTGTCAAGTGAACATTTTTTAATATTCAATGTTCAGAAACAATATATTTAATGTAGTATTCATGTACTTCTTTTGTTAAGTTGTTCACTAGCAAAACCTGAGGTTCCTTATGATTTATTGAGTGAAAGTTGGGAATGTCAAATTAGAAGATACAATATTCTCACATTGTGATTTAATTGAGATCACAGACGAATATCACTTTCTTCTCGTCTGGCCATTGTTTTACTCTACACTTTATAAATACATTCAAAGATACTATTATCTTCATCCGACTATAATATAATTACCGCTAGTGAGTAGTCAAAACCTAAATATATTATAATAGTTTGCGATGTTTATTCACTATGCACTGTAGCATACATTGTTACTTAATCATTGTAGTGTTTATTTATATGTTGGTTGTGTGTACATGTATGTACTATTATGTAATCACTGAAAGATGTTTTTCATGTATTGTGATATTGATACTTGGCCAGTATGTTTCTGGAACGTTCAGCTGATATAATTTATCAATTGATAAAATCCTGGGCCTGTTAGCAGTTACTCAGTGTGACAATATCCTCATATTGTAATGACTTGTTATGTTCATTTGTTTTTTCGCGACTGTTGGTCCTAATGGATAGTTTTAGGAGGGATGAAGATATTTTGTGGAAGGATATCTTTAATTCATCTACACTGAACGTTGAATCTTGTTAAACATTAGGCTTTCTAGAATTCCTGTTCAAACATTAGAAGCAGGTTCCATGCAGACGTGAAGCAGAGTTTTTCACATACATGGAGCCACATATTCTGTACATGGTCTGGCAATGAGATGAATCAGTGGATAAGACGAAAGGAAAGCAATCGTGTGATGAGAATGGCTTAACGATCTTGTCATCTTGAAGACAGTAACTCGGAACTCGGGGTGCATTTCCACTATAAAAGACGAATTTGAGCAATTTGTTGATATATATGTAGTTTGTATCCTTCCTCTTTAAAGGTCAACTACTTTCGATTCGCACATGTGCATTATGATAATCAATATGATCCATATATATGGAAGTGTTTCGTCCTTTATGTGTCAATTAAGGTCCTTTGATGTGAGCTAAACTTTAAACATTTATCACAATGGAGACACGCTTATCTCGATTGAAACATGTATTACATTGAAAATAATCATCAAATTGGTGATCGTGTTTCATCTTCAGTAAAGTAAGGTAAAAATGTTTCAAAACGTCTTAAGAGATTTGCAATTGATTGCGTAACCGTAAACTTTTTTCCGCATCGTGCTATCCCTGGCAATCTTTTGGCAACTGTGCACTCATATATTTAATTTTGCTCATGTGTTGATTACTAGTTTCAAGACCCCAATATGTAGCCTTTAACATTATTTATGACAGTGTATGGTAAACATAGAAAACACCGAGATGGCATTTATGCACTATTTTTGTTGTATATGTCAACAGAGGAAATCATAGATTCTGCAGCAAGGATATTAATTTATTTTATATATTTGATTTTAAGTATACATTATACTGGCTGCAATAGGCAATTTGTAAATGAAATGATGTGTTTCATACATATATACATACATAGCTATATATATATAAATAATCCTATCATCATAGAGTAAGAGGAATTTTTTATGTTCCCTTATTTATGATTTGAGATACATATAAGGCATTATTGATGTCTACATGTATCCGATATCAAAATCATTCGAGTTTCTGTCCAGAAAAATGTTCCTTGTTTTGACTGCTAATTCAAAGTATATATACGTTTTGGTCACTATTCTAGAATTGTATTTATTCTAACTCCTGATATGTCAATAATATGTCTTGATACATCGTATTTGTGTCCCTCGTTATCAAATTATTCAAATTCGGCTATATTATTTTACCTTCTTGCCTTGACATTAAGAGTTGAACCTTGTCAATATAATTTTTGATTGATCTCTTGTCACAATATTTTACCTTGTGGCCTTAATCTTGACGTACTATCTGAAACTTAAACCGTTTCTATAAATTATAATTTTGAATAACGGCGAGGTTCATGAAAAGAACTATACAAGTTTAATAGTTATTGAAAAAAGATTTAATCTTACAGAATATTACCGTGGGTTCTTAAAATCCTCTTCAACAAAGATGACAATGGGGAATTAAATATTTCTACATGTAAACATTTTAAACACGTTTTAATATGTTTACTTATATATGCCCACAATAAAGTAACAATTTCAAAGCTGGTATGATTTAAACTCATATCTTTATACGATGTCCACTTTAGAAAAGTGACTTTGAACTTACTTTCAGAGGCTGTTTCTGTTCTGCTCAAGTAGAATCTATAAACACTGACATGCATTTAAGCACGTTGATAGTTCTTAAACAGATGCTACGGCACCAGACCAGTCACAAGAGAGGCCAGTGATCCGAGTTACCATCTTCATCGTTAAGCTGTTCTCATCACACGATTGCTTTACTTTCGTCTTACCCACTGATTCATCTCATTGCCAGACCATGTACAGAATATGTGGCTCCATGTATGTGAAAAACACTGGTACAGGTCTGCAAAGAACTGGCTTCTAATGTCTAAACAGGAATTCTAGAAAGCCTAATGTTTAACAAGTTTCAACGTTCAATGTAGATGAATTAAAGATATCCTTCCACAAAATATAATCATCCCTCCTAAAACTATCCATTAGGACCAACAGTCGCGAAAATACAAATGAACATAACAAGTCATTACAATATGAGGATATTGTCACACTGAGTAACTGCTAACAGGCCCAGGATTTTAACAATTGATAAATTAAATCAGCTAAACGTTCCAGAAACATACTGACATAGTATCAGTGTCACAATACATGAGGAACATGTTTCAGTGATTACATAACAGTGGGCTGTACGATTGAACTTTGGAAGGACTGAATGTCTGAATCTGAGCTTGAGAGTGAATGCGGCTTCAATAGGAAGATGTCCTTAGTAAACCCAATTAAACTGCTAAGTTTAGCCTCGCAGCATTCCGTTCACCTTTCTGTGTTATCATAGTGAAGCGCACTACACAGTTCAGGAACAGATTCCGGGTATTTCATCTCCAAAACCCATTGATCATTACGACGTTAATGTCAAAGACGTCACTGAGACACGTGATTAGCAGACGAACTTGGTAAAAGAGATTGATGACTCTATATGATATCTGAACATGTCGTCCATACCACAAAACGTTCCTGAGGTGTCAACAACGTGTAAACAGACAGATGAATTCAACGTTGGCAACTGAGCATGGAGCAGATGTGGCATCTTCAAGAACAAAGGTAGACAACGTGTTTACCGAAGAATTAGTGACCTTTTTGCTCTGAATTGTGTCCATCAAGTCAGCCCAGCCCAGCCCCCTTGATGAATGACAAAGTTAATCTTCTGACGTCATCCTACGTCCGATGTCAACAACCCGTAGACGTGTACTAGCCCATACTGGGATTTATAATCGGGATGGACATACCGAATACAAATGTGACTTAGTGACGCCTCTTTTGACATTTTCAACATGTGTCTCAGTCATTTGTCTGAATGAAACGTTCATTTTCAGTCCCATCACGTCAATACAGACCTGTACCAATGAATGCAAAGTATTGACTGGAATGAAGTGTATACACATGTTAAATGAACAAAATCTAAAAAAAATAATACCATTTCTAAATGTTTGTGTCGTAAAGTTTTCCTGCAATGGCCGCTCAAAGACGTGTTATCGTTTAGTTACGGAGGATAATTAAACAGTAATTGAAGGAGGTCGTATAACATATTCTTTTGATTCATGACACTAATGATTTTGTACAATTATCGCCTTTCTGTTAGAAAAACCTTAAATATATGTTTTCCAATTAAGTCAAAACCCGACATTAATTTGAAAGGAAAGCTTCACGGTAGGTGTCATTGTTGTCCTCACGTTGACCACTAACTCCATATCTGATATACCTTATTACTCACAGATTTAATGGCTTGAAACTAACCTGTAAATTCTTCTTTGTATTCCTTGTGGTGCGTCAAGTGTATGTATTTATGAATTCAGACAATGCCATTTATCTGATTTGATGCCTTGTGGTTAGACTTTATAATGGTATAATTTTAATACTAGCTGAAGGTTTCACATGAATAACTACAATAGTTTGCTGCTGTCATACATATAACCATCAATACTATCTTATGGATAAGGTATGATAGTTTTGCTACATTGTGAATGTTCACAGACACACAAACGTGTTAAAGTGCAAACGTAATCCATCCATAAAACTATTTTTATTCACTTTACCAACTTCCCTTCCTTTTTTTCAAAATATATTCTGTTGATGTCAAAACTGTTTGTAAGCGTAATTATTTGTTTTGGTTTCCATTATTTCTGACAGATAGTGCCAGTAACTTTTGATTGACTTTTTTGTTGGTCACATTGTTCTCTCACTCGTATAGTTTTCAGTGAGTACTCATATAAATGACAACAACATTTAATGATAACTTTTGGAGAAACATGTAATTTTTTGCTTCATTTGCATATAACTAATATTAAGTATATATAGTGCATGGGGTGTCAAAAAGGGCCCCAGATCACAAACATTATTCCAGGCCCAAATTATACATGTCCAGTCATGACCCCATATAAATTCATCTGCTGAGATAGTCGATGTAGCCCGACATCGAAGATATGTCGTTCATTTGTGTAAATGTCAATAAAACTACTTCAGCATTGACAGAAATGCTTGAAACCTGCTTACAAATGTCCCTGTTAACATTTCACGAAGTGAGTTTCACACTTCTTTTATTACCAATCTGCAAAATCTCAGTGCTCGTTATCTGAAGGAAAGTGTTCCTAAACCTTTAAAGAGTAGTTGTTCATGTCTACTAATGATGGATGGATCCATTGTTAGCTTGGCCAAGGGAAAGTGTGTAAGTATTTGAAGAGTATGCTTATATTATTTTGGGAAACCAAAGAATACTGTGGTCTTCTACCAAATTATATGGTTTGACGTTGTCCATATCAGTTTCATGTGTTGAATGCTGTAAGTGGAATTCGATGCACTATTGAATCACATTGCATAACAACAGTTTACAATGAAGATAAGAATGATACATGCCCATATACCACAGTGCTAATTAATTTAGATGACAACTTGAGCAGGTATTTCAGTCTGGAAAAGATCACAATAAAATGATGTACTATAATATATATAATCTTGTTAATTACCACGAAATAGCTAATTTTCTAAAAATCAGAATACTTTCTTCGTAATCGTGTTTTAAAAAAAAAAAGTAGTACTCGTGTTGCGTATTATGACATACATGATTACTTGTCACTGGTATTTTTAATTATTAGGAAAAATGTATGCATTCTAAACTAAGATAAACTATACCAACATCTATGTATAAATCAATACTTGAATTTAAAGTAGAAAATAACAAGAAAGTATCTCAGCCTATAAAATCTCTTTCGTGCTCAGTATCACTTGTAATATTCACGTTCCATTGAGATAAAATGGAAAGTTGAAACAACTAGACAGTTGGAAGATCAAAATATTCCACATTATAACACAACAATATGTGAACTTCAGCACACATCTGAGACTCAGTAGTTTATTGCTGGTCATCATTGTTAAATAAAGTGTCTGTGTTTGATATCTGTAACAGCGTTCTTCCGTTCATCTGCAAGGGATGAAGTAGTCAAATAGTTTTTTCTCTATCGTTGGACACTGAATGGTGATTATCTATATAGCTACCCGAGATGTGTGTAAGTTGGCCCTTGTGCCATATATTCAGAAAAAGACCATACGCTGTGACGCTTAAGAAACTAAGCTAATTAGGTTCACACATGTAAACAGCGATCGCTGATAAAATTTATAATGGATTTGTAAAGTGCCTAAACTGATGCTCATTGACACTGTTTCAAGTGATCGCAGTGTCACTGGATGTTTTAATCTACCTATTTAGATTAGATCCTTATCATTTTCTCATTAGGAGCTCGTCTTGTCATTATGTTCTTACAACGTGAGTGGAATGGTTCTCGATGTGTTTGGAACTTGTACCACATAGCATATAAGTCAATGAACATACAAAAAATATTGATGATTACCCCCATGAGATAATCTAGGCTGCAATCCTTATACCTAATGGGGATAATATTAAGTGCAGTACCTTTTAGATAGCATGACATCATAAAAAGGTAAGTTAGCCAATATCCTTAAAGACATAGTTCTCATCCTGTATCATTTATTAATAAAGATATATTTCGAATGGTTGTCCTTTCCTGAAGAGTGATTTCCAATGAATGCCCATCTTATAATGTTGATAACTGGAAACAATGACATCAATTATTGTAAAAATTATTCATCATAACAGTTTGTACATTAAAGCGCATTTACCAAAAATATTTATGTAATAAATGTTATCATTTATGAGGCAAGTTAAAAGCTAACTGATAACTCCTGTGCAAAAGAAAACATTTAAACAAATAACGTTTGAAAGTTCTTTTTCATCATGCTCTTGCTACAAAAAGTAGCTATTGCTATATATAGTATGTTCTATTTCATAGACATCATGATAATATCATTCGCCTTTCAAACGCGACTTCTGAAACTAGATATGTATATAATCTATTTTAAATATTCCATATATGGCATTAATAAAACTATTCTGGGTCATATTTATGTCTGGAAATGGAATAGGAAATGGTTATGAGGAAGTTTTAATATCAATGATAACAGTTGACTATGAGTCATATTTGAAGAAGATGGAAATTCCTTAGTTGATATGCTTGTTGTTTGGAACAACCTCAACATTAAACCTGTCCCCTTCAGAATAATTCAACATGAAACTTAAAACATACTACATTCCCATCAAATCGTATGATGAGATAAGTTATTTGATAGAACAGGTGCAATCTTCACCATGAGTAGCTCAAGTCTACATGTATCTCAGTGTATGTAAATAGCTGTGTTTGTTATTACTTGTGTACGACCTTTTATAAGCAGGTGAAATATGTTGCAGGATGACATTAACGAACGTACTGCATGAAATATAGCATACTATCTAATGTATTAATAATGGAAATAGTAATGGACATTCACGGAGCGTTGTGTGTGCAAAGTGAAAATTACATGCACTCTATGAACATATTTAAATTCGCCCACACGTACATACACATATATTATATGTAATTAGTTCTTTATATGAATAAACATTGATGCCCACTTTTAATGTTTCAATTTGCAACCTTAGCGAAATGAAATTCAGATTAGTTAGTTTGAATGTAAATAGTTGAATTATTCTTCCCAGCATTAAAGTAGTGATACGTATTTATTGTGGGAAAGACAGTAATAACTTATATTGATTAGTCTGATTAGTTATTTTACTTTGATGATGACAACTTGAACATGACAGGACATTTAAATGTTAAATCCCTCATTATTTCAAAATCCAATTTCGAATTGTTAAAACTTAACTTTCACCTAACCATGATGTAATTTACTTTTTATACAACTATGGTGCCTTTTATTTAGACATGCAACAAACAAATATTATTTAAATACCTATCTGTTGACTAGACCTACTTTGCCTTACCTCCCAGGGGTAATGCTATTTCAACCTTAATACAGACGAACTTGAAGAATGGAGAAGGGGTGCGTAAAATCCCTTATCCAAGGGCCGGTAAGTCTAGATGGTCTCGTGACGTCACTACCTGTTCATATCACTCTCCTAAAAGTTGCAGAGCAAGGCAGACGTGTTTTGTTCTGTGACTGGGGTTTTAGCGACTTGTGTTGCTAACTTGCTATTTTTCTCTTGTTAGTTCAAGAGATATCCTCAACTTTGTTCTTCGATAGTGCAGGTTGTGTTTGCAATCTGTTTTTCAAGTAGGTGTTAGTTTTCAAGGGGCCTTGTTGACATGTGCTAGCTAGCGACCATCCGGAGTAGGTGGATTGCATGCGCCGCACGTGCAGCTCGTGATTCTTTGTTTTCTCTCACCTGACTGTTGGGTGTTTGACTTGCGTAGGGTAAAGGAGCAGTGGTATCTCTCCTACGCGGGTGACTCGCTTCGCTTGTCATCCGTTTTCGCTTGTCATTCGCCATTCGTTCCGAGTGCTGACTGTTAGGTGTTTGTCTTGCTTATGGTAGAGGAGTAGTGGCATCTCTCCTAATCGTTTGACTTGCTTCGCTGGCCATTCTCTTTCGCTTGTCACGCGCTTTCGGTCTGTACTCTAGTGTTAACTGCGGGTTGTTGACTTGCGTACGGTAAAGGAGCTAGTGGAATCACTCCTAATTCGCTTGTCATACGCCTGTCGGTTGTACTCTAGTGCTAACTGTTAAGTGTTTGTCTTGCGTATGGTAGAGGAGTAGTGGTATCTCTCCTATTTCGTTTGGCTTGCTTCGTTTGTCATTCGCTTTCGCTTGTCATACGCTTATCGGTCTGTACTTTAGGGAACTGTGGGTTTGACTTGCGTAGGGTAAAGGAGCAGTGGTATCTCTCCTACGCGGGTGACTCGCTTCGCTTGTCATTCGCTTGTTGCTTGTCATTCGCCTGCGGTCCGTACTCAAGTGCTTCGCGTCTCGCTTGGCTTCTCGCCTCGCCTGTCACTGGCTTCGCTAGTTGTTCGCCTTAGATGAGTCACTAGCTTGGTTAAGGAGCAGTGGATACACTCCTCGTCAGTGACTCGCGTTGCCCGTTGCTAGCTTTCGCCTACCATTCGCCTTTGGCCTCGCCTTAGGTCGATTCTACGCGACTCACCCTTAGGGTGATTCACTTTGGTTCAAGTGACTCGCTACGCCAGTCACTTAAGGTTTGGTTCACGCACGAATGTTATGTGAATAAAGATTGATTTATCTTGTAAGTGTTTAGCCTAGTTTTTGGTTTGGCTTCTTCGTCTTTGTTTACCTTGGCGATGGTTACTTGATTTTGACTTTGTGCTCTTCGAGTTCAGAGTTTTTGTTTCAACTCTCTTGATTGCATATCGTCAGAGTTGTTGTGCTTTTGCTCCGCCGCTTGGGTGTTTCACGTGTGTGACTCACCTCGTCTACGCTGCTCGTGGTTGTGCTACGCCGTGTAGGTGACTCGTCTGTCTCTACCTTCGCTTACGTTACGCGTTTTATCGTTACCATCGCCATGTACTCCGCCTTCTGCACGAACTGCGGAGGCAGGAAGTCCGCCTCTAAGGATCCGCACTTGTTATGTAGAAAGTGCAAGGACCTTTGCGAAGAGGATTACCGTTGCGACGAGTGCGCTCCTCTCTCCGAATCGGAGTTCAACGCGTACGTTTCCGCCATACGCAAGTCGGTGGCCGATAGGGCTGCGTCACAGAAGCGTACGTCGTCAGCTCAACGTAGGGAGTTGTCTCCCATTCGTCATCCGTCTCCGGTGGAGGATTGTCCTCACGGAACAGGCGGATGAATTCGACAGGGAATCGGACCTGTCCGAACCCGCTGGGGGGTCGAAGTTACGCTCCCCCCCTCCGCCGTCGTGTTCCGGTTCTCGTTCGCGGACTCACCCGTTGTCCCCTCCTTCGCCGGACAAACGGTTGTCTCCGCTTAGACTTAAGGTGGGCGGACCCACTACGCCCAAGAGCAAGAAGAAGAAGTCCAAGAAGGCTAGGTTCGACAAGGTCGATCCGTCCCTCCTTCTGGCATCCGTCAAGGATATGGTCTCTTCCTTGCTCGATGCGCGTTTGGGTCCGCGGAACTTACCCACTCACACTACGACTACGCAACCGTGTCAGCCCTATGCGGATGACGTACCTCAGGGTGCGCGTTCCTCGTCCGCTAGGGCCTCCGCACCCGCGACTCCTTCGCGTACCACTCGCACCCCTGCGCGGCGTGTCACGGTGATGTCACCCTTACGTGACTCCTCGCCGGACTCACCGGAACGTGACAGCCGCTACGTGGACGTGTCGAACCCTCCGTTCATCAGTATAGAAACGGAGGCGGAGGGTACGGGATTGTCGGAGGATCCTCCAGTGGTTGACGCAATAGCTATGCTATCCGAAGTGACTTCGTTCGAGGACGTTCCACTTAGCCAAGTCAGCGTGACGGGTCCGCGCACGTCGGCGGCCAGGAGGGCTTCCTTTGGCCATGATGGCGAGGTACCTCCCGCGCGTCTTGCCCTTCCACCTCATATGCACCTGTTGGAGGCCACCGAGGATATGGAGCAAGTCGTATCATCTGCGATGCCCAATCGTCTGCTTCCGCCTTTGGTGGTGCCGGACAAGCGCAGACGGCGTCTGCCCTTGTATCCGGTCCCTTTTCAGCTTGTTCCGCCTCCCCTTGATCAGGGGGCATCCCGGTTGTTTACCACCAACCTGCTTCACCGCGTGTCTGAGGCACAGTTCTCTCATCAAGACAGGGAGGCGCGTTCGGTGTTAGGCTTGGGGAACAACGTGGCTTTCACATGTCAGGCGATGCTGGCTTGTGCTAAGCAGGCAGGCATGGAGGCGGGGGACCCGGTGTTGTTCAAAGCGTTTGGTGATGTGGCTGCGGACCTTGCGCAGATCATGTTGTCAGCGTCGCGAATTTCATCGAGTATAACAGTGCTTCGCAGAGACAATTTCCTCTACCGGTCAGGTCTCAACCCCGATCATAAGAACTTCCTTCGACATGCCCCTGCTCATGCTGAAACTCTGTTTGGTGGTCGTATCCCGGAGGTTTTGAGAGCACGACAGGAGGCCCAACAGCAAGACCTCACTAATCGGCTCGTCACGCAGAGGCAAACGACACCAAAGCGTCCGCAGACCAGTTTTCGTCAGGGGCAAGGCCAGGGCAGTGGCCAACCTTCCCCCAAGAAAGCGAAAACGGACTTTCGGCGGGGAGGTCGTGGCCCTGGATCCACGGGTCAGTCCCCCAAGTCCCCCCGGCCTGGCGCCGGAGGTCGTACCCCGCAAAAGAAGTGGAGGAAGTGACTCGTGGTCACCCCCTCTGCTCCCTCCTCCACTCGTTCCGGTATCGGAGGGCTTGGTGGGGGGTCGCCTCCAAGACTTTGTCAGCAACTGGGTACAGTTAGGGTTAGACCCTTACGTGTGTCGGATTCTGGGTCAGGGGTTCCGCATTCCCGTCTCGTCTCCGCCGCACCTCACCTGTACTCCAATGGAGCGTCCCTTAGCAGGGGACCGGCTCAAATTGACATTGGAACAGATGGAGATATTAATCTCCAAACGGGCGGTGCAGGAGGTCCTGACCCCGCATCTAACGCCGGGGTTTTACTCCCCAGTGTTCGTAATACCCAAAAGGAACTCGAAAAAATGGCGGCTAATTCACGATTTGAAGGTGTTCAACCGCTCCTTTCTCGTTCGGCCGCCATATTTTCGACTCTTGACGCTTCCCTCAGTGATGCGGTCCTTGGAGCGCTCAGACTGCATGGTGTCTCTCGATCTACAGGATGCGTACCTGCACGTGCCGATTCACTATCGGGACCGCAGGTACCTCCGCTTCATCCTGGACGGCAGACATTTTCAGTGATGCGTGCTCCCGTTCGGGATCTCGTCCGCCCCCTGGTTATTCACACGGGTGACTCAGCCCATCGTCCAATTCCTTCACCTTCTGGGGTGGCTAGTGAACTTAGAGAAGTCGGACTTGGTTCCGGCAACTCGTCTGAAGTTCCTAGGGGCTATCCTAGACACCCGGCTGTTCGGCGGGTTCGTCACGAGGGAGCGGATGGCTCGTTACGATCGCCTTATGGATCGCGCGCTCGACGCTTCGCTCTCCCTACGTCAGTGGCAAAGAGTGTTGGGGTTATTAACATCAGCTCAGGACCTGACCCGCAGGGGGAGGTTGTTCCTTCGCCCATTACAGGTGTTCCTGAATCCCCACATCAGGGAAACGCGTTGTCGTCACGACAGAGTCTTAACCCCAGACCTACATCGGTTCCTAGCTTGGTGGCGGGTAGACGAGAGTGTGTTCGCAGGCGTTCCGCTTCGTCCTCGCCCCCCCCTCAGCTCACCTGTTTGTAGACGCCTCCACCCAAGGGTGGGGGGCGCACATGAGTCACGAGCAGGTGGCGGGAGTTTGGTCCCCATCAGAGCGGAACCTACACATCAACGTCCTCGAGTTGGACACAGTACGTCTTGCCATTCAGCACTGGCAGGTCCCCTTGAGGGGTCAGTGCCTGCTAGTACACACGGACAGTTCGTCGGCTGCTTGGTCGATAAACAAGCAGGGGTCCACCAAGGCGCAGTCTCTGCTACGCGTGTCACTCCAGCTCTTCGAGTTGGTGGACGAGGTGGACCTGGACATTCGAGCGGTCCACATTCCAGGTGCCAAGAACGTCTTGGCGGACGCGTTGTCACGTCCAGATGCCCCTCCCCAAACGGAGTGGCAACTGAATCCGGTGGTTTTCAGGGGGTTGTGTCTCCAGTTCGGCACCCCGCTGATAGATCTGTTCGCGACGTGTCTCAACCACCAATTGCCAACCTACATCTCCCCAGTGCCAGACCCGCTAGCGATGGGCGCTCTCGTTAGGGTGGGAGGGGATGGACGCCTATGCTTTTCCGCCGCCGGCCATCCTCTCCCAAGTTGTAGCCAAGATAGGGGAAACTCAGATTCTTCGTCTCCTGCTGGTCGCCCCTTGGTGGCCAGCCCGGCCGTGGTTCGTTCCTCTCCGTCGGCTCTGTCAGCAGGAACCGTTTCCGATTCAGATACGGAGGGATCTGCTCATCAGCAGGCCAAGCGGAAGGTTACACGAGAACCCTCAGGTGTTCTCCCTTCACGCTTGGCTTGTATTAAAAGAGGGTTAAAGAGTAGTGGATACTCTAAGTGCGTCGCCAACGCAATAGCTACCTCGCATAGGAAAACCACTAGGAAGCTCTATGATTTCCAGTGGCAGGCCTTCGCCTCTTTCTGTGCTCAGAGGGATTTCATTCCGGCAGAGGCTTCAGTGCCTCAGGTTGCGGAGTACTTGGTGTACCTTCGCAACACTAGACATCTTAAGGCGTCGTCAATTAACACCAACATGTCGGCCATCCTGTCGGTTCTCAGGAAGAGATCGCCAGGATTGGATGTGTCGGTCCTCAAGGGCCTAATTAAAACCTTCCGTTCGGTGGACGGCAGGTCCAGGCTTCGCCCACCTGAATGGGACTTAGCCATTGTGCTCAACCACCTGCGCTCCGATAGGTATGAACCGCTCTCCGACGTGCCTCTCCTCCCTCTCACCATCAAGGTCATTTTTCTGGTGGCCATGGCCTCTGCAGCGCGGATTTCAGAGATTCATGCGTTGCAGGCGGACCTACTACGTTTTGAGGTCAGGGAGGGGGGCTCCGCCTCGCTGGGGTTGGCTCCTGATTTTGTCTGTAAGAACCAGGCAGCGGATGAAGCGGGACGTACGTTCTCTATCCAAGCTCTGGGTTCGGACTCAGATGAGGTGGATCTCTCTCTGTGTCCAGTAAGAGCCTTGAGGGTGTACACGCAGCGTACCCGCAGGCTGAGGGATGGCAGGCGTCGTCTGTTCTTGCCTCACTCACCCAGGAGCACCAAGGAACTAGACAAGCGAGCGTTGGGGGTGTATCTAAGATCGGCGGTAATTGATGCGTACAAGGCCGCTGATTTGCCTCCGCCGTCGCGTTCCAATCCTCATGAGATCCGCGCAGTTTCAGCCACGATGGCGTATCACTGCAACATCACGGTTTCGGATGTCATGGCAGGGTGTTTTTGGCGTTCATCAGAGGTTTTCGCCAACCATTACCTACGAGATGTCTCCACAGCTGATCTTGAAGGCATCTCTAGGCTGGGTCCACAGGTCTTCACGCAGACGAAGGTGGTCCCCCCAACCAGACCAAGAAGGGGTCATCCTTCTTAGACGCTTTTGGGACTTATTGTAAATAAACAGGGTTTACATTGCTTACTCTCGTGTCTGTTGGTTTTTTCTTTAACTTCGTTTTGACCCCCCCCCCCCTCCCTGTTGGGGTTTGGGGGGCGGTGTGTTGATCGGAAGTTGAGTGGCAGGGTTGTCTCTTCGATCCGCTTAGCGGTAGAGATGGTATCTCCCGGGCTGTGCCTTGTCCTCACCACAGGGTGGAGGACTCGTACGTTAGCTTACACTCAGGGCTAGTCGCTGGTCTCGTCACTACCATGTATCTACTGACCCGCCTCCTTGCGATGGGATTCTAGGCAAAGTAGGTCTAGTCAACAGATAGGTATTTAAATAATAGTACGTTTTTTATTAAACGTAATTATTTATACTTACCTGTTGACTAGACCTACGCTCTAGGCCCTCCCATCCTCCCGAATTGGTCTGTCTTGCCTTTGGGACTTTCGGAGAGTGATATGAACAGGTAGTGACGTCACGAGACCATCTAGACTTACCGGCCCTTGGATAAGGGATTTTACGCACCCCTTCTCCATTCTTCAAGTTCGTCTGTATTAAGGTTGAAATAGCATTACCCCTGGGAGGTAAGGCAAAGTAGGTCTAGTCAACAGGTAAGTATAAATAATTACGTTTAATCAAAAACGTACTATTATAAACATCATACATATCAAATCAAATCGAACTTGATAATACAGATTATGAATAGTTAGATATAGGAGAAGATAATTTTAAAGCATGCACCCTTTATTTAGAGTAAAGATAAACATATGAACTTGAATCGCTAATGTGGAAATTTTCAAATGATGATGGATGGATGGATGATGATGATGGAAACTGTCAACGGCACCAAATGTCGAACATCAAGTTAACCATGACTTCACTGCATGAGGCGATGGATTTAGCTTTAGTATAAATATGTTATAACTAACAAAGTATGTATTTATTGATCTGTTGGCGATCTTTGATAAGCAATTAATTAAATGATGTGATGTGGATGTCATCTGTTTGTTTTTGGTGGTTAAATTCATGTTACGTTTACTTAGTGATCTTATGTTGTAAGACAATGTTCAGTCTGATTGAAACCGACGGTATTCCGCGGAAAAAATGTGCAAAATAGTGCATCTACCAGGATACGAACTCATATCGTTCGGAGGTTTCCACGCCAAACCGTCTGGAAACAGTCCTTAGACTAGCGTGTTCGAGCGCAATTCAGGTAGCCAATCAAAAGATGCCCAACAAATGCTTTCGGTGCGAGAATTTAGGGGCAGATAACTCCAAACAGCTATCCTTTTGTCTGTTCCAAATGCTTTCAAAACAGCGACCGTTTAAAACCTATAATGTGATTGGTCAGCTATTTGACTGGGCTTTGGCTGCGCTAAACTGGTTCGGAACACACGCCTATACGGGATGTTCTCAGACCTTGTGGTGAGGAATCTACAGAACCTGTTCGTATCCCGGTAGATATATTATTTTGCAAATGTTATTCCTCTGAACAAGGTCGATTTTAATCAGACTGAGACAATGTTCATCTTCTTCCATATACTCATTGGTTCACTATGTCAATGTGATCAATGAATATACAGTTTTTAGGTTTCAATAACCGAGTGCGTAATGATTGACGTAACTGACCCGAATGCATATGCTTATTTGCATCTCCTATTGTGTATACCTACGTAGAAATAATGTAGGTCTTGAGATTTAGTAGAATAATTCAAACGTGGGCTGTAAAAATGGCAAGAAACGTTTATTTAAAAGGAACTGTGTTTTTTAAATTATGTTGTACAAGGTATTTTGTCAATGTAATCAATCAAATTAATCTTATAGTCAACTTGTTCGCCTCACAGTCGGTCGGCTCGCAAAGCTGAAGATTCAAAGACTGATAGTGGCGTGGAGGCTAGCGACAACTGAAGCTGGTTTTTGCGACGGAAATAGATAAAGTGCAGTTCCAAATTTTCTATAACATCGACAGAAAGAATGAAGCTTCAGTGCCAAGATTTTAAGTTCACATGAACAGAAACAACCGACAAATTATGATTATGGCCTACGGTAAAGAGAACAGTGAGACAGTGATGGTGTTCACTCGCGATCGGCAGAAGAGCAAGATCAACACAGAGTGAATGCGTTTGACTTTGGTTAGAATGCATTAGCTACCCACCTTTATTGCAATTTGTTTCTTTACGTTCTGCACAGTACAAAAAGTTGTGGAATCCGGATGCCGGATACTTCCGGAAATCTTCCGAATTCTTCAGGAACCCCCCATTTTTGGGAAAATCCGGAAGGATCCGGAAATTGGATTCCACCACTTTTTGTCCTGATTTGGTGTTGGTTACGTGATGTTTGCATTTGACATTCGCCTCATTGGGAACCCTTTGACACCTACTGTCCGGATGTTCATACAACTCTTGAACTGTAAGTAAATATGGTGCGTTCGCCGACAGTTATTGCTATTCACGATATCAATGCTGCATACTGGTCAAATCTGGGAGTTTCTAAAGTTTTGACAAACTATGTTGACGTAAACTGACGTACAAAAGAAACTTATCATCTCAGTTGTTTTTATCATATGTTTGATTTTCAATTACAAATATCTTATGTTTCCGAAGTTGTACTCAAAAACTGACAAGTGCAGGCGTTTAGTCGTCGGCCAAGGAATAATTCTTTGTGGTTTTGCTTTTTTGCGGAAAAAGGGAAATTTTAAATTCATAAATTCTCCCAAAATGAATTTGAATAAAACACAACTGTTCATCGACATATAAGACATCTGCTTAGTGAAAATGATAAATGTGCCTCATTCTGCACACATTTACAACATTATAAACATGGTAGGGGTCATGGCGGTGTAAAAATGATTTTATACTCCTTGGTCCTTTCAGAGACTCTTACTCTGCATGTTTGAAAAAAACGAGTATGGTTGTTTGCCGAATCAGTCAACATTAAACATTAAATAATATCCCGATTCTATCATATCAATTTGTTTTATTATGTTTACTGTATGAGTGAAACAATAGGGTGTAAAGTAATTTTGTACCTCACTTTATATATCAAGCATATTTCAAGTTGTGAAAATGAAATGTTACTCGTTTGTTTTTAAGTCAAAAGCAGTTCCATTTCAACTTGACCCTAACTGAAAGGTCATTGGTTAATCAATCAAATTTTTGGAATTTTGGGTCATGTTGTTACGACAGAGGTCAACGTGATACGCCACACATGTGACGTATGTGATGAGTTTGCCATCAGTTGTACATTCACCACATGTGTAATAAAATGCAGTATGAACACGCTTTCAGCTTTCTGCGAATTTTGAGGCGTCGACGATTAACAAATCTACAATGTTTAATCCTCAAATGCAAAACTGTTTGTGAAAAACAGTTCACTTTTTTGTCTGGAGAAGAAAACGATTATAACATGGCCACTGTGTGAGTCACATTGTCACGTAATACTAAGTTTAAATTCCCTTCGGCCAAGCTCCTTGTACACAGATCCATAGAGGCAGTTGTTCTTCGAAAAAGCGAAAAAGGTCATGCACGGATGGATGAACGGTTTAATATCCGACAATTGGCTTTTCAGGCTTGATGAGCTAAACATTTTAGATGTTTTAAATTTCATCATTATCACTTGAAATTATTAGTTTCTGTAATTTCAGAAACAAATGCAATGTTATGCAATAGTTGTATATATTTTGTTTTAAATAGGAATTTGCTGTGATTTTAGTTTAACTTTAATTTGACTATGTTAACCCATTGTAAAATGTATAACCTCACAAAAACAAATTTCATAAGTTGTATTGCCAAATATGATGGTGATTGATCGATGTCGGCTGTTTACTATCAAAACTTTTATTGTCCTTTACAATGTTACTATCGATCTCGTTGATGAATGTTTCCCCAATGGCATAAATACTTAAGTTTAGCTCACATCAAAGGGTCTTAATAAACGCAGAAGTGAAAAAAGTAGATACAGGCATATTGATCATATTATCTTATTAAATCTATAGTGCTTGAAGTTCACACCGGAAAAGATGGTTCCAAGTAGATGTTAACCTTTGGTACGTGTGTTGATTTACTACTGTAGGTATGGACATGTAGCTACATGTGTCAGTCAAGAGTAAAACATAACTACATAAGAGTCATAGAGAGTTAAGTCATTGACAATCACATCTATATCTATATCAACAATTTTCCATTCGGTCGTCTTTATATTTATTTCAAAATATAATGCCATACTAAGAATACTGATAATTGTTTTTCTTCAACATACAATAACATTAATAGTGATCAATTAGCTATTGTTTGCAAAGTGATCAATTGTTTAATGAATATGTTGCCACGGCGCACAATAGAGGAAGTTACTGCAAACACGTTTGTGAAATATGTGATGATAAGTAACTGCTAGAAGTGGTGTCCGGTGTTTGATTATTATTCAACAGATTTAATTAACTTCGTCCTATACTCCTTCAACTTGATATCAGACATCTTTAATGTGATTGTGATTCCGAAAATAGCCACCAGATAAAGATGACTTCTAAGTGGTTTTGATAATCAATTGCTAAAGGAACAGTTTTTTAGTTCATTAAAGCGCATAACATATACTTATAAACGTCGTGTGTGTTCTCAATAAAGACATGGGTACCTAAGAATATTGTTATCTTATTCCACTCCCAAATGCACTTCACAGACATGTAAGAAATATTTGTTATTGAGTATGGGAAGAATGCAATCAAGCCTTTTAAAACATTCAGATACCAGACACTGATTCAACTTATAAAGTGGAACCATGCAGATGTTTCAGATAACTGTTTGCCACAAGTTTATTTATTTACTTTTATTTAAAAAATATTGAAATAAATATATTTATGTCTGACCTATTTCCAATATATGTATCCTTTCTCGAAAATAACATCGTGCCATTATCACTATGCACTGATTGAGCTAAAACTTCATTCAGACCACTCGAAATGAAAAATGTTCTCCTATACGGAATAACGAGATGAAGACTTTTCAAAATAGTGTTAACAGAATGATTGTAATATTAAATTTCACAATTAATCTATCAAATGCTTGTTTCCAGAAAAATTATATAAAATTTGACTCCATTTCAAAAGATCCACATCAACTGCACCAGTATAGAGCAGTAGGTGGAGGACTGTGTTCGGAGCTATCATCGTGCACCTGTAAGTTGTCTCATAATTTCCTTCTTTCCCTCGCGTGTATCACAGTAAACTCATTTATCTGATCCACGTTCTCGGCAGTGATTGAACTGTTCTGGATCAAGAAAAAAAGAAGGACCACATCACTCAGTGTCCGTGTTGTGTTTCAATTATGATGTAACTTCATGCAGTAAACATCAAAGAAAAGAACATTTTGTGGTTGATCACTTGCTATCACTTTCAGAGACTCATTAACTGCTTTGTTACAAGGTTGGTTGTCAGTTTTACTTCAAATACAGTGCATATGTACATTCTTACAGATTATGAAGTAAATTGAACGGAGATCAATGTGTATAATTCAACATATGATATTATTCAACCAATACATAATAGATGTACTGAACATGGCACAATATGGACTTTCAAGTGATATTATATAACATTCCGTCGAGGGTAACACAGGGATATATTAATCTGCCTTAGGTTTTACAAATATATGTGTGTACATCCCACTCACGAGGAATCATACCAATTATTATCTATGGTCATTTGGGTCAATCAGAGAACGAGATGAACTAGTGGATACAGATAATTCTTGGTGAAATTTGACTTCTTATATATTTCTTGTGTGTCCCTTTAATGCTATATTGAAAAAAAAATCCCAACCATCTTCCGATATATGCACTATAGAATAGAAATCTTCCGTTGCCTCTGTAGAGAACCCTTCCTACTTTCTGTTAATGTATTTGAGTAGTATATATGTATCATCCCAACTGCGGATCCGTCCCATCTTAAGATGGGACGCGTCCCAACTTGGGATTCCAAGTTGGGATGTCCCATCTTAAGATGGGACGGGGTGTAATGAAATATGCAAGTAATATTTTTATTTAAATATGAAGTTTGGTAATAACGTGTATTTATAGATCATTTAGGTATAAACTTTAAGAACCTACAATGAAAATTCACTTTGATGTTTATTTACTGGACTTAGTGACTAGGATTCATCTGTCCTCCTCGGGGAGTCAATGAATATATCATACGTTGATCAAAACAATGATTTAAACACAAATTAATGGGAGAAATAAATACAGTTTGCAAACAACTTTATCAAAATTTAAATGCCATCGCTATTTAAATATTTCACAGTCGTTATATTTATGATGAATTGAGTGAAACGGGGAAAACTCAAATCAAATGACATATACGATTTATTGTTCCACAGTTATTCATTTTAAGATACAGACTGATTTAAAAACAATTATATTTTTAATACATATATCTTGTTCATACTATTTAGACATAAAAAAAAAAGGTATTGTTATCAAAAATTATAAGTGGTTGTATCTGTGATATTACGATCCAAGTTATGGTAACGGGGTATGGCAGGTACAATGTTTCAAACTCAAAGTTATTCATTTTAGGCATTTTTTGTTACTCTTGAAAACGTTATTGTTAGTTACTTTGGATATATCACGATTCAATTTGACTTACCTGTTATTGACGAACGAAAATCCTTGTGAGTCCTTTACAACAATGCATGTATAATCCAACAACCTGCACCGAACACTGAATATGTAAATGTGACAGCCCGATGTCAAAGAGAACTGACCATCCTGAAGATGTGTGACACTGAGTCCTTCATAAGCCCAAGTAATCAGTTATGAATGGACACCAATTAGGCCACGCTCACTGGTGTGAGGGTAAAACAACATATAGAGTGTATATTGTCAAAACGCTGCAACGTTACATTGTTTGTTTAATCTTATCTAGTTACTTGATTGATTGAATAAAAGAATACACGTGTGATTGATTTAAAACTAGCAACTCTTACATCTTATTTGATTGATATAAAGAGCTAGCCTATCCAAATGTAAATTGTTCAGCATAACTAACAAACTTAAAACTATTTGAGTTATGCCAAAGAAATATGTTCCCAAGTTCGATATACATATTAAATTAAAAACTATAAACTGTATATTTCTGACTAAACTACAGTATAGCGGTATTAGAGCCATTGTGTCCCGTAACTAACTGCAATAAATACTGTATAACACTTTCAAAACGTGTCATTGTAAGTGTTATTGACTCCCTCACTCTCACAAATGGCCGTCCCAACTTGGAATTTCTATCAGTTTTTCATTATATCTCATTAAATATGCAAAATGAAGTTTTTTTAATTAAAGACTAATATTCTCATGCTATAAGATGTTATTATTCCTTTTGTAAATAATTAATGACACTTTCAAAACATGTCATTGTAAGTGTTATTGACCCCCTCACTCTCACAAAATGCCGTCCCAACTTGGAATTTCTATCAGTTTTTCATCATATCTCATTCAATATGCAAAATGATTTTTTTTAATTAAAGACTAATATTCTCATGCTATAAGATGTTATTATTCCTGTAATAAATAATTAATGACACTTTCAAAACATGTCATTGTAAGTGTTATTGACCCCCTCACTCTCACAAATGGCCGTCCCACCTTGGAATTTCTATCAGTTTTTCATCATATCTCATTCAATATGCAAAATGATTTTGTTTAATTAAAGACTAATATTCTCATGCTATAAGATGTTATTATTCCTGTAATAAATAATTAATGACACTTTCAAAACATGTCATTGTAAGTGTTATTGACCCCCTCACTCTCACAAATGGCCGTCCCAACTTGGAATTTCTATCAGTTGTTCATCATATCTCATTCAATATGCAAAATGATTTTGTTTAATTAAAGACTAATATTCTCATGCTATAAGATGTTATTATTCCTGTAATAATTAATTAATGACACTTTCAAAACATGTCATTGTAAGTGTTATTGACCCCCTCACTCTCACAAATGGCCGTCCCAACTTGGAATTTCTATCAGTTGTTCATCATATCTCATTAAATATGCAAAATGATTTTTTTAATTAAAGACTAATATTTTCATGCTATAAGCCGTTATTATTCCTGTAATAAATAATTAATGACACTTTCAAAACATGTCATTGTAAGTGTTATTGACCCCCTCACTCTCAGAAATGGCCGTCCCAACTTGGAATTTCTATCAGTTTTTCATCATATCTCATTAAATATGCAAAATGAAGTTTTTTTAATTAAAGACTAATATTCTCATGCTATAAGATGTTATTGTTCCTTTTGTAAATAATTAATGACACTTTCAAAACATGTCATTGTAAGTGTTATTGACCCCCTCACTCTCACAAAATGCCGTCCCAACTTGGAATTTCTATCAGTTTTTCATCATATCTCATTCAATATGCAAAATGATTTTTTTTAATTAAAGACTAATATTCTCATGCTATAAGATGTTATTATTCCTGTAATAATAATTAATGACACTTTCAAAACATGTCATTGTAAGTGTAATTGACCCCCTCACTCTCACAAATGGCCGTCCCACCTTGGAATTTCTATCAGTTGTTCATCATATCTCATTAAATATGCAAAATGATTTTTTTAATTAAAGACTAATATTCTCATGCTATAAGATGTTATTATTCCTTTTGTAAATAATTAATGACACTTTCAAAACTGAAAACTGATGAAAAACTGATAGAAATTCTAAGGTGGGACGGCCATTTCTGAGAGTGAGGGGTCAATAACACTCATAATGAGACGTTGTGAAAGTGTCATTAAGTATTTATAACAGTTATAGGAAAGTCATATAGTATAAGAACATAAGTCTTTAATTTAAAAAAATAGTTTGCATATTTAATGAAATATGGGGGAAAATTATGAGAAATTCCAAGTTGGGACGGCCATTTCTGAGAGTGAGGGGTCAATAACACTCATAATGAGACGTTGTGAAAGTGTCATTAAGTATTTATAACAGTTATAAGAAAGTCATATAGTATGAGAACATTAGTCTTTAATTTGTTTTAAATAGTTTGCATATGTAATGAAATATGGGGGAAAACTGTCAGAAATTCCAAGTTGGGACGGCCATTTCTGAGAGTGAGGGGTCAATAACACTCATAATGAGACGTTGTGAAAGTGTCATTAAGTATTTATAACAGTTATAGGAAAGTCATATAGTATGAGAACATTAGTCTTTAATTTAAAA
Organism: Gibbula magus; assembly: GCA_936450465.1. NCBI lineage: Eukaryota > Metazoa > Mollusca > Gastropoda > Trochida > Trochidae > Gibbula > Gibbula magus. The sequence continues at coordinate 69,514,044 of OW388293.1, read as the reverse complement.
AAATAGTTTGCATATTTAATGAAATATGGGGGGAAATTATGAGAAATTCCAAGTTGGGACGGCCATTTCTGAGAGTGAGGGGTCAATAACACTCATAATGAGACGTTGTGAAAGTGTCATTAAGTATTTATAACAGTTATAGGAAAGTCATATAGTATGAGAACATTAGTCTTTAATTTAAAAACAAATAGTTTGCATATTAAATGAAATATGGGGGAAAACTGACAGAAATTCCAAGTTGGGACGGCCATTTCTGAGATTGAGGGGTCAATAACACTCATAATGAGACGTTGTGAAAGTGTCATTAAGTATTTATAACAGTTATAGGAAAGTCATATAGTATGAGAACATTAGTCTTTAATTTAAAAACAAATAGTTTGCATATTAAATGAAATATGGGGGAAAACTGATAGAAATTCCAAGTTGAGACGGCCATTTCTGAGATTGAGGGGTCAATAACACTCATAATGAGACGTTGTGAAAGTGTCATTAAGTATTTATAACAGTTATAAGGAAGTCATATAGTATAAGAACATAAGTCTTTAATTTAAAAAAATAGTTTGCATATTAAATGAAATATGGGGGAAAATTATGAGAAATTCCAAGTTGGGACGGCCATTTCTGAGAGTGAGAGGTCAATAACACTCATAAAGAGACGTTGTGAAAGTGTCATTAAGTATTTATAACAGTTATAAGAAAGTCATATAGTATGAGAACATTAGTCTTTAATTTTTTTTAAATAGTTTGCATATTTAATGAAATATGGGGGAAAATTATGAGAAATTCCAAGTTGGGACGGCCATTTCTGAGAGTGAGGGGTCAATAACACTCATAATGAGACGTTGTGAAAGTGTCATTAAGTATTTATAACAGTTATAGGAAAGTCATATAGTATGAGAACATTAGTCTTTAATTTAAAAATAAATAGTTTGCATATTAAATGAAATATGGGGGAAAACTGTCAGAAATTCTAAGTTGGGACGGCCATTTCTGAGAGTGAGGGGTCAATAACACTCATAATGAGACGTTGTGAAAGTGTCATTAAGTATTTATAACAGTTATAGGAAAGTCATATAGTATAAGAACATAAGTCTTTAATTTAAAAAAATAGTTTGCATATTTAATGAAATATGGGGGAAAATTATGAGAAATTCCAAGTTGGGACGGCCATTTCTGAGAGTGAGGGGTCAATAACACTCATAATGAGACGTTGTGAAAGTGTCATTAAGTATTTATAACAGTTATAAGAAAGTCATATAGTATGAGAACATTAGTCTTTAATTTGTTTTAAATAGTTTGCATATGTAATGAAATATGGGGGAAAACTGTCAGAAATTCCAAGTTGGGACGGCCATTTCTGAGATTGAGGGGTCAATAACACTCATAATGAGACGTTGTGAAAGTGTCATTAAGTATTTATAACAGTTATTGGAAAGTCATATTGTATGAGAACATGAGTCTGTAATTTTTAAAAAATAGTTTGCATATTTAATGAAATATGGGGGGAAACTGACAGAATGTCCAAGTTGGGACGGCCATTCTTGAGAGTGAGGGGTCACTAATACTTATAATGAGACGTTTTGAAAGTGTCATACAATGTACATTAGTTACTACATTTATCGGAATAATTCATGGTATACAAATAGTTCTTATATATCCAAAAATTAGTGTTTATTTTCATAAGTTATATTTAATACAGGTTTATTAAATTGAATCAATTCAAGTTTCTTTAATACATATACTACTGTTCAACGATATACAGTTCGTAGATTATAATGTAATATTAACTTATGAACATACTTCTGAGGCAAAACTCAAAAAGAATTACCGGTAAGTTTGTCAGTTATGCTTAACATTGTCTATTTGGATAGGTTAACCTCATCAGTCAAATATCAGTCAAATGCAAAATGTAAGAGTGGGTAGTTTTAAATCAATCATGCGTGCATTTTTTATTCAATAGACCAAGTAATTAGCTAAGATTAAACCAACATGTTTACATTGCGTTTAGACAACATACACTCTATATGTTGTTTTAACCACACACCAATCGTGGCCTAATTCAGGTCCGTTTATAACTGATTACTTGGGCTCATGAAGGACTCAGTGTCACCATCTTCAGGGTGGTCAAATTCTCTTTGACATCAAGCTGTCACATTTACATACTCATTATGATCGGTGCAGGTTGTTGGATCACGCGTGGATTTACTTACTTGCAGGGATGTTTCGTTTGTCAATAACAGGTATGTTAAATTGATTCGGGATATATACAAAGTAACTAACATTTGAAAAGATGCCTTATACTACTTCTGACTAGCAAAATAATCATACATGGATGTTTAAAGGACATACTTACAAGATCGTTCGTTTGTCAATAAGAGTTATGTTAGATTGAATCGGGATATATAAAAAGTAACTAACATTTTAAAAGATGCCGTATACACTTCCGATTTAAAGACTATCAAAAAGTATTTGTAACTTAAAATGAATTACTTTGAGGTGAAAACATCGCACAGTATTTGCCATTTGAGTTTACCCCGTTACAAAAATGTATATCATTATATCATAAATATTACGACTGTAAAACCTATAAATTACCATTCTCTTTTTTATATGGATTCAGTATTTACAACAGTTAAGTATTTATTCGATTAATTAGTGTCATTATTTAGTCAGTCTGTATCTTAAAATGAATAATTTGGTGGAAAAATAAATCGTTTGCCATTTCATTTTCCTGCTTTTCCATCCATTTAGATAGTTTCATTATAAATAAAATGGCTGTGACATAATTAAATACGGATGCCATTTTACATCTTGATATAGTTGTTTGTAAATTGTATTTATTTATGCAATTGATTTGTGTTTAAATCATTTTTACGACCAATGTATGATGTGTTTATGACTCAATGAGGAGAACAGTTGAATCCTAGTCAATAAGTCAAGTAAATAAACACCAAATTGAATTTTCATTGTAGGTAATTAAAGTTTATACCGAAATGATCTGTATAACACGTTATCACCAAATTTCACATATAAATAAACATATTATTTGCATATTTTAATACACCCCATCCCATCTTAAGATGGGTCGTCCCAACTTGGAATTCCAAGTTGGGACGCGTCCCATCTTAAGATGGGACGGTATCCCAAGTTGGGATGATACATATACAGTGTAGTACAAATTGTAACTCTCCATGGAAACCAATAAGTGTAACTGACGTCTTCGTGTTTCCTGAAATGATTTGTAATAATTTGTAATGGTTTGATATAATTTGTTATTTAATTAAAGCACAATGTCTGGAAGGGTCTAAAGACATATCCTGCCCGTGTCCTGAACCTGGTTCACACTGACAATTAGTATATCTGCCATTGTTTGAAGTTGGCAAAGAGGGCAACTGGTAATTGAACTGGATGTTTTTACTTCCGAGAGAAGCGTTTTATGTCAACATCTAATTGCAAACAAGAAACAACACTGTTTAATACTAAATATACTTGTCTGCTAATTAATGAAGCATCAAATTTTATTCCATGTGAACGTTATTTTCAGAAAGTTTTAATCATATGAGCAAAATTTTAAAAATAGTTCACTCTGATGTCGAAACCTACATGTGTAGGGCTTCAAGTAATGAAACAATGCGATCATATAATGGAATTAATTTAGTTCCTAAGTTGACACTGACTTTCTGTGCACATACAATAATATCACATTGTAGCATTCACTTGTAATTATTATTGTTAAAGTTGAATTGAATCATGTATATAATTTTATCACATGAAATTAAGGGACTTTTTAGAGAAATAAAACGTAAAGTAAAAATAATTACACTCAGAATATTACCAAACAGAATAGCTCGTCAACAGTACTACCTCTCTCCTGGCACATTTGTATCGCCAACATGGGCTTAGTGTCCTCATCTTGATCAATATTGTCAAACTCATGTTTAGCCTACATATATTTGCATTACAGTCCCTTTGACTTACTAAATACGCAGGTTTCGCATTGAGATGCGGCTATGAGTCATATTCAGTTAAATACTTTAAATGATTATGTTTAAAGAGACTTAGCACCTGTAGAAAGCAACCATCACTTACGCATTTAGGTATTGAGAGTAGACCCTCGTTACTTTCTTTTTAAGAGCTCGTCCCTCATTAAGTACTCACTATGTGAGTTGTATCTTCCACAGATGTGTTTTGTACATTTTAGTTGGGCAGCACATCGTTACTTTCTTTTTATTTCACTAAGCAAGCATATTGTATAGGAATTAAAGTAGTAAAGTCTCACACTATCAAACAAACACATTTGTATGGCATCAAGTGAGCTGAATGATCTTTCGTTAAACGATATCCTCTACTGGGTTAGTAAATGGAGAATTGAAAACCCAAACAGAATAATCATTGATAAGTATACATAAGGATATCTCACTATCACATTCATTACATATACGGCGGTTTTTTTCACATACGATGCTTGGTATGGAACTATCGTGCACTATCCCAAATACAGAAATACATAAACAATATCAACTTAATATGTTGTAAATGGTGATGTATTTTACATGTAAATATTAACAGTTGTGGCTTGAATGTTGAAATTAGTCTGTTCAATATCGTAGTCATGTGCACCGTGACCATGTTACCTCTGAATACCTTGCTGTTAAAACGTCATACTGAGATACTCAATAATATTAGTTATACCATAAAACGGTTTTGATAATTAGTTTCGTATGATCTAGGAATAGCAAACGACAACATTTAGGTTTTAGTTCTTGCCTTATTAGACAAAAACTGAAAATAATCTCTTAGCTGAGACGTGTGTTGTTTGGAACCTCACTACCTCAATACTAAAACTACACAGTTTTCAGTAGAAACTAACTGGAAGGACACTTCAATCTCATTAAATCGTGAGGGGAGATAAGTTATTTAGTAAGAACAAGTGTACAACGTGACTCGCAGTGTACATGTATATACACACTGTAAATATCAAACATCTGTTTTATTTGTTTTACCATATCTGTGTTTGATTACTTGTGTGATTACAACCTGGATACATGAACTAATCCAGTCAACTGACGCTTGCAACGTAACATTAGCACTATGTGTTCAATAGCGCATTAGTGTGTTAACGGAGATGACTTATGTGGTTGTGAATTATTTGACCACATGATAACACAAACCATGTGACACATATAAACTCATTATCTTCATCTTTTTTATTTTCTAAGATACAATACATCATGACATTTCACCGTATTATATCCAACTCATATTATCATCCGACGATGAAAGTGATGAAAACCTTAACCAGTATATGTTAAGAAGCCTGAAGATCCTCATTGTTCAACAGCACTTCTGTTCAGGGAGATGATAGAAACATCAACATCAGGTGTTTGTATATCAAGTAAGACATGCCAGTCATTGCAGGTTTAGCTGACAAAAAACATCGGATCGCATTTTCACGAATTTGTTTCGCCACTTCGCCACTTCGCCACTTCGCAACTTCACATGCACAAAATAAAGGTCCGAATGGCATCAATGGCTCAACCATACCAGATGTACATAGGGCTGACATTTTTCTCTTCATATGGTTTCCAACTCAAACTTGTATTAATCCTCTTTGTGTCAGAACGAACTAAGTATACGTCTATTTCAAGTTTTATTCTCGTTTTGGATTTACACTTTTAATAATGAATAAATTACAGTAAAATTTAAACCTACTATAAAACTGTAAACGAAATGATACATATGCTTCATATACACATGTGCTATACGTTCATCAGTTTGTTATGCTATTTATAATATTGTGGTACTGCCCCTTTAACGATAAAGAAAACATTTATTGAAGGTTATCTGAATTTGTTTAACCATGACGCGTATGATACTCTGAAAACCTAAAGTAACATTTCCTCAAAGATTCGGTAACTTCAAATGTTAAAAACTGTTGTGGTTGCCCTGCTCTGATGACGAAACAGCTGTTCTGTAATGGCAAAATAAATCACTTTATAAACGTTTGGGAAGGTAAATATTGTTTGAAAAGAAAAGTAAACAGTGTTTCCTGCTATCATTACTTATTTTAATGATAAGATTGTTTTAAAACCATGTTTAATCTCTTATCAGTTTCTAACGATTGCCAAGTACTATATTCAAATATGGAGTCCACGATCCTACACTGCTTAGTGGTCCTTCTATTATTTCCAATGATACGTTTTGAACCTGTAGATGTAACACCGTTGTTACGAACATATCCCTGTCGTTTCCTTAAAAGTCTCTAGAGGGTTTGTGGGCAAAGCTCCATGCATCGGATACATATGTCACCATGTTAAAACTTTAAAAAACGACCCTTTATTCAAATTTTTTCATGTAACAGGAAATGAACAACGCAATCCTTATTAGAAAAAGTATATGTTTCAAACATTGTCCCTATTCTTTTATGTTATATTACTTTTAACATACATTCCAATTGTAAATATACCATATTTTAAGAGAGACATGACCTAAACAATTGGGTGTAAAAGTGATAGAAAGTGTGTGTAATATCATCCAATTCGGGAGTTCCAATACACTTTCATTGTGGTCGCACTAATTGTTTCAACATTGCATATATCACATTGTTAACGATAAGGCGTATTGATGGTCATTTGTATATGTAAGCATCTTTTGTTGAAGTTATATATATTTAGAGTTATATATTATATCTCCACCAGATTATGATATCTGCTGATTTTCTATCCATCAATATTTGTTAAAAGGTTATGAATAGCCACTAGATTAACTTTAAAACATATGCTTTTATTCATATAAAAGTGTAGCATATTCAAATATAGACTTTGGAATAATTGACACTTTTCATTTAATAAGGTCATTCACGATTGAGCTAAAATGGGTTTCATGCAACAGATATGGTTACATAATGCCATAAAAAAAATTCAAAGTTCAAAATGAATCTTTTAGAATATACTATATTCAAATCAAAGTGCGAGTTAAATACAGCTCTTTAGTAGTTGTTATATGATGTAATCCGAAATAAAAAAAATACTTCAAAGTTAGCAACAAGAAATGTTTCTGTACAACATGACCTCAACATTACCTACAAGGTGTATACTAAGAGAGCTAGGTTCATTTACACGGGCTGCATAGGTACCAGATGAATCTATTTTGATTCAATGCCACAAACAGCTGAGATATCAACAGATAATGGTTTCACAGAAACTCAAGTGGCTCAACTTCAAGTAGGGTGACAAATGTATATGTACATACTATTGCTTATATCCCAAATGAAAAAAAAACCTTCAAGGTTAGTGTACATGATTTTTTTCTGTACACAAGTGTCTGGCACTCATTAATGGTAAGTAGACGTGATCGATGGTGAAAGCAGTTAAAAGATAACGCATCCATGTAGTTGGCCTCAACATGACCTCAAAATTACCTACAAGGTGTATAAGAGCGTTAGGTTCGTTTACCAAGTGCTATGTATAGTTGCAAGGAGAATCTGTCTTTGTTGTCTTCATTGCATACAAATAGATAGTAGTTTCACACCTACTCAAGTGGCTCAACTTTAAGTAGGATGACAAATTACTCGGATACAAATGTACATGTTAAAATGTAAGAATCAGACACGAAATTATATATGGTTTATGTTATTATGTAAATTGTGATTTCTTGAAAAACAGTTCTAGGGTGAGTTAAATGCCTGATCTGTAACAAGATTCAACTTAAGTTTTAACACTGTAGTTACTTTTTCAATAGTATTACAGATTCAAACATCCTTTAAATTGTAAAGTTCAATCCATTAGAAATAGATTGATGTTTGTTCATTAGTTTATAAACATTTGTATAAATGCCATCGACAATGCATTTATACCAGCTAAATTTGCGTTTTGTGGTGTTCCCTAGCACTGATAGGTGAGGTGTGAATTGTGTCCAATTTTCACGTTAGTTTACTATAAATATATTCGTAAAAACATATTACTTACAACTTGCCAAAAGTTCATTTGAGCTCTTTCTCTCTTTTGTGATTTGTGTTCATTTTTCACGTTTATTATATTTTAAATATATTTTAAAATATATTTGTAAAAAAATACTTGAAAAAAGATGATGTAAAGCGTTTTAAATTAAGTGTCGATCATAACTCCGGGTTTAATTATCCTACATGCATGAAGATCGTGGTGTTGTATACATGATAACTTAGATCACTTGCTATCTATCTGTTCTATTACAAATGTTGCACATTTTAATTCAGATTTGCAATGTTGTCAGTAACGTTTGTCTAAGCAGTATTGTGTGAATAAAATCGATCATTATTCATTTATTTACACTTGAGCTGTGTAGAAGTACCAGTGTTATTGTTACACTTTATCTCATGTTATTCTTTCACGGTTGAAGACATTGTCAATACCATATGCATTACTGTGTTGACACAACATGTGTTTTTATATCTATTTTATAGCTTTGATGTTACAAATCAAACTTTCAATTAAATTAAGAATCAATTGTCAGTGATCGGCTGAAATACATAATTCATACACAGTTTTGATCATATTTATAAACATGAAATGAATACAATGAGTTATATATACGACAACGTGGTTGCTGATTACCGTTATTTTTCTAGTCACTTAGTCTAGTTTTTTAGTCTAGCACGGTTAGATTTGGTCAATTACACTTGTAAGTAACACTAATAGCTTACACCTTGTTGTACATCAATATGTGCTCTGAATCGCGAAACCTTACATAAACATGTTGGGTTTAAATCAATTATGTTCTGCATGTTGCTTATCCCTGTTCTGCTCGTATTGCTGTGTCAGTTTGTGTCATATTTTATTGGTTTCACCGTTATACTGCAAACATTTTAAATGTTTTATTGCCAAATGAGAATATATATATCTAAAACTATAGCACTCTAATCATTTAACAAATTGATATTTCGATGAGTAACACGTGATGACAAAACCACTTATTTCACAGGTTATATTGACATAAATGGTTTACCGTTTTCAAACATGCATGTTATGATCTTACCATACAATATGTTATTCATATAACTGAAACTATTACAAGTGTCTCAAAATACTTTAATGAAACGTGTGCAAATGTCTGTACACCCCTGTTACTCGGGAAATAAAACAATTCACTCACTTTTTGTAAAGGCCACATGATACATTTATTCGGGTAGTAACAAATTTAATGCCCATTTTATTCCAAATAATTGATGTAACAATAACCAGCATACGTGACACTTCTTTTGCCACGGTCAGCTAAAATGACGTTAAGAACAGTTGTTTTATGACACGTTGAATATTTTTGCTAGGCACACTTGATGTGTGCTCATATTGTCGTATTGAAAAAAAATAACTAGGTTACTATGAATAAAAAGATGTATGTATCATCACTGATATTATTGATTCGTATATACATAGGCACAAGTGACAGATACATTATCACAGGTACTTTGCGTAAACACTACCACGTAATGTCTCTCATTTCAACCTTCAAACAGGATATTTCCTTGGCGGGTAGTGGCCCTTCAAGTGTGTTTTTTGCCATTTTGATTACAACTACGATGATGGATGGAGCCATTGTTAAACATGTTTCTCAGAAGCAGTTATTTCGTGTTGAGATGTGATCGTGCCATATGTTCGTGTATTATCATACACAGGAAATATTCTGCCATTGCATAACAGGTTAGTATATATGATCCGTGTTTACTGCTTGGTTGATCACAAATTCAATAATATGAGATGGAAACGTGGTTAGCTTGTCTGGCAATTGTTAGTTGTTATTTCATAGCTACGTGTGGTAAATCACTTTAACTATTAATGGCCCTTGTCATTTCCTATCCTGTATTATTGGATGAGGTCAGGCGATTGTGGGAATCAATACATCCACTAACTAATACCCATTGTGTTAATAGATTGTATGGTGATTACAGAAAACAAGGAAGATATACGAAATGGACGCAACCATAGCCAGTGTATACATTCATAACTGCTTGCCACAATAACACTAATTGAATGACACACACATTTTTATGGTTTAATTATGAACGAATGGAAGTCTGCAATACGTTTTATAATGACAATATCGATATAACGATTGTGTCGATAAAAGCAGACCAGACATCTTCGATTCCCCGTCCTGTCAGCTTGATAGTGATATGAAATATTACTTATTTATATCGAATATATCAACACGGGTAGAATAAAATTAATAAATGCTGGCCTTGCTTAGGATATTACATTTTATAAAAAGAGTGTTCATTCATTTAATATTAGTGCAATAAGTTGTGTTTGCTATCCATCATGACAGTCAATACAATTGCCTATACTGAAAAGAGCATGTGTTTTGGTTCTGTGTGTAGTTATGTCTGTGACGTAGCATTGTTACATCATACTCATTATGCTAATGTTGTCTCAAAGATTTATTTTTCATATGCATTGATGACCTAATAACATAATGACATTTCAAGTGTTCGAGAATCTTGATATGCATAATCTCAAACAAGCTTTGAAATGTGTATTAGATAATTAATAAAGTTGTCATACTTTCCCGTAATGAACACATCGTGAATGGTCGTGGAACAATAATAGACCATGGAAAATGATATTATTAGTTTTCATATGCATCGACCATCAGCCTCAGGTTAGTTAAGGACTGTACACAAAATATCTAGATGAGAAACAAGCAAGGTACAGGAAGTTGATATGCAAAGAAAGCCCCAACAATAATGTAGTGATAGAACAAACCAGTAAGTTCCGGTGAATAATAACTTTCGACAGATGTTAAAATGTTTGGTGGGATCTTGGAAGCATTCAATACCTACTTTAACGTCTAATAAATCATTTCTACCCGTCAGAAAATGTGTGAGACTGCTATAAATGTGTTAAAGATTTCACGCAAGTAACCTACTCGCAATTTCCGTGTATTATATTGAATTATCAGATGGTATTAGGTCAGAAGACATGAGTTTCATTTGCGTTTTAACTCAACATGAGTGAATCCACAAGAAGTATCTTTCGAATTTATGTTGCTTATTAAATATACATACGTCAGTATATCTACTTACTATACTCACTTTAAGTTAAGCTCCATTTCCAATGCAGAAAGACGTTTCAATCGTAATGCTCTTTTAAAAAGAAATCTTCCCTCAGCATTCTTATCTCAAGTCACCTGTACGTATGAATTTATGTACAAGTCTTTACCACCGATCAGTTTGTGAATGTATGTATATAAAGCTTAAAAAGAATATTATGCCTTGCATATAGTTTATTTATCCTGAAAAATTACGTATAAGGTCCATTTACAACGTTAAACTATTTTTCTATTGTTATTGCTTTGTAAACATTGCAGATGTAAATGCTGGTTTAGTCGCAAATGAGAAGGAACTATCCGAGCAGAGAGACTACTTTAACGCTAAATAAATCATTTCTTTCAGTGGCAAGCTGTGCAAGGCTGCTCTCTGTATAACAGATTTCACACAACTGTCCTGCTCACCTTTCTCAGCATTCTGAACACACTAGCCTGTAAATATGGCTATCTACATTTTTTGTGTAGCAGAAGCATGATAGAGGACATTCCAATTTAAAGATGTTCGCTCCTCAAATTTCTAGAAATAAATTTTTTTCTAACTAGTATTTTTTAAAAGGTTAAAGTGTATCATTGAAAAAAAAGGAAAAAAAGGGGGTTAGTGTTGGTTTTTCTGAGATACGACGCTTTAAAGATCGTGGTGGTAAACTTTAGTTTAACATGGAAGTCTATGGGGAATTTTGCATGTTTTTATCTTAAATAAAAATTTTCAATATTTCTAGTATTAAACTTTTTAAAAATTTTAAATATGTTCTTATAGATACATTTTGTTACTCAAATCAATAAAGAAAACCATATGGTAGTGTGGGTTTTTTTCAGCTATGACACAAAATGTAACTTGATTAAACACATTTTACACAAAAATCAAGCTTTTTGTAGCTGGTAAAGTGTTTGATTCATTGGCATTAAGATTTTTTCACAAAAACTTGATATTTAATCATTTTTCCCACATAAATTATCTCAATTGGTTTCACATAGTAACTGTAGCTATTTTAAAATTGAAAATTGATGAGTCAGCAAGTTGTGAAAAAAAATTAAATATCCCCAAACTAGAGTTTTTATTCCTTTCTAAGTTATTTAATACCTTTAAAATAATTTAAGAAATCGTAACAATGATCCCAAAGATAAATCTGATCATGCTATGTGAGAAAAATAGCCATTGGCTCTGTAGCTCATCAGGTTTTATAAAATACCTCATCATCAAAAACTGTGTTAGACCATGTTATGGACAAGCGAAGCTGGAATCAAATTGACACAATCCTATTTCATCAACAGTTAATGGCACCCCTTAGAACACTGCTAATGATATTATGACATCACAAAGTGGAAGACATAAACATTAATGTGACATCATGATCATAATGCTATGAAATCAAAATACTATGTCATCACTGAGATCACTGCTGAAGAAGCTAAAAAGCATTTTTGTCTTTCAGATATGCTAATTCTGTTACTAATAATAAAATTGTTGAAACATGATTTTTAATGATAAAAAAAACTTCACCCTCTTGTATTTGTGTATACAGTATATGAACACTAGGATATGTATAATTCTTGTTGATATATTTGATATCAAAAGACGGGAGGGTGAAACATGTCTGTTCAACTTCTGATAAACAATATTTGACAGTGAATCCTGCAACTGTTTTTACTGTACAGTAGAGAAAGAGGAGTGTAATGTAGTAATGTTGAATCACATATCACTCACTAATAATGTATAACACAAAACAGTTTTCAATGATTATACATGTATTGCACTTCTTACAAACAAAATAATTGTTAACATATGCTGAATATATTTATGTGGTATTCAAATAAAAAACATTATGTACAATATACAAATAGTTATTACAATATCTTTGTCCACATTCTATTGTTCTTTAATTCCATGTTGAAATGAAGACATAAACATTTTCCTGCTATCTTAACATAGTCGCATTCTTATTCTACAATAGCCCTAGAATACATGAATTGATTAAGATGAGAATGAAATAATATTTACAAAGATTCAGCCAATTGTGAAAAATAACTTGACACAGCGTGAATGATTTTTGAAGAATTTGTAACTCTGACCTTGTTTTTACATTTTTCAGTAAACAGGTTGCAAATACCACTAATACCACTTCTTTTGTAGGCCAGTTTTAGGTGGTTAAAGCATAAACTGCTTGCAGCAATCTTTTTGGCCATACAGACCTTTGAGAAACACGAGGCTGCAAGCTTGGGAAATTCAGGGGAAGAAGCCTGTGATCTTTTGCAGGTCAAATAAATACTATGTGCAGAAAAGCTACAAGTGGATTTCAAATGACCAGCAACAGGGAATGTTGAATACAATCGTTTCAATGATTGAGAATCCATCAAAGCATCGTGAGCATCAAAATCCTCAGCAAATGTAGATCTATACAAATTTGATAATGAGTATTGCCCTGATATCCTCTCTCAGCTTTGGGTCTGATAAGGGCTTCCCAGAAGGTAGAGCATGATGTTTTGTGTGAGGGGTTTCCAAGAACCTACACCAAGTGGGATTACAAAACTCATGACATCCAAATGGATGGGAGGACATAGCTCTAAGGCTTTTTGAAATATCATCTGGGTTTTGTTTATTTTGGGCCAACATGAAATTGAAATTTTTCTGAATATATCGAATGGTTTTGGTTGTCAATGATTTATGTTTTTGTTTAAGGGGGTACAGCAAGTTTCCCAAAGTCTTCTTGATAAGATTCGCATCTGATTTTTTGTTTATGTTTTCTTTACATGTTTTCTCAACCGGGCTATCGTTGTAGCATCGTCATCACCGATTACGGTTGATATTTTCATGTCCTTAGAAGTTGCATTTAGAATCATTTCGGAAACCATATCTGGTTCCATACCTTTACTGGATCCGTTCCAATTTTTGGAACAGGAATGTTCCTGTGGCCTTGAGCTGGTTACGGCAGCTGAATGACAGGTACGGCAGACTTTTGACCTCACCGTGTAGTTCAGAATCTTCCCTGTCTGGCACTCAATCATGGAACAGTGACCTAAAACATACAGTGATTTAAATAAATATGTTTGCAGAAACATATTATTACACAGCACAGTCACCATTAATATATTCATAAAATACTCTTATAAAATGATCTTGTGACCTAATCTCTAAATGAAATGATCCCTATTAGTAATTTTGAATTTTTAATCAGCAATTTGCTAACCACAATAAAACATATTTAGATGTGATCATAATTACATATAGAATATTAAATCAAGTAATTCAATGAATAATTGAATATGAAAAAAGTCTTCTCAAAGAATACAATAACCTAAGGTTAATAAATACCATACAAACTGTCAGAGGACCGTCCGCTGCCTCGCTTCTGCCATCCAGCATCAACGCTGTCAGTTATTTCTTCATCACCAGTATCCCTACAAAATACATACAAACTTCTGTATCTTATAAAATTCATAATTTCAGAACTCACTTCTAGTTGGATAGTATGTGCACTAATATATTGTACATAATTATCATTAAAACTTGGTGAAAAGAAATTGATAAATTTTGAAACATAAATACTTTGTTCGATTAATTTCCTCCTCAATGGATTCATCCAACGAGCTGCCAGCAACATTGTGAATTGCGGTCCCACTCTCCTTTATTCGCAGGTCCAGCATCTTGTGACTCAATCGGTATATATATCTGTATATATTACCCATATGGGAAGACGGACACAGGGTAGTATTTTTCCTGTAAGTCACATGGGAGTTACACCTTTTTCTGGCTTTTGATTGGCTGTTACAGAAAAATAAGAATTTCATTGGTTGCCGGAACTACTTCATTCATCTTTCTTACTTTTCCCGACTAGTAACTTTAGAAACTGTCTTCTGCATTTTAACATGTTTTATTTGTTTCCCGCATTCGAAATTAGCGTTTTCGTACATGTGCCGACGCATCAAATGTCGGAGGAAGCAGTTAAATTGTCCGAAATTTAAAGAAACTAGCGATTATTGCTTGACTGTATAACCACGGAAAGCTTCAAGAGCGACGGCGATCGTTCGAATGTAATGACGTCATAGGCGCGAGCGGTTATGACGTCACAGTGTCGATTGTAACGTCACAGGGCTTTTCGGTTTGAGCCGACTTGTTTTTGAGCTTCGCACACCTCTTGATATGGATGTTGCAATAACTTATATGTATAATCATGGATTGATAGTAATTGGCAGGAATACAAAACTTTCAACTAAAGCCACATCTTTCTTTTATCGTGAAAGACATTTTCGCAGGGGACATTTTAATCGTGCGGAGTAAACAAGGATAGGTACGTAAGAAGTGAATCCACGTCACACGCGTATGGATATGGAGATTCATCTCCTTCTCGGGTCCTTTTAGAGAAGCTATTGGCTTTTAATATTCGCGTTTTTACTTTAATTTGTCATATGGGTAATATAAACAATAACCAACTCGTGACGGGGAATGACAGATTATCTTTCCCGAGTTATATCAATTGTGTGTAATTCTCTCGCCAAGGCTCGAGAATTACTCAAATGATATAACTCGGGAAAGATAATCTGTCATTCCCCGTCACTCGTTAGTTATTGTCTAAATAATTTTTTTTTATATGAATAGTGAAAGACGGTGGACTCATAGACGTTCGTAGACATAGGATAAATCACTGCTAATGAGATATACGATGACAAAATGAAACCAAGATATGATAATATGAACGAGGTAAAGTTGAGACAACGAAATCAGATAGTCGGTGTTGTTGTTATTATTGTTTTTGTGTGGAGAATGCTTGTGTTTAAAATAAAACAACAAACGTGAGATTAGCAGGCTCCGGCGAAGTAGGCCCTACGGTAAGCCATCGACAATCAAAGCACATCACAACATCTTGATTTTTTAACGTCGTTAATCTACCGACAACTTAATTTACTAACAGTACATTACAACAATCAAAGCAACTCACCACATATTTTAAAACACCAAAAGAAGTTGGTTATCAACGATAATAATACGTCTGCGAATCCACCTACGAAAACACCGCATCCCAATGTTACTTTTTACGATTTGGTAATAACTTATTAACACACTAAAACATTTAGAATCTAATAGATAATAAACTAATGTTTTTAATAAAATGTGTGGTTAATCAAATCAAATAAACTTCGTATTAAATTGACATTTTAGCAAGAGTGTAAGAAACTTACCTTATAAACGTATCCAAACGGACAATATGAATATCCAAATGCACATAAGGCACAAATTGTAAACCTATAAATCCATCAATGACAGTACTTGGAAACAGAAGATGGTAAAATACTAACCCTTTTACAGCAAAGTCTTTTCACAAATGGCAAGATAGAAACCAAATAGTTGATGATTTTACTCTGAAATGAATTTCATTGGTACATTATTTAATCCAATGAGACAAAACGCGTTCATGTTGTTACAAACAGAAACTGGATTGGCGCCGACTTATCACTGCTATAGACAGACAATTGCGTAAGTATCACTTGCTTGTGATTACAGGTGTTTTGACACTGACCTATCTCGCAACGGTCCGACAGTGGCTAAATTGATTTGTCTTCAGGATCAAAGCACAAAAACAGACCAGTAAAAACATGTTATAGAATGAAAATATATTTTGATAGCGATAGATAGAGCAGTATATGCGAGCAAAACTTCCGTCTTGGCCATGTGTTATGACAGCAGTCCCGCGGTTATTTGTTACAAACATACTGTTAATTAGCGCAAAATACAATCAAATCAAGCAGGACCCGGTCAGTGTATCTGTATGAAATCGCTAGTTGAATAGTTAGGTTATCTGTTGAGTGAACATTTTGGTTGATTTGATGAAGATTTCTGTCTTATATGAGCATTTAAAAAGTTGCGAAAACGCGTTAAATTATGATTAGCGGCCATAGTGAGACTCCTCTACGTACGTCACAGCACGATACGGTTCAGTGACCACTGTCCGCCCACTTTCATTCTGGTCGCCGGGGCTAATTAGGCACTTTTTTTAGAAAGCCGTATATAAGTTATTTGTGGGTTGATTTCAGAAATTTAAAATTGAGCAATTGTCAAATTGAAACCCCTTTTCAACGAATCCGAAAGTGACCATATGTCATTTCATCTAACCTTTAAGCTTCGGTTTCCCCATATTTCCTTCTCGTTGCGAATGTAAACAATAACACCCGCGACGTCTGCAGCTAGCCGGAAACTTGGTTTCTGTTTCAGTCTGACGAAATCGTACATACTATGAGTGAATGCGCAACGCCAAGAAAAAACCCTTCATCGGATAATACAATTTTCGCGGTTCGATTGTCGTAATTGTTTATGCAATAACATTAAGAGCTATGTTATACCTCTTAATTTATTCCACTTGATGTGTTTTATGTACTTCAATGATACTATAAATGATGAAAATGATATTGTTTGTAAAAAGTTCTTTACAACTTCATATTTCATTACTGGCAGTTTGCCCATGCGCAGAACGTGAGGAGCGAACATCCTTAATACGAAATTATGTGGTATAATAACGAAAATGCTGACAGAAAATGTTGGAGAAAAACATGTATTTGTGAAATTCCAATTTCTTTACAACAGGGTATATCATTACCTTCTCAGGCATATTCATTCAATCATAATTCTTTCTCCAAGATACAATGCCCCTATCGTGCTAAGCAAAGTGCTAATGACTTATATATACATATACATCTGTTTGTTAGAGTTCAACGTTGATGTATAAACGGATTATTTACGAATGTTCAGTTTCCATAAGTTGAACCTATATTGTGTAACGTTTAATGTAAACTTAAGCTGACATGACGTTATATATTATCTCATTGAACTAGACGTGTCAGTAGCAGTGAAACAGTGACAAATGAATCAATACGTCTTTCAGTTGTCATAAATTGGACGCATATTGTACAAATGTTAAACTTTAACTGACGATGTTGATGTAAGTATGTCATGTCATTGAACTAGATGTGTCACAGTAGCAGTCTGTCTCCGAAACAGTTAAAAGATATATTATCTAAAATGAATGCTCACGTTGTTAAAGGGACAGTAGCACGTTTTTTGCTAATTTTATTTTTTTAAATTTTTATTTATAATGATAAGATATGCCAGTTATATTTACTTTAGAGGGTAAAACATCTTACTACACAAACCAATTATCCGTAGTAGTAAAAACGGTGTTGCGTATAAAGCAAAAATTGCATGGCGGCCATTTTATTGTGAAAACATTTTATTATTTCGATTGACTAAAACGATTCCAAAGGCTTTACTGAGCCATGAACACTCATTTTCAACTTTATTTTTCGAAGAGAGTAGGGTGTTTTACTATTAGTGAAATTATTTTTCAAATACATTTCATTGACTTATTTGAGCGAAAAGACGTGCTATTGCCTCTTTAAACTATAGATCCCCATCGAAGATACAAGTCTGTGAAGTGTCACAGTATATCAACTACTGGAGACGTATATCAACATTACCCGTGTTTGAAATGATTCCTGTTACAGTCTGATTCAGGGTGTTCGAAATGTGTGGTTCGTAATACACATAATATCACAGGGAATTAACCAGGATATGTAATGCAACTGTAATGGGAACTCCTTTAGATCTTAGAAACTACCAATGTATATGACATCGAAATTTAACAATATATATTGGACAAACATGTACTTTAAATTGCACGATTAGTAATACTTTCAATGTGTTCAGGGTAATCTATCAGTCACTGTAGGCCCTTGCATGTCGCCGTTCTATAATTAATAGGTTATGTACCCATACCACTTGTAAGTGCTCGATGGACTGTTCATAATGACAAACATGATCAGGAGAAGATCACCAAAACAAAACTTAGGTTTGTGTCTATTATACATATAACTAATATATACATATTGAGTGTAAAAAAGGATCCCAAATCGCGAACGTTATTAAAGTTATACATTTTCAGTGCACGTTTGACTTCATATAAATGCATCTGCTTTGATAGTCGATATAACTAGATATCGAAGATATGGCGTTCATTTGTGTAAATGTTTATAAAACTACTTCAGCATTGGCAGAAATGCTTGAACCGTGTTTACAAATTTCCCTGTTAACATTTCACGAAGTTTCACACTTCTTTTATTACCAATCTGTTAAACCCGAGTGCTCGTTATCTGAAGGTAAGTGCTCCTAAACCTTTAAAGAGTAGTTGTTCATGTCTACTAATGATGGATGGATCCATTGTTAGCTTGGCCAGGGAAAGTTTGTTAGTATGTGAAGAGTATGCTTATATTATTTTGGGAAATCAAAGAATACTGTGGCCTCCTACTAAATTCTATGGTTTGACGTTGTAAATTTTAGTGCCTGTGTTTTATGCTGTAAGTGGGATTGATAACGGATTTGATGCACCATTGAATAACATTGAATAACAACTGTTTACATGTAAGAATGATACATGTTCATATACGTCGGGGATAATTAATTTAGATGACACCTTGAGCAAGTATTTCCGTCTGGACCAGTTCACAATAAAACGATGTACTGTAATGTGTATTGTTATCATGTAAATTGTTGCTAGTTATAGCGTTGTTCATAACCTTACGAATAACTGAACATATTCATTATGAGAGTGCTACAAAAGTTGTATGGTTCATTTTTCTTTGGAAAATCATATATGCTACACAACAGGACTGTATTTGCAATTCAACTTTACAACTTGAAACACCTTGGATAAACATTAAAAAGTTAAACATCATGTAGTTCAGAAATATAACATTGACTCGATGTAAAGTTTTGATCATGGTCAAACATTGATTGCTATGCCTCTGTCTTAACCTCAATTGAAGTTGTAAATACAGTCTTCCCTGAAATATGTTTGATACATCTTTCACCATTGTTTGACCACATACTTTTTTAGAAATACGTAGATTTTGCATGTATGATAGACTATCTACCAAACCCCCTGTACCAGCCCGGCGGATAGACAACCTGTATCATCCCGTCGTCAACGGTGAAAACATGCATCAGCCCGTCCTAACGAGACTCCAACCTTAGGTAACATACAAGACAAATAGATCGAAGTCACGGGTAATATAAAGTTGTCTCCCTTTGCAAAGCATACATTCAACATGGCAGATATAGCTGAAAACGCCGCAGTTATTTGCAGCCCGTACGTGTGACCTCGACACAATCATTGAAACGACGGAAGCTGTAGACAATGACTTTGGAGCAATCGAAATGCATACAGAGACAATGCGGAACCCAAAGTCTGTAAGGAAAAGTACAGGTGACATGAAAACATTTTCTGAGTAAGCTACATGTATGTGTTGTCATGATAATTAATATATTCAAGAATTAAAGTTTAAGAGTGTTTACCTTACTATGATATGTTTTTAGTAAGTGTATATGATGATCACAGTATAGTATGAGTGTTTTCATACCAAATCCTGTACGATGCCTCGAGCTAATTAAAGATACAGAACGTGATATGACAACACCCATACAATACTATCTGTATAGCATGGGGTGGCAGTTAAATCAGTAATTATCACCATGGTTTCTGTTACTTTTTGAAATAATAGATCATCATTTAATTTCAAGGGTTTCTCATTTTGTTTTAAGTCGCTGTTTACTCCAGTAGTCTCCCTAGTCTCCGTCTATCAAAAAAGTATATCACTTGTGATCCATAATCCAACTCATCTGAGGTCTTATGATATGCATTGCATGTATCCAACATCCCCATGATAAACGTTTCCAATCATCTGACGTCTCATGAACAGAATTTCCAGGTGTATATATGAGACATAAATATGCATTTATAATATTGTGAATATATTTCAGGTACACATGTACATGCATGATTCTAGGAAAACGTTCGTTCAGTGTCTAAATGTACAAACTGTACAATGAAGCCAATCCATGCCAGTTATTTTTTTAGAAAGAAGCAGACACATATGTTTATTCAATTTTCAAATTACAAACCGGAAATAAGATATAATCTTCTTAATTACCATGAAATAGCTTTATTTTGAAAAAATAAGAAATGCTTTCTTCATACTAGTGTTTTCTTAAAAATAAGAAATGCATTCTTTGTACTTGTGTTTCGTATTATGACATACATGATTACTTATCATTGGTATTTGTTAGTGGTTAGAAAACACGTATACATACATTCTTAACTAACACACAATATACCACCACCCATAAATAAATCAATATCAGAATGCAAATTACAAAATACCAATAATGTGTCTCTGTAAAAAATGTGATAGCTCCTTCGTGCTCAGTATAACTTGTAATATTCACGTCACATCGAGAAAGTGGTTAGAAAGTGGATAGTCGGAAGAAAAATATTTTGTATTGTATAACATACAAATATGTGAACTTAAGCACACGTTTGAGACTAATTAGTCAACTGCTGATCATAATTGTTAAATGAAGTGTTTGCAAGGAAGATGCTAATCAGCACTGTTCCATGTGCTCCTAGTTTCATTGGATGTTTTAATCTGTGTATTGAGATTAGACCCTTATCATTTTCTCATTAGGAGCTCGTCTTGGCATGATTTTTATTTCCTATGAATGAACATCTTGTTGATAACTAGAAACAATGACATCAATTATTGTAAAAGTTATTCTTCACAACACTTTGTACATTAAAGATGCATAATCATATTTGCATTCTTTTTAAATTATAATTTCTAACATATATATCCAAGTATATCATTCGGTAGGAAAATCATTCAACAAAATTATGTCATGAACTTAAAATTTTAAATCAACATTAAAGTATATATTTTCACGTTTGAATCATAGTTGACTCCAAAACGGGCTGCAGCCGAATACGAACCCACAATCCGTGAGGTAACCATCAATATGTATAGGAATTCCCCACTTGTTGCTCGTAGACAAAACAAAACTGGTGAACGATGGTTATTGCCAATGACGAGCATGTTTGTCAATAAATAAGAATCATCTGACATAAATCGGCACACTTACAATTTCCGATCCATGTCTCACCTTAGGAGATTTTCTTTAATTTTCAGCAACATTTAATTCTTAGAGACCCACATTTCTCTCAAACAAATTGACAGACGCAATCCTTGCTCATGACCTCGAAAGTGAAATTGTGGAACGGTTTAGAAACGAACCTGAATTCAATTACAGGGATCGTAGCAAAATGGTGGAATGCTAACATTTTTGTTTTTTGAATGCATCAATTCACGTTTTATACCCACCACAGCAACAAAATTACCCTTTATTGTTCTTTAATACTGTTAAAAACTATGTTTAATATTTGACATTTTCTTTTCATTAGGCTTCTTAGCACTGTGTATCATCGTACACTGGAAGTAGAGAAGTGTACATCGATGACATGTTTTGTAGAGAGGAGTAAAAAAACCAAACACACCGTATATAACAGCTATATAACAGCTGATTTATTGTTAAGTTTAGTACATAGTAATTTAAACATAAGATCAAGAATACATTTTGCAAATACGGAAGGCTGTTTCACTGTACTGGGGCATATATAAATTATCAAATACTTGCTTTGATCAGTGACTTTTTATACAAGTATGATACCTGTTATTTAATCAAGCAACAGGAAACAATTATGAACATAGTATGTTTCGAATCCATTCTTACATCATGACCATTATACAGATTCGGAATATGGGTATGTAACTTGAAATCATTCACCCTTTATTTAGAATAAAAATAAAAATATTAAATTGAATCGCAAAGATGGACAGTTTCAGATGATGATATGGAATGGTCAACGGCAACAGAAGACTTATAAGGAACAACATTTAACGTAATTGCCTGTGGTGATGGATTTGACTTAAGTATACTTATGTTAAAACTAATACGGTATGTATTTATTGATCTGTTGGCGATCTTTGATGAGGAATTAATGAAATGTTGTGATGTGAATGTCATCTGTTTGATGTTTTGTGGTTGAACTATATGTTACGTTTACTTAGTCATCTTATTTTGTAAGATATGTTCATACTGAACCATATGCTCATTGGTCCAAGATGTCAATATGATCATCCAATTAATGAATAGAACGCAGTTCACACACGCTTTCAGCTTTCTACGAAATTGGAAGCATCGAAGAGTCACCAATTTACAATGTATGATCTCCAACTGCAAAACATTTTGTGAATTAAATTTTGAAGAATTTAATTTTCTCCTGAAGAGGAAAAGGATTATAATATGTCGATGGTGAGGCCCCTGCGGTATTCAAATAGTCATTTAATCCAAGATGTTAGTAGAAATATCTCTAGAGGCAGTTGTTTTTTAAATTAATTCGAAAAAGCGAAAATGACAAGCAAGGAACAATGAATGGTTAAACGTCAGACCATTTGGCTTTTCATGACATATCAGCTAAAACTTTTAGAATTTATAAATTTCATAATTATAACTTGAAAGTATTAATTTCTGTAATTTCAGAATGAACTGCATTTAATAACTGTATATATTTTGTTTTAAATATGGAATATATCCCGCGATTTTATTTAAACAATAGTTTGATACATTATGATTTTTCCTTTCATATTTATCATCGCGTGCTGTACTGATATCAGTGTACCTGTTATACCAATGTTATACAATTTAAACTTATGGTACAAATCTGATACACACGAATAAGACTGTTCTAAATATCAATGAATGTTTACTTATTATACACTTTATAAACCCATTGCAACATTTTAAATAATAATAGTAATAGTAGTCCTGTACTAGTCCATTTATGCAGCGCATACATACATGCACATTGCATGCTCAAAGCATCTCACAATACAAATGGATAGTTTTATTGCCATAAATGATCCTCTTTACTATCAAAACTTCTAATATCCCTTTAAGTTTTCGAATACAATGTTACTATTGATCTCATTGATGAATGTTTCCCGAATGGCATAACTACATAAGTTTAGCTCACATCAAAGGATCTTCAGAAGTAAAAAGGTGGATACAGGCATATTGATCATATTATCTGAAGGGAAATGAAAAAACTTAAGTAAGTATTAAATCTATAGTGCTTGAAGTTCACACATGGAAACACGTTCCAACTCGATCTAAAACTTTGGTACATGTATTGATGTACTAATGTAAGTGTGGAAATGGTTCTTTAGCTACATGTATCAATCACTAGTTAAGATAACCTGAACACTGATGAGTCATAACGAGCTTTACTCGTTGACAATCACGTCTATATTTAAAATCAATTTTCCTTTCAGTTATCAATAAATTAGTTCACATCATAATGTTATATTTAAAATATCGATTATTGTTTTGTCTACACAAATGCAATAACGTTCATTGTAACGTACGAGACAAGTTATCAATTATATGATGAAGTTTTTCTAAAGGCACATACTTACGGAGATTAACACTTATTAGGAGAAATGAAATACTTGATGGTAAGTATCTTCTTGAAGTGGTGTCTGGTATTTGATTATTATTGTTCAACAGACTTAATTAACGTCTTCCTATACTCCTTTAGCTTGATATCAGACATCGTTAATGTGTTTGTGATTCCGAAAATAGCCACCAGATACAGATAAAGGTGAAAGCTTAGATATCTTAGAGTGGCATGACAATCAAGTGCTAGAGAAAGAATTTCATTGCAATGCTACACTGAATTTCAGCATAGTCTCACCCATGGTTCGCTAGTTCCAGCCGCTGCCCGCAGGTTTCACTGAAATGCATAGCCACATGGCGTTGCGGGCTTTCTCCCTGCCATAATACTAGCAGCCGCGATATAAGTGAAATACTCTTGAAAGCGGCGTTAAACCCCAACTCACCTCATCTTATAAGGATTAAGTCAGCTGTTCCACATTCCTTGCAGTGATTGAACAAAGTTGGCTATATTATGACTTTCAGCAAATGTTTTGATTCAAAGTCAAAGGAAAAGAAGGAACACGTCACTCAGCGTGTGTGTTGTCTTTCATTTATGATGAAATGTCCTTAAAAACATCGAACAACTGGTTTTTATTTTAATTATCTGTTATTCACTGTCTCTTAGGGACTCATTTTAATTGTTTGCTTATTGAGTTGACTTATTCTCTTACAGATACAGAATCAATCTCAATGTATAGTTATTTCAAACAAAGAAGAGAGAAACGTGTTATTTCACCATTTCTTATTACAAACAGGAAAGTCATTGAATATCACTAATAATACTAGTGATTATTGCTAACATTAAATGAAATGTGAACATTTTCAGAATTATTATAAGGAGAAACCATGGTACCGAGGATATGGTAAGGTTCTTAAGGTTTTTCCTTACTATCAATATAGGATACATATAAGGGTTTACAATCATTGTCATTCCTCCTAAAATGGTTAAGAATTGTCTCTGTAAACCCTCCTGGAGGTACTTACAACGTTGTCAATCGTACCGGGTGATACAGAAATGTAACCAATGCTAACCATACGATACAATATAGACTGTCTGATTATATGGAGGTAGGTTGATAATATCAGATAAATAACAACTAGAAAACAGTGCACACGGGTGATTGAACGTAGTACTTCACGGATTTAAGTAATGATGGAATGCCTTTACACAATTTAACAGGGACTTCTCTTGTATATAGTACAATAGGACACTGAAGCATTGCAATCTAGTCGTTAAAGTAATATAAGGTGTCCTCTAAATGTGTACTCGCCATTGAATCAAGTATATTATTTAGTCGAAGAATTATTAAATAACTATTTATTATAAACAAACATAATGACTCGTCAACTTTAATAGCTTTTCCCTTTCGATCTCACGGATGCATTATGTCTTTGTCACGTAAATATGAATTGTTCTGCCCTTGGTCATTATTATCAAACTCATTTGTTTTGACGTCTCAGGGCAAAAACATCTCTTTTAACACCGACACATAGCACCTGTAACCATCACTGATTCATCTAGGTCCTTAGATTAGACCCTCATTACTTTATCATTAGGATCTCGTCCCTCATTAAGTATTCACTTCGCGAGTTGTATCTTCCCCAGATGTGTTTTGTACATTATAGTTAGGCAAAACATCATTAATTTGCTACTTTTTCTGACTAGGTAAGCATATTTTATAGGAGTTGAAGAAGTGAAGTCTTAAAGACGTACACCTGTCAAACAAACACACTGTTATGGAACCTAGTGAGCTGAATGATCTATTGTTAAACGATATTCTCTACTCGGTTAGTAAATGGAGAACTAAAAACCCAAACATATAAATATACGGTGGGTGTGTCAGTAGGTTATGATCATTCACAATCCAAAATACAGAAATACACAAAAAATAGAAACTAAAAATCGTTTAAATGATTAGGTATATTTGCATGTGAATTATAAACAATCGTTATTACATGAATGTTAAAATTATACCATTAAAAATCGCAATTAACGTGATCATTTTAGCTCTGAATACCCTGTAAAACGTGATCCTTTTTTGTATTTTTGTATGAAGGAGGAATAAGAAATGACAACATTTAAGGGCAGTTTTGGCCATATTTGACAAAAAATGAAAAATATACAACAAAAAAAAGTTAGGCACCCCCTGATATTTGTGATGATATATTTTCAAGAATATTCTAAATAGTTGAACACGGTTCATTTATGAGAAGAGTAGTGTTTTTTGTGAAACGTTCCAACCAGTGATGCGTGACAATCGCGCTCGGGGCATGCACGTGAAACATGCTACACTCGAGGATCACAAAAATCAGTATGGCCCAACTGCATTTGGTGATATGTATCGTTGCTTTCCATAGCCAATCAAGCATATCTATTGAACATGGCACGAAGACGATTCTCAGAAATCATATTATTGGTATGCACTCTGCAGGAATGTTTTCAGGCGATAGGACGAAATTTGGGCTACCATTACACTGTTGTTAGTCGTTTAGTCCGGAAGCATGCGCAGACAGGAAGTCCAATGGAAGACCTACTGTCACTACACCTCGAGAGGACCGGCACCTTCTTCAACATGAACGTCGAGAACCCTTCCTCAGCTGAAACATCTGTGTTTACCATACTCTTGAAAGCAGCGTTAAACCCCAACTCAACTAAACTCTGTGGTTACCAAATCGAAACATCAGCACCAGAACAGTCAGAAATCGCCTCAAATCGGCAGGACTAAAGGCATAAACGTGCACGTTTGGCATGGTGTTTGGACAGGCAACACTAGAATCTTAGGTCCTGGCGGAAAATCCATTGGTCTGACGAGAGTCGATTCTTGCTTGATGTTACTGATGGGCGTGCACGTGTTTTGAGACAGAAGAATACAGCTTATAGCCCCCTTTATCATCCACCCAACTGTTGCGTATGGAGGTGGCTCTGTTCTGGTATGGGGATGCCTGTCTCATGACTGCAAGCTGGATTTGGTCACCATCAGGGGCAGCTTAATGGGAGCTCAATACATCAGGGACGTGCTACAGCTGGTCGTTGTTCCTCATTTCGATAACCATGCACTTGCTACAGGACCACAGTACATGGACGACAACGCCCGGCCTCACCGAGCACGTGCCGTTGTCGATTACATGCGAGCCAATGCATTGACAACTTTACCCTGGCCAGCAGTAAGCCCAGATCTGAACCCTCTGGAGAATGTGCGGGATATTCCAGGGCAGCGACTCCAGGCCTGGAACCCTCCAGTACAGAATTCACAAGAGTTGGAGGCAGCTCTGCACACTGAGTGGATGTTATTGACACAAGAACAGATCCGACGTCTGACTGGAGGCATGAGACGTAGGGTGCAGTGTGTCATCCGGGTACGTGGCGGTCCTACCAGATACTGATCAGTCTTATTGAACACGTACACTAGGGTCGACAAAGAACATTTAGAAGTGACAATACCAATGCGAATGTGTTTTGTTTCACTTGCAGCTCCATACTTTTGTGGACATTGTGTTGTGGTAAAAACAGTACCAGTGTAACCATGACGTCATCGCTATCAAATAATGATAACAGCTACATATTGTGCGTTCCTGTCTTGTTAGATGGCTGTTCTTTCTGAAAATAAAATCTCAGACTAATTTGGGGTCATAGCAGAGCTTACTTGTTTCTGACATTCAGCTATATGAACTTGTCAGGGGATGCTTAACTTTTATCTTTGTGTATATGTAGTTGGGATTAGTGTTGCTTGACACCTTAGTCATGTCCATCAATCCTAAACATTGTTTTCAGTAGAAAGAAACTGGAAACTCATTCGCATCAAATCGTAAGGTGAGATATTATGCAAATGACTTGTACAACATGTCTCGCAATGTATATACACACTGTAAATATATGATATCACTACTTTCACCTTTATATGGTCAGTATGGTGAAACGACTAGCATGAAATCGGTAATTTCAGCATCTGTCACTCTCGATAACATAACACCTGTTATGATGATTCACAAATGTGACTCTAAAACACATGCCGAATGTCCCTTTTAAATAATTAGTAACATTCACTTATACTGTTATTGCGCCTCATGAGTGTGATTTTGTGTGAACACATTAACTTTCACTTCATCATTTTACATAGCCGATTATTCTTAATTTGTGCTGTACTCATTGTAACATTAAGGTAATTGGCTTCAGAGTTCTTTTACAGTAGGTTGAGTTTCAGTACATTTTGAATTAATTTTGAAATAGTGATATTTCACGTACCACTAGTATTATGTATATTACTTAGTATGATTTGTTAATTACAAAATTATGAATTAAATCTTAAATGAGATGACCATTCTGTTTTAAAATTTCACTTTTCAAATTCCAAAGATTCACTAAAATAGTCTGATAGATAAAAAGAAAATCAGCAGCAGATATGCAATTGCCTCAGTGGCGACAAGGTCTTGAAAAGGAAATCACGTCTGCGTTTGGTTAATAATCAATATTTCCTCAAGGCATTATCTGAACGTATGTGGATAAAATCGAAACCCATTTATTTCTGGCTGCACTTGATAAAAGTCAGATAAATCTGAAAATTAAATAATGGAATATATTCCAATGTTGAAAAGCCTCAGATAACTATAAGACATGCTCAGATCAAATTAATAGTTTCACTATATCTTTCCTTGATAGTTTTGACGAATCTGACAGATAAGGAAACAACTATTTTAGTTATTAAATGTTTATTCAAATAAATCACCTTGGTGGTATAACAACACACTTATTTAATAGAACATCAAATTCTTGACAACTGATTGACAAACGAAAACGACATCGTTATTGTTCTGACAAGAGATGACAGATGGTTATACAATTTGAACTTTACTTGTGGAGAGTTTCATGATGTCGTTTAAATTTTGGACAATTGGTAAGACTAAGATGTCTTGTGCTTTGAGAGAAATAATATACAATGTAATGTGATACATTTGGAGTTCATATTTTGGAATAATATACCAGTATATTATTTAATTTAAACTAAAGCTTCTTATCAGATTTGTGAAATCATTAGAAACTTTGCAAACTCACACCGAAAAACATTTAAAGTTATTTTATAGTTTCAGTGCCATCGTGATTTATGTGTGCTGTTTACTATCTATTTTGGATTATCTGGTAAGATTTCAAAAACAATGTTGAAATCGATCTCTCGATGCATATTCGACCATTGTCCTGACCATTTACATTTAGCACACATCAAAGAGTCTTAATCAACGCAAAAATTACAAAACATATCCAGGCATATTGATCATAATTCCTGAGGGGACTGTACAAACTGGATTGATTAGTTAATCAGGAGAAGATTGTTTCATTTTTTAAATATCATAACATGAGGTCTGAGGTACACACCTGTGCCGAAGTGTGCAGGGAATCCTCTAAGGCATTGGTGGATTTGAATTAACAGGATCAACAGTTTCTATAAATTTCACAACTGCTTTAATGCCGTAAATAATTTAATGTCATTGATTAAATGCGTGGACCATGTAAATTCCCTTTAGATAATAATGATTAATGCTAAAAATATGTTTATATAATAAATAATCGACAGAGATATCTAAACAATTTTTGTTTTTTTTGTAACATGATTTCGGTGTATCCTTGATTCTGATTGGTTGATTTGCCTATGTTGAATGACAATGAATACCCGCAAATTACTTATGCGAATCACCGCGAACATATACATCATGTTCACAAGATTCGGCAGGACTCAAAATTTATTTTTTCTCTTTCTCTTAATATGTGTTCCTAACTCATATTTGACAGGTGGCATTGCCATTTTCTAACGTGTATACCCGTATAGGTCACAAACAACTCTCAAAATGAATTAGTTTCAAGTAACTAATATGTTTTCAACCAGTTAAATTTGTCCGAGTTTGACACCTCCTTCCATGCGGCTGTGTTTACAGAATGCCGTTGCCATGGCATGACGTCATAGTGATCAACCGTTTTTACGTCACAATGCTAGCGTCATTGTCACAATGGGTTAGGGCAAGTTTAAGATTTTTGTTCCCGTTTTTTTTATTGTGTCGATGTCATAGATAAATGTTTATCGCCATCTAAAAGGTCCCTTAGGATACGTGAATATTGTGAAGTGAACATAGTTGAGTGACACTGTTGAGCTTATTTGTAAATTGTTGCTAATGTACATATTACGCAGAGTATTTATATTTGTTTTGACCTGACCACACCTCTTACAAAAATAGAACAGCCGCAAAGTCCTTTCCACTCAGAGAAAGTTACGCAAAAAGAGAGTTCGTTTCTAAACGCATGATAACTAACGCTCTTGTTACAATATCGATAAATAGTTGCTAACGCCGTCGGTTTTAAACTTAATTTGCGGGTGTTGAATAGCAATGAATCCCGGAAATTGTACAAACGCAACTATTTATCTTATAAGAGAAGCATAAGATGCAGAGTCAGAGCGGCAACACAAGGCTGCAACACGCTCAATAACCTTCTTATGCTTAGAATGCAGTTTCTTTTGATGTTTTGTTCTATCTCCGACTTTACCGTTCCTTGGTGCTATTCACTTGCACCTAAAACATTGGAAAATATTATTATTCTGCTCTCAAATAACTTTACAGATACTCAAAACTTACGAAAACAAACGTAAAAAGTGCCTTTCTGCAACAGAATCGAAACATTTCAAGGATACAAGGAATACATAATGTTGATGTTTATGTTTAGGTTGAATATACATTCACTATTGATCAATTCACAATTAACTCTGCCATCAACTGTTTGCATTAAGATATCTAATTTATTAACAATTCGCTTGAGGTTTTTTTTTAGCACATTGTAAGAAAATGTTGTGAATGATTGCACGTTTCGTACATCCAGATTTTACTCATGAATATTTGTACGAAAGCATTTTCAGTTCTTAATTCGCACTCGTAATTAATTAATTCGTTCAATATTCCTCTTACCTTTTTGTGAAACAATTGCATTTCATTGATTGAATATGGATCATCAGGTTTTCGTGTTACCAATATTGGAGATGGTTTTTGGAAAAATTTACTTTTAATAAATTTATTTTTCCGATTTATGCAACACATTGCAATGTTTGACAATTATTATTAAATACATTTAAC
Organism: Gibbula magus; assembly: GCA_936450465.1. Taxonomy (NCBI): domain Eukaryota; kingdom Metazoa; phylum Mollusca; class Gastropoda; order Trochida; family Trochidae; genus Gibbula; species Gibbula magus. The sequence continues at coordinate 69,482,486 of OW388293.1, read as the reverse complement.
TAAACTTAGTTTATATACCTATAAACTTAGTTGATATTTCTTCGATAGTTTGAAACGTTTCAAAACATATCGCAACAGAAAATCATCGCCCTGTCCTCTATAGGTGAAGTGATGAAGTTCAACGCCGTTTCTAAGAGGATTTCCCTTAAATCACGGTTGCCAATATAGGAAGCAAGCGCAGAATAATTATATAATCTGGAAGAAGTAAACCGCTGTTGGAAATACACTCCATACAGTGAACCATTGCGAAAACTGCATTACTGTGTATAGAATAGTTCTTTACGGCAGACTATCACCCACGGGATTGGAGTGAATAACTTCTTCAATTTGAAGAACTGCGATTGTACCCCTGCCCTCGCGAAAATGTTTAAAATAATTCAGAAACTAAAATCACATACAATCACAAAATCTTATCCATTTACGTAAAAGTAAATAACTCAATAAAGGAGAATACAACAAACACTTGACAGGAAATGTCAGATACCTGATTGTAAGTAAGTATACGATGTAATATCTACTATCTAATTGTTGTTCAACATATCTAATTAACTTTTAACCTATACTTAACTCGATAACATACCTCGTTAAATTGCTTCCCATTCTAAAATAGCCATGTGTTTAAGACAAAAGCTCAGATAACATTAGTTTCTTAGTAGGCTCTTAAACAAATCATTGTCTTTATAGCAGACTATAATTATAACCAGATGATTTCTTGACTAAATCGTTATATTGAAGTGATGGAGTGTTATCATGATAACAGCTTATCGAAGCAGTAAATAAGTATTCATATTTATAAAAGAAGGATTTATTGTTTATGTATATCAAATAAATGAATATATATTTATATATGATCACAACAATAACAAAACTTCATCTAACTTACGAGTATGCTAAAGCACTAGATCACCGGCTTATAAACAGTAAATATAATATCTTTCGTTTGAGGTACAAATGAGGACAGAAATGTCTTTCTCCTAGCGTCGGAAAAGACTTCATAGTGTATTCAGGAAGGTAGGTGGCGCTGTTGAGTGCTCATATATAAGGACGCAGAGAGACCGATATCTGAAAAACTCAATACCATCTTGAAACACCTAGAAAAGTGAAACGAAAGTGAGTTTGAAAAGAGGTTAGAAAACAAGATACAAGGCTTACGTAAGGAGTTCAGAAACACGGCTAAAGAAGTTGGCAGTTTGAAAGCAGAGAGGGACTTCGCATTGAAGCGTGAGGGAAATGAAATTCAGTTCACATTCAACTCAGAGACACTTGGAAATTTATATCGATTGCAATTTGCCTTACAATGTCTTCTGTGGTCTCGAGGTATCCTCACGTATATGTTGTGCATTTGACGCGCAAATTTGCACACAAAGTGCCACGAATTGACCCCGCATTGCACGCATAATTCGCGTTCAACCACGACTTTGTTGCGTTCTGTGCACGTATATGTTGCGTTTTGGTACGGCGTATTAGCAAATGCACGCACATGGACGTCTAAATCACCATGCATGTCAAGATCGTGTCCTTTTTTTAGTCACGCTTGGTGGACGGTATTGCCCGAATTGGAGGTGTTTTTAACATTTTGTTAACAGCTCTCAAGATATCGCCAGTATTGAGAGATGAAAAGGCTCATGTATCTGACAGTGGCTGCACTTCTACTTCTTGGAGAAATAATACAGGATATAATACAGGAAGCAAGAAGACATTGAGCCTCGTAAGAGAAAAGCTAGAACAAAGTTGGTTTGGGAATGATTGACCAGAAGACACTCATTCTGACAAAATGAACAGTTACTCACTGAACTTCACCGTGAAGATCGCCCGGACTACACAACGTTTCTCCGTAGGGCCTTTAAACCTAGAGGAATTCCAAGAAATGGTTGACTGTACTTATTGCCCTTGTAGATTTTGTCTAAACAATTTTATATGTAGGGTGTTGGGGATGATATTGTTGACCATTCCTTGGACACCTATTTATACGGGGGTGCACAATGCGTGCTCATTGGTGATTGGTTCGGCCATGTGATTGAAATAGACTTTTGCAGTGCTTCCAAGTGCGAGACTGAGTACTGGAAATGCGTGAAACATCATTGAGCTGCTTATACTGATGAGATGATAGCGCGGAAGAATACTCACGAATGTTGTCAATTGCCTGAATTGGGTGCTAATTGCTTGAAATGCTCAAATTAGTCATGCCTTTATCGTGACACCAGACAACTGTGCAAGCATAACACGACACCAGAGTAATTAGATATGAACAAGTTCACAAAAATATTGTGCAATTGGCACGTACGGGAGTGCATGAAGAAATAGCTAAATATTTGGTTATTTCTTTACGCATTGGTACGCACTCACGAACAGTTAACAAATTATTTTTACGGGTTTGCGATGAAGATAGATATTAATGCAGATTCGAAAATTGTGCAAGTGTAAACGCCGCTTAAGGGTACAGTTATTGTGCCACAGTGGTACTCTGGTTCTTTTTGCCCACTTTTATGCCCAAGGGGTCAGTTTATAATAGCTGTTACTGAATTACATTTGTGCATGTTGGCAGTGAAATGTAATTTTGATGTTTAGTTTCTGTGTTTTTCAGGTGTGTTCAACCAGGTATATAGTCCCGACATTGTCACATTGCCGCAAGTATGAGAGAGATAGCTCATGACATTCCCGAGCTACTGAACCCCGCACGGGCTAAGTCAACGATAAATAAGTATGAATACGGCTTTAAAACTTGGAAAAGATGGGCAGAAGCTAACAGTTTTCCTACTACTTTCCCGTTAGCTCCCTTACATTGTGCGGTGTATCTGTTGGCGGTGATGCAACAAAGTGGTACCTTTTCACCCGTTTCCTCTCTGCCTTTTACAGTTTGAGACATGCGCATAAAACTGTCGGATTGGTAAGCCTAACTGATGATAGTTTGGTGATTAATGTGTTTGAGGTGGCGAAGCGTAAGTTAGCAAGGGCTACGATGAAAAAATAACCTGTGAATGAAATGGTGGTAAACTATGTTGATACAGACTCTTCCATGACATGAGAACAGTGTGCTTAATTCCAATAACATATGCACGGCTTTTGAGGTCAGCCGAAGTACGGTGCATCACCCGTGGACATGTTATGTCCTTGAAAGCTTATATGACTATATATCCGCAAGGGCTAATTAACACGTAAGTCTATGGGAATTACGTCACATGTACGTAATAATATGGCCAGCCACTGTATGTCCAGTGATGTGTTTCGAGCGCCATTTGGTTAAGGCTAACATTCTTGAGACTTCAAATGATGAATTCAAAACTATAAATTTGACCAAGAGCGCCAGGGGGCATGTTTTGCGGGCTAAGAATATGCCTTTTTTTTCATTAAGGGAATTATTCATTGACACTTTTAAGCATAATACCAGGAAGTTTGGCCTGCACAGCCTTAGGTCGGGTGGAGCTTCAGCTGCAGCTAATCTCACTATCCCTGATAGGTTGTTTAAGCGGCATGGGCGATTGAGAAGCGAAAATGGCAAGGAAGGCTTTGTAAAAAGATGATGTTGAAAACAGATTAATGGTTTCTCTTTCCCTATGCTTGTAATCATCCCGTTCCCTGACTTTCGGCATGGTCGGCGCACCGTGTTCCAATTTAAATATTGTTGTGTTGTATGTTGTATGTGAGAATATTGAAGGAGAACACATGTTTATGTGAAAGGTTACATTCATACTTAGTTTAAGGAATTAAGTATGCATGCACTTAAATCCCCAGCGTTGGCATCAATGCAACATTGTCGGGCTGACCTTGATCAATTAGTTTTGATTATTTATTAACCTATGAATAAACACATTACGGCAGAATGTCAGTTGTAAAATCATTACCTTTAAAGGAAATTTATTTTGTATGTATTATTGTGCTTGAATAGCAGTAGACTGTCTTTGGAACTCTCAATCAAAATATCAATCTCACATTGTAAACACACGGTGAAGTATGTAACATTAAGAAGCGCTGTTTTGAGTTTATTCTGACGTGTGGCTCGTAAAAGAGACCCCACTACATAAATTGATGAAAAAACGGTGAGTGATAATGAGAAGTGGATTAGAAAGACTTAGCCTGGAAAAGGAAGGATCGGAGATCATCAAGCATGAACTTGACTGTTTTCGTCATTCAAGACCGTAGTGTACTTGTCTGCAAACGAACAGATGTACGTCATCAAGATCTAAACAGATGACTATGATCGTCTTAAGTACAGAACATCCATTAATGGGGCTCTTATAATCGTGGTCAATCTTTATTGTTATGGTACTTAAGAGACTTCTGGCCTCTATATACATGGCATATGTACTCAGCAAAATAAGTTAAGGACCATTGCATTTCCCCAATGTCATGAAAATAAGATAATGAATAATATTCTGGTGAAAGTCATTGGGATGAAGCATAATGAACCAAAAATAAGCATTATAATGTTTTTAATCAAAAATGTACAAACGTTTTTCGAGTAACGTTTACGTGGCCTCGAATTGCAATTTTAAAAATTATCTGAAATCTACTTCAGTGGCGTGTATGCCCAGTGCAGTGGTTAGCGCGTTCGGCTTCGGATCAAGAGGTCCGGGGTTCGAATCCCGCCAGGGGCACGGCAACTTTGTCTGCAGTAGAGAACTGTTCTACACGCAGTCAGGTTTGGGTGCAATGCTACACTGAATTTCAGCGTAGTACCACCCATGGTTCGCTAGTTCCAGCCGTTGCTCGCAGGTTTCACCGCAGTGCATAGCCACATGGCGTTGCGGGCTTTCTCCCTGCCATAATACTAGCAGCCGCGATATAAGTGAAATACTCTTGAAAGCGGCGTTAAACCCCAACTCACTCACTCACTCTTTACGACAACACAACACATTTATTCAGATATATTGCATACTTACAAGGCACAAGGAGAAACACATAATCAATATGTCTTTGTAAAAAAAAACAGCATTCCTTTGGCTGTTTAAATGTTATTTAAAATACCTGAATATAACCTTCAAAGTCCCCGATACAAATATTGTTTGACAAACAAGGTTCTTTAACATTTAAAAAAAAAACTCCTGTTAATCCGTAGGTCACAATCTAAACTTACAAAACTTTATATATATATATATATATATATATAATGTTGAGCACTCTGCCATTCCCTAACAAGGCTAAAATACACAAAACCAGTTTGGTTTTTGTAATTTTGCTTATATATATATAGACAATGTTCATTGAAATATCTATCCGAAATACAGATTTATAATATCACTGAAAACCTCTAAATACGTTATTCACTTGGTATGTGTAACTTGATGGAACGACATTAATTGTCTGATACAACGCAGAAAGTGGCGACATCTGACAATTTTGATCCATGATGTTATCGCAAATGAGCTCACAAAGTAGATTACCGAAAGTAGTTATCAAGAGATGCCAGATACCTGATGGTAAGTACTTGTTAGATGTGATGTCTGCTGTCGGAATGTTGTTCAACATACCTAATTTACGTCGTCATGTATTTAACTGGGTATCAGACATCGTTAATTTGCTTGTGATTCCAAAATAGCCACTGACGACGGAGCCAAGAACGTCAGAGAAGTGAGATTGTTGCATTTTGAGAATTTGAAAGAGACTTTGATAAAATGCGATTCGAGAAAAAAAATACCTGTATGGTATTAGGAGCAATCATTTGCATGTTTAAGTTTACAGTATCACTTCAGAAAACATTATAACTCGTCCTCGAATATTTTCCAGTGTCCGTTTGACTTTGTGTAATTCATATGAAAAACTATAGTTGTAGACTAAAGTATATTTTACATTAATTTCACGCTTCGGGGGAAAAGTGTTTATGAAGGAGGAGAGAATTCAAAAAATTGTGTTGCTCACAGTCACCCCTTTACTCTGTTAATGAAATACACTATTTATTGATGTATGGAAAGCGTTTGTCGTACACAAATTATGCATCTGACTGCAGGAAAATCGGATTTTGAAAATTAGATTTTCTTAAAGAATGTCCGAAAATATGTTTCAGATATTTGGAACTCAAATGAACAGAATATAAAGATTATGGCCAATACCATTTTGACTTTACTAACAAAGATACAAATTTAAAATAACTATTGCAATTGGTCATTTCTTAATGTAAATAGCTGGTGAAAACGTGTTTCAAAACATGCCTTGAATTTATTTTCTCATGTTGTAAAACAACACCATGTGTCTATTCCATGTATTTTCCAAACCGGTCATGTGATTTCCAGTCGAATGATCAACATTATTCCAACGGTCAGATTTCCAACTCAAGATAACTCATTAAATTAAAAAAAAAAGGAAATTCCTACCCTTTTCTCCTCGATGTGATATGTATGACTACATGTACCTGGCTCATACTTGGTAGAATGAACAAGAAAGACACAAGACCTTGATGACCAGTTGACCAATTACACAAAACCTATCAAGTACATATGCATGTGAAAATGGATAACGTGATCAAATACAACATTAGATAAACATATATTGTCAGTGACGAATTAAAACATTTAAACATAACTTCGAGTATGTTTGAGGAAACCAAGGCTAAAGCAAGAGAGATTTTTATAAATAATCCGCATTGTATTAAGCAAGTGGCTTTCGTGGATCTTGTATGTTAAATACGCTCCACTCCAAGCACAAACTCACTCTTCAGAGTATTCAGAAATTAAAAACAGTCCTGAAAAACATTTTCAAGATATTTGTTGCACAGATAAACTGTGTTTTACTTTGAGGGCGGAAAAATGGGGATTGAGTGAGTTTCAACAAATGAAAACATTTGTTCACATGCAAGAAACAACTTGATTTTGAATTAAACAAAGCCAACGCACTGTTTTATGATAAAGTAGTTAGTGGTAAAAAAACCAAAACGTATATACAGCCATCTTCAGTGACTATGCACTGTATAATTCATAGTTACATCATCCATGTAGTTCATATTTGTATGGTGTATATTTGTACACATATGTAATTATGTTTGTGCCCTTTTCAGTGGCTAATACGGATTTATAATAGATATTGATTGACTGATAAACCATTTGTATACTTTAAGGAACAGAGACACATTGTTAACATTCAGTGCTTATCATTTTCATTCTTCTTCGTTTATTATAAATTAATATGATGATCAATCTTAAATGAAGAGGATTTAAATTGTAAATAAAAAAATAAGAGAACAAAAGGGCATTGAGACATATTATATCATAAACCATATTGCACGTTTGGAAAACAAGATCTAATAATCATCCATAGAATATTTCCGAGTATATGGTTACTCCTTTGTCACATCGAGTGTATAGGGGAATACATTTATAGGTTAATGCAATACATTATGTGATATCAATCAATCTTTTATTTCAGTAGAAAGGCCTACGGCCCACGTACAAAATCAACAAATCAATTATATAAACAGAGTTGCTTATAGTCAAATAAAAGAATTTCGAACAATCAAGGCATCTTTCACATAATTTGAAATAGCTATCAAATGTGTTACGTTATAATCTTGAAGTTTATGTATCATTATGTCTTCATTCATGTACATTGGTATATTTAAATCATTATAAACTGGACATTGGTAAAGAAAGTGAAATTCATCCTCCACGATGTTGGATTTACATATCTTACAGTAACGACATTCACGTGGAATACCATCTCGTCTACCAATATTTTTTTTAAAGATTTGTAGCTCACCAATTCTTAATAAAGTAATTCTACGTCTTGCTATTTTAGATTTGATTGTTACCAGATACTTTTCTAAACCGAACACAGATTTTATTCTGAAATATAAATGCAGTGTTGAATATTCACTTAATTCAGCCATTAAAGTTTGAACATGACAGTTCTTAATCCTAGTTTCGAAATTGAAAAGAAAAGCCTCCTTGAAACCTACCCCTTGATTTTCCCACACAAAACCGAAACCATAAGTAAATAAAATAAATCTGACATGCTGCACCCACGTTTTACGTCCAACTTTATCTAAATTTCACAATATTAGATAAGCCTGTTTTGGATACCTATCATCTGATATTTCAAGCAATCTAATCTAAACTCTTATAACTCACACCCAATACAAACTTGCAAAACCTTACTTGAAACTGTTCAACAACTGACCACTTTTGATAACACCATATTTCCGACGCATATAATCTAATCGGTTTTATCTGAACATCAACAATGTTAAAGAGTACCAGGGTAGAGATGTTTTTAAGCTTATAACTTAGAAGTTTACCTGAAAATAAAGCATAAGAGGCTTTGTTTACAAGATTCTGAACAGACTTTGACCAAGATAACCTACTTGAAAACAATAACCCTAAATAGTTGTAATAGGATTCTATCCTCAAAATACCAAACTTCACTTTGCCTTAGTTTACAACCATTTCTAAAAACTACTACCTCTGTTTTGTCAAAATTAACAGTTAATCCCAGTCTATGAGAGAATTCTACCAATAAATTGATCTTCCTTTGCAACCCAATAACACTGTCTGAAAATAAAGACAAGTCATCTGCATACAGCAAAAGATACAATTCCAAAAACTCTGGACATAAAAATATACCATTCTGTGATATACATGTATGTATATATGTATCCGATATGGTCAGATCTACTGTTTATTATAAATATAAATTGATATGAAATGACAGTAAGTATGACAATACAAATACTAGCAGTACTGTTACTGGTAATAATGATAAACTATTGAAATGGCGCCCACATGTATATCCATGTGTGCTCAAGGGGCTCAAAACAAGTAATAGCCACGAGGGTGACATGATCCCCAGCCTCAAATCATCACTTCCACATTAAAGAGAAAAAGATAATAGTCATTGTAAATTAGATGTCAGCTGATTCAATTTAGTTATGTTACCATATGACCATGAAACATTGAAAACTCCATACTGAAAGACTTCCCATGCATGTTCTAAGGCCGTAAAAAATGCTGTACAATACTCTTCAAAACAATGTTAAGTAATACAATGTCAAACTCAACAAAATCGATTGAACTCTGCAATTCCCAAAGGAGAAGTTATTTCTTTAAAAATCTAATGACCAAGCGACCACCAAACTGGAATCTGTACCTCAACTTCGTGGTGGGCTCCACTAGGCTAGCACAGAAAGGTGATGTCGCCCATCATGTCCGTATATCGAGGGAGTGAGTGAGTGAGTGAGTTGGGATTTAACGCCGCTTTCAAGAGTATTTCACTTATATCGCGGCTGCTAGTATTATTGCAGGGAGAAAGCCAGCAACGCAATGTGGCTATGCACTGCGGTGAAACCTGCGAGTATCGGCTGGAACTAGCGAACCATTGGTGGTACTACGCTGAAATTCAGTGTAGCATTGCACCCAAACGTTACTGCGTGTAGAACAGTTCTCTACTGCGGACAAAGTTGCCGTGCCCCTGGCGGGATTCGAACCCCGGACCTCTTGATCCGACGTATCGAGGGAGATTTTATTTGTATTTGGTGTTTGCTAAGGACATCTTCCCATTCAAGCCGCGTTGACTGTCCAGCTAAGATTTTGACATTTAGTCCTTCCTATGTCCAATCCTAGATGTTAAATAATCACCGAAATATGTTCCTAATGTATTGTGATACTGACATCTTGTCAGTATGTTTCGTGAATGTTAAGCTCATTGATTGATATTATCCATAGTCTTTAAGCGGTTACTCAGTGTTAAAATATCCACACAGCTTTTTTCATAGACCTCTTTAAACGCAAGAAACTTCCCCAAAACTGAACAAATTTTGGCGACTGTCGGTCCTAATGGATAATTTTAGAGGGATGATGATATTTTGCCGGAGGATATATTTTATTGATCTACATTAAATCTCGTTAAACATTAGACATTCTATAATTCCTGTTCAGACAATATAAGGAAGTTCCATGCAGAACTAAAGCAGGTTTTTTCACACACGTGGAGCCACATCCTCTGTTCATGGTCTGAAATAAGATGAATCAATGGATAAGACGAAAGGAAAGCAATCTTCTGATGAGAATGGCTTAACGATCCTGTCATCATGAAGACAGTTACTCGGATCACTGGCCTCTCTTGTGACAGGTTTGGTGCCACAGCCTCTGTTTTAGATCTATCAACGTGCTAAACGCATGGCAGCGATAAGAGATTCTACTTGGGCAGAACAGAACGCTTCTGAAAGTAAGTTACTATTCTGACTTCTAAAGTTAAAAATCAAGACATCGTATGTAGGTATGAGTTAATATAACATTTTTATTTAATTGAAATATATATCAGTAAACATGTTTTAAGGTGCATGTTCACATGTATATTCACTATTACATATTCACCCATCATCATCTTTGTTGTAGAGGATTGGGAGAACACTGGACACGGTAGTATTCTGTAACGCTGCATTTTTGTTAAATTATTAAACTATTAAACTTCAATAGTTCTTTTCATGAAACTCGTCATTATTTACAATTATAATGTACAGAAAATTTCAGAAATTAGATCTCACGTCGAGGTCAAGGTCACATGGTAAAATATGTTGGCAAAAGCTTATCACTTCTCAATCAAAAGTTCCAGTGACAATGTAAGGTCAAGGCAAGAAGGCAAAATGATAAAACTCGAATAACTTATAACTTATAACGTTGAATTATCTATGGCTATTGCATCCAGTATCATGCACACTTAAAATCAAATATATAAGATCATTATGTCCTTGCGTGCAGAAAGCAGTGCACGAATGCCATCTAGTATAATCTATGTTTACCATATACTGTCATAAATAATTCTAAACGCTGCTCCCGGGGTCTTGAAGCTAGCAATCAACACATGATGTAAAGTGACATGAGGTTACCAGGAACGGCATGATGAAGAAAAGTTTCCAGATTACCAAATCATTTGAAATGCTCTGAACACGTTTTAAAAACATGTTTACCAAAGTTTACAGAAGTCAAATCATGATCGATCATTTTGATGCTTATTTTCAATGTAATACGTCTTTCCATCGATAGTTTATGCGATGTGTGTTTCTCAATAGGGGCGGGATAGCGCAGTGGTTAACGTGTTCGGCTTCGGATCAGGAGGCCTGGGGTTCGAATCCCGCCATGGGCACGGCAACTTTGTCTGCAGTAGAGAACTGTTCTACACGCAGTAAGGTTTGGTTGCAATGCTACACTGAATAGAGTAGTAACATCCATGGTTCACTAGTTCCAGCCGTTGCTCGCAGGTTTCACCGCAATGGCTTTCTCCCTGCCGTAATACTAGCAGGCGCGATATAACTCACCTCACCTCACCTCAATTGTAATAATTGTATAAGTTTAGCTGACACCAAATGATCTTAATTGGCATATAAGGGACGAAACACTTTAAAATATATTCATCATTTTCCCAAGATGCATATGCAAAGCAAGAGTAGTAATGCTTTAAAGAGATGGGCTACACACTACAAATATATCCAGAACTTTCTGAAATGGAAGTTTCTCGAAACTGATTTAGACATGAAAACAGAAGTTGACAATTGCTAATGGTCGCACCTTTGTCATATAGTTTATATAGAAAGTTATCTCTAGAGGCAAAATTAGTCTGCCTCCCTTTATTAATATATGTAATAGTGATATTAAATCACACATAAATAAGACATACATGTTCACAATTGAAATCATTCATTATAAACAAAATAAAAATATTTTTGTAAGAAGTTGACGTTAATGGTAATTTCACACTAAATTAAAATTAACAAAATCAATTTAAACAATACACACATACAAATACACATGAAATATCCGTCAACAACCTCGTGCATAATTTTTGTGTGTTGTCAAAAGGACCTAATAATTTCGCCTCCAACGATATGAATCTTCCGTTTTCAAGTCATTGACGTCAGATAACTGTGGTGGTTATCGAGATGTCAGAAAAGAAACCCTTCATCTGTATCATCAGGAGGTCGAGGAATCGAGGTTTGTTCTGCTGTATTACGTGTTCTGCTGTCGAGAACATACAAGTTTGATTGAAATATATCTTAGAGCAGTACCACTCATGGTTGATCGCTAGTTTCGCAGGTTTTACCACAATACTTCGCCAAAACATTATCTAACAAGCTTTTTCCCTTGAAAGCGGCATTACAATCCAAACCATTTCAACTCAACTCACTCAACTCAGCGTTTCAGATTCGCCTTATAAAATTGAATAGCATGTATGGATTGTGCTCAATATAAGATGAAATATCAATAATAAACCACAGTGCGATTGATTAAATGAGAATACTTAGATACATTTAAACAAAACTAAACACTGTTTTATCAAAGCATGGCTATAGCACCTACAAAAAAGTCAGATAAGTAACAGCTTAACAGCCTATAGTATCCTAAATTGAATAGTCACCCAAGTTTGTTATGCTCAGACGCTCGCTGGACATTGAAAATCATTATCACGATAATTCATCAAGCCATTAACAACATATTCTGTATTGTATATGACGTACGGGACACCGCATAGTATGGATTAAACGGGATTGTACCACGCTGTACGTCCTTGAAACACGATCCTCACACGTTCTAAACATATCCATCTATTGATGTAAATGATATATGTTATGATTTAAAACAATAATTGTTTATTTGAGTATTCCAGTATTCACCGAAGATATGATTACACACCATCATATTACATCATATTACAACGAAATACTTACATGAATATAACATAATGTCTATATACAGGCTAGGCTTATTACAGCAACTATGGACATGAAGAATATGTTTCATTGTAGCATTTTAGAAAATAACGTTTACGTTACTGCACATTATTGAACATCTTATTTACATGTTCTTATAATACTGTATATATTGGGTTTTTGCAGAGAGTACACTCACTTCATTGTTAACCTCTTAAGGATATTGTGACAACAAATTGCAAAGAAGACTTATAATTAGGGTATTTGTATGCCAGTTGCCAGAGAATATGACAATAGAGATGAGTATGAGTTGATGCATTAAATAGCATGTTTGAGCTAATTAAGTTTGTGATCGCCACAAGCTTTCTTCATGACTATGTACAGTACTATTTACAATACTTCTCCAAACATGTTTTGGAGGAAATACGCCCTGGGCACATAACGTGTGAACATAGTTGACACATCGTATACCATACCAGTGTCATAATGCACAGTGACATGTTGTATGCATGTTCATATAAAGGAGACATTGAAAGCAATGTAACTCCAATATAGCACGACATGGCATATCGTTTAGTTTCTTCCATTCTAATATTACGTTGAAATTAAATATATTTGAACACAATCCTTTAAGTTAGCAAATAATGTGAACAGTTTTTTTAAAAAGTAGTTACATTTAATGCGTATAAAGCCTGATGTCACAATAATGAATACATTTATAATGTTGAAATACTGTGAACAGTTTTATAAAGTAGTTAATATTAAATGCGCAGAAAGCCGAAAGTCACAAGGATAAAGAAATGTTCAATGTTGCAAATGAGGTAATCATATAAGACACATTGAAAACCGTGACAAAGCTAAATTGTGATAATCATTACCTAAGCCAAACATCCGCAAACGTCCCAGGGTGAAGTCTCCTGGTGAACCTTACCTGTTGAAGTCTTCTATAATTGTAAATGCTTTAGTTTCCACAATTGAAGGTGTTCGTTTACGAACTGAAATGTTCAATGTTGCAAATGAGGTAATCATACCGTGCTGGAACTTCATAGTACTCTATTAATAGCTGTAAGATAAACAAACTTTCGAAGTGTTCAATTTCGACTATATAAATTGTCATTCAAATGCCATTTTCCTAAACATTAACGAAACGTAAAACCAAACTAAAATGATCAAAATATTTAAGAAAGTAGTCAAGAAAGCAGCTAAAAAAACAACAAAAAAATCAACAAAGCAGACATGAGCTTGTAGCTTGTTGTATTGGAGAACGTACTTACACATCAACTTTAGTTAGACATTGTACATGTGATGAACGAATAACAATCACTTACTGAAACTTAGTTTCCATTTCAATTACATTAATCAGAAATCAATTTTGAATCCAACTTTACTTTAACCTTTAAAAACCTAATATGTTACTGATGTAGACACGTTTATAACATTTCAAATAACATGACTTATATAAGGCACCGAAAACTAGATCTATATATTGGACTTGTTCGTTTGGTGTTCAGTTTCAAATGGCAAATGTTCATAGTATTGCTAGGAGGAATGAAATCTTACTCAGGTTAATGTAGAAAGTAAACTTTCGTATAGACTCTTCCATCTATGTAGTGATGTCGTTTCTCAAAGAGCTTTAATTCTAATTACCAACTCAGACTCAAATGTACTTCTGTAAAATACATGTAATTTTTGACATTTATTAACAATAAATTTACCTTGTCAATACATTTTACAAACCGTAAGAACGTAACGTTTTAACGATAAAATCGGTATCAGGAGATTGTTTATATACTAAACGGAAGACAATCAGTAACTAGAAAGTGTTTTTACCCGTAAAAACAGATGTCTCCCCCTTCCTCAAATGCTCCAAGCCTCTAAACAATACTATCATAAAGCACCATTAATGTTCTCTGTTTAATTCAACTTGAATAAATAACCTATCAACTCCACAATTGTAGCAAACAAAATATTCGAAATTCTAAATGATTTGATGCTGAAATAAAAGACAGTTTTTTAAAAAGACTAAGTCAAAATCGATGAGTTTGAAATAAAAAAAAAATATTTAAAAAAAAAATATCTTATCCCCAAAAGGCACATCTACATGATGTGGAGAGACATAACACCAAGTTTGGTGTTGATTGGTCACATAGTTTTAGATCTGCTCCGGAAACGAACACTACCTTTGAAATAGACTAAGTCCAAATCGTTGCCATGGAAATAAAAAAAATAAATAAAACAAATCTCTAACCCCCAAAAGGCACATCTACACGATATGGAGAGAGTATACCAAGTTTGGTGATGATTGGTCACATAGTTTTAGAGATCTGCTCCGGAAACGAATTGGGAACGCCAACGCCAACGTCGACGCCGACGCCGACGCCGACGGGAACTCAGCTAAAACCAATATGTCTCCCGACCCTTCGGGGGAGACGTAATTTCATGTAATATCATCACGTTGTACTCTAAGGATAGTTTTGTTGATGAGAAGTTGATACAATTATTTCCGTACCTTGGATGATTAAAGTCCTTAATGTTCTCTTTAAATTAATTATTCCATCCAATGTAATTTATGAAAAAATGAATGCTAGACTGAACACTACATTGAATATTGTTTTTAAAATTATCATTTCACAGGACAAACGATAAAGATAGCCCCTTGAGACAATATGCATTTATAAATTAATTCAAATATTTTGTTTTCAAAAGTAAATGTTTACTGAGGCTTTGGCATAAACACAACTTGCCCTAATGGAAAACCATTACAGTAGATTAAATTTAATGTAAAATTGAGTCTCAGAAGTTCAAAGAGATTATATTGCCAGTTCATTTACCACAATAGCTATTACCATAGTTTTTGTCATTCAAGGAAAGGCATTGGCTGGTGATTGAAACAGATGTTAGTAAAGTAAGTTGATTACTTTTATAAATAGTGCTTGTTACGATGGTTCATGATTGTTTTTTTTTACCTTTAAGAACTTGAACATATGACAATATAATAAGTTTCAAACCGAATGTCAGTAGATTTGTTTCAAGGAATATCAACTCCAAACAGGTTAAAACTAAATATTCTGATAGAGTATTCTCTCAATTTAGTAATAGTGTTATCTAATTACTTAAACATTCATGTACCGTTTTCTTTTTCACTCTATGAGTAGAAACAGTGACATTTATTTTCCGGGGCTGTTTTATTCTGCGAACGTAGGATCTATTAACGCAGACATGCGTTTAGCACGTTGATAGATCTACAACAGAGGCTGTGGCACCAGACCTGTCACAAGAGAGGCCAGTGATCCGAGTTAGTGTCTTCATGATGACAGGATCGTTAAGCTGTTCTCATCACACGATTGCTTTCCTTTCGTCTTATCCATTGATTCTTCTTATTTTCAGACCATGTACAGAGGATGTGGCTCCCCGTGTGTGAAAAGAGACTGCTTTAGTTCTGCATGGAACATGCTTATAATGTCTGAACAGGAATTCTAGAATTTCCAATGATTAACAGGATATACAAAAGTAAAATGCAGATAAAAAATATCTTCTCCCCCAAATTATCCTCTCCATTCTTCAAAAATTTATATTCATTAGAGCTGCCAGACATAGATCAAGTTTTGAGGAGCTTCTGCTTTTAAAAAGGTTAGTAAGTCACTGGCAGTGGCTCAATTATAAGCCTGTAAGAAAGCAGATTATGATAGGTATTATATGCGCACATTTGGTTAAGGCGCTATCAACAGTATTCCCCTGGTCTAACCCTAGCTGGTATACGTGCTGCTAGAAGGTTATCTCCAACATAATGTTACAAGGTACCCATTTGTAAAGATTTGTGAATAGAAACACATTGTGAATAACGACACTAACCAAGGGTGTCAAACATAAATCTCTCAAGATTAGGGAACAGAAGCACATTTTGAATAACGACACTTACCAAGGGTGACAAACATAAATCTCTCAAGATTGGTGAACAGAAGCACATTTTGAATAACGACACTTACCAAGGGTGTCAAACATAAATCTCTCAAGATTGGTGAACAGAAGCACATTTTGAATAACGACACTTACCAAGGGTGACAAACATAAATCTCTCAACACATGTCTCAATTTGGGGCAGGGAATCACACTTCAAACTCTAAGTTTATCAAACAACGAAGCTGGTACAGAATGAAGTCATGAAAATAGCACGATACAATAGCCTATAGCGGGTATGAGTTGAAGGAGTTTAGTAAATGTAATTAAAATGTAGTAAAGGGTTTGAGTTTTAATTACAAAGGCAAAGTAATGTTTCTGTCACCTCGAGAATGACTTTATCCTAGTCCATAATGATTTGACATCGAGGCGTCCTCCAGATGTTTTTTATTCAGATCAGATCGATATAATAAACATTACCGCACAGCATAGAGATTACCGGTTTAGCAATACATACAATTCATTTTTCATCAACTTCATATCCTCCTCAATATGTTGTCTCTCTCAAGTGGGCAGGTGAAGAAGTGGGTGTTCAAATAGTTACATAAACTTTAACATTTCAAAAACTTATCATAAGTACATTCAGAATAACAACATATATTACACAATAACATATATCATTAGGTGTAATGATAAATGTCAAGAGCTAAAATTGCGCAATCCAAGCCATTGTATAAAATGTTATTTCCTTTAAAAACAATACAAATTAAATAAAATGACATTAATATTTCCCTTTCTGAATGTGTAACCCGTTTTTGAAAATGTCAAAACATTAAGCCTAGTCTCGCATTAATACTTTTTTAAATATAAGGCAAGACTATCATGTTTCTGTGAATCAATCCAGTCCTAAATGGAAAGTTTCAAAATACACAGAAAGAACTGAAATAGTAACAAATTGGCTAATATTTGTCGTCTAAGTATATATACTTGTATATCCACCTGCATCCTTCTAACGTACCACATTACATGTTTGACCAAAACTAATACCACCACTGTTACTTTTGTCTTACCATTTAGCGACACTGCAACATTTTCATTCATGACATGCTTCTTGACTAAGCTTAATGTGAAGCATACACAAGTATATGAATTAATCAAATTGCTTATTACTTGTTTAAACTTGTAAGTGATGTTATTAACTTTCGGAGCTGTACATGTCACTTTGTTATGACATTAAAAGAGAGTGTAGATGGTCAGTTAAACATACATGTTAATTAATAAGCTCAAACTTATGTGATGGTGATAAAAACGTACCATACAACACGGTACACTTTCAAGATTTATTGTTTGTTCATTAGTCTAATAAAATGTAATCATGATTATTTTAATCTTCATATATAATGTTTGATCATCATGATATTTATTGAATACAGTATGGCAAATAAGAGATAAATCTAACTGACAAAATATTTGTTTTATATTCCTTGTTGCCGTAAATAATTTGAATAACTGATTGTGCATTTGGAATATGTTTGTCATATAACTACATGAAAAAGATACTGTTTAGCTTTTGCTAACTTTCAGACGATAAAATAGATGATGTACCCCAAACTTCTTTCATGTTTACATATGATTACGTTTGCCTCCAAGAGTTTCGGAAAACCTCACCGTATGCATAACAATCTTTATCTTGGCCACCTACTATGTTCTTACAACTCCTTTCGGTTCCCCGTTTAAATCAAAGCCAATTGAGAAATATAAGAGCACGGTCATCTTCTTACATTAGGTTGTTCTTAATTTATTCATTCGTTTCATGTTCCGAATATGAAAGCCAAACTGGTTGAACTCTTAATGATAATCACATAAAGCACAATGTTTTTTTAAAAGTTTCTTTGATGAGAAACATTACACATGGAACTTCCAAGTGTGAGTAACCTGAATCAGCTTGCTGTATATCTAACATATCTATTTGTTCTGCTCCGTTCTTTCTCCAGATTAATCGATTCACAAGGATAACTTTAATGTGGTATTTTTGGTTGTTTGTTTAAGATGATAAATGCTCATAAACTGTAACAACACATGCTGAAGTTGTGTTTATACTTACGTTCTATGAATTAAGAAGCTACATTGCCGTATGGAAATATTAAGCAAAGTCAAGGGTTTTCTATTGTAAAAAGTTACAAAACTTGTTTCCGATGAACTAATCTCTTAATCAACTAATCTCGTAATCGCTATGCTCTATTTGAGGCGAGGTGAGGTGGGATTTAACGCCGCTTTAAAGAGTATTTCACTTATATCGCGGCTGCTAGTATTATGGCAGGGAGAAAGCCCGCAACGCCATGTGGCTATGAATTTCGGTGAAATCTACGAGCATCGGCTGGAACTAGCGAACCATGGGTGGTACAACGCTGACATTCAGTGTAGCATTGCACCCAAACATTACTGCGTGTAGAACAGTTCTCTACTGCAGACAAAGTTGCCGTGCCCCTGGCGGGACGGTGTATGATATCTGCTCTGGAAACGACAGTCAAAGGACGAATATCAGTATCAGTATCAATATTCCCCACCATCTTCTGTTGGCGTGGAATACATTAAATCATAATGTTCGTGTAACGAAACCTCGGCGAAGACAAAACTGAGCATTGAAGCTAATGTTTTAAGTGAATGTTAGTTACCCATTGTAATGTACCGATAAATAAAATACAGAACACTATTACGGTCCACTTACATGACGGAGATTAATAATATATCTATCAAATTCAAATTAACCTGAATTATTCGAGGCTCTGACAATTAGGTTAATATATTGGACTGTGTTAAGTCTCGAATGGCAAACTTTCATAGCATTGCCAAGAGCGATGAAATCTTACCAACATTATCTTTAATATACGGAGTCAAGTTGTATTAACATTGCACGCTAAGAAGAAAATTACTGATTATGTAACATTAACGACTTATCGACTGAAAAAATAACATTTATGATTATACCCTTAATATTTGATGTAAATAAACATATCATAAACGCTACATAACAGTAAAAGGCAGTAGCACTTGACTTGATAGAACTAAACAATTTTGCGATTTTTTAAATGAAATTTTGAGAACTTTATGGCCATAAGATATATTGATAACCTGTGTTTATTACACTGTTTAATCCCCTATGATAACCTTAACCCTGTTACACCACAACTTTATATTCCAGTCCAGAGACTATGTTTACCTTTTTAAAAAGTAAAGTAAAGTAAAGTGAAACAATCACCATGTGTAGAGCTGCATTTAGAGTTTTGAGCTACTTCTGTTTGTTTGTCCTTTGTGTACACTTGGTTTCCAGATCAGAATTGAAATAAATCATAGGATCTAGCGCTATAACATTTTTGGGGGTGTTTTTGGATTTGTATGTTTTACTTTTTTTTATGGAAACGCCCCGTTTCATGTCCTGTCTGCTCACTGAAACTTGGAAAGTTAAAAATCAACAGTGTAAGTGGTTTCGGGTCGGTTTAGAAAGCTTAAGGAACCTTGAATTCTTGAAATGACAAGAACAACCGCAAGCAGTTTAGCAATTAAATCAGTAACAAAAGGTGACAATACACATTATGTTATTAGCAAAATATAGTATGTTAAATATTATGAATATGTATTGTACTTATCCATGATGAGAGTAGCATTGAATCTCAAACTGTCCTATAATAATGACACCAAACTTTACAAATAAAACAATGTAAAATCTATTAACTGCTACTTAAAGGTACATCCATTGTGTTGTTGGGGTCACATATGCCAAACTTTATATATGGTGTTATATTATGAGAAGTACTGACTGTTACCGAGATGATGATAATCGACTCTGTATGCCGACGATATAGAGGTAAAAGTATCGATATCTGATCGAAAACCGGACAATGCACAGCGTGTGGCGTGCGTCAATTAGTCAATTAGTTTTGGAAAATTATTTAGACAGACAAAAAAGCAACTTTGAGCTGATAAAGTTTATTAGGTCTTATAACTAATGTGCATGTTCATGAGACTTGTTACATAGTTTCGGTTTCTGCACATGTATACTGATATTACTCTAAATTAATTGGAAACTACTAACCAGATATATTTGGCGATTGGAGAAGAATATTCAAGTTGAATGAACTTGTTTGAACTGAAATCATTACATATGGTACGTTGGCACGTATCAAAGTCAAATAAAATTTTATGAAACTCAATGGATGCATTTTTAACCTGTTAACCCCCTTGACACCTGAATATGCAGAACACTGGCAGCTCTTGTCAATGATCTGGTGTCGAAGTCTCGGATTCCAATTATGATCATCGACAATTACAATTAGGTTCGTACAATTCCATCACAACAGTTTATCTTTGTAAAACTTAGCAAATAATATGGTTCTGTAATCACGAAAGACAATGCAGATCAGATCATGTTCAGACCACTGCTGATACAACAGTCTAGAATGAGAAATTCGCCATATTAAATGACGACTTTGAAATTGTGGTATATCAATATATACAACTATAATTTATTCAATTTTGTCATGTGGCAAGTATGCCTAAGCTCAAACTGTGAAACAAACAAATTGCTAACAGCTGATGTTTTTACTAAACATACTGACAACATGGCGACACCAATTACTGTCATGTTAATCGTGCGAATTGGTATTGTAAATAAAGATGACGATATTTTGCTTACACGTTTACTGATGATCAGGCGCTTGTGCAACTGCATGTGTGTATCTAACGTATGTGATGTACTAGCTGTAGCTATTTAAATCTAGGATACTTATTACAAGACGAGTGAATTGGAAAACAATTTCTTAACGTTTCACAATAGAAAACCCTGGCTTCGGTAAATATTTTCACATGTCAATGATGCTTCTGAATTCCCATAGAACGTCAGTATTAAAACATACTTCAGCATGTGGTGATACAAGTTTTGAGCATCTATCAGATTAAACAAACATCCAAAGATACCTCATTAAAAGTTATGCTCGTTTATCAGTTAATCTGGAGAAAGATAAGACGGCTGGTAATGTACATTGTATCAATTTCGTTTACTCAGTAACCTTGGGTAAGATGAAAGGTTTAAGTTCACATGAAAAACTGCAATGATGATGAGTAAACATACAATATCAAATTGCAGAAAATACATAAAGCTGAGGATTAACGAGATAAAAGCAACACACACTGTTTTGGTATCATAGTACCTGTAAGCCAATTTCATCGAATTAGTTCTCTGCAGAATAATGATGAAACTGTTAAGTTGGTGTGTCAATGCAATTCACAATGGGTACAACATGTACCATTCACAATAGCTAATGTTTAGAATACTATGAGAAGAGATGATTATAATTTACTGTTTTTATGAAAGCTTTTTTGCATCAATATTACGCTTTTTTCTTTCAGGAGAATGATCGAGCGTGTTTCTACACTCATGTAATGTTAGACTTTCAATATAAAAGTCAGTTGCATATTTCGATCCATTCAGTTTATGCATATCACATTCAGTAGAGAACTATCTTTATTATATACCCATGTAAACTTTAGATAGTAATGCAGGTGTGCAATACTTTTCCGTTTCCGTGGTCGATTTCGGTATAACACGGTGAAATCCGTATTGCGCAGCTGACGGTTTTACTTTCTCTAAACTTCGGCACTTTCCGGAATTTTCCGTACTTTTCAATGTTTTCCCAATTCAATCGTCGGAATTCATGGTTCGATAACACTACTAGTACTGTGTCAATTGGTTAAATTATCAGCTTGGATTTAGACCTAATATTAACAACACAAGCAGGGAAATATCACTCATATTATCATTAACACGACAGAAAAGCGCCAAGCATAAGCATTGCCGAAAGCTTCGCTAGCGGAGCAGTGTCATACTGACGTCACAACCGTTTATTAGTGTGACGTCATATCCATGGTAACATCATTCGAAAGAAGCACGACGGACGGAAGCCTGAACGTTGTTTCTAACTTTAAGTTCTTTGTAATTAAATGATTCTAAAACAAATTTAATGTTTTAATTGTGTTAACACACTTGAGAAAAATTCACTTAAAGCTCTACTGGGCTGACAAATGAGAAGACAATGATATTATTAACATTTCAAATCATGAGTCGTGCTGGTCAACTAACAAACCGTGTATCAATGCCTAGCACGTCGTCCCAGTAACTTCATTTGTTTATCAATCTGCTAAAAATGAGGGTATATATTATTATTATTATTATTAGAAACATTTATAGAGCGCTAGAATCCAGCAGGAGCTGCTCAAAAGCGCATCAGTTCCGGGGAAACACCACAAGCAACAGTCACAGATTGAATGCTTCTCTGTATAGGTGTGTCTTAAGCTGGGCTTTAAAAGTGGAGAGCTGTTGTTCTGATCTCAGGTGATCAGGTAGTCTGTTCCAGAGAACTGGGCCTGCTTTTGCGAAACATCTGTCTCCAAACATCTTTGTCCTTGTCCGTGGCACCACAAGTAAATTCTGTTCAGCTGATCTTAATTGACGGACTGGTTGATAGATTTCAATCATGCTTGATAGGTATGGTGGAGCTAGACCCTTCAGACATTTAAAAACCAGAACAAGGATCTTGTATTGGATCCTGTGGCTGACAGGGAACCAGTGAAGGTCTCGAAGCACTGGGTTGATATGGTCCCACTTCGCTGTCCTAGTGATAACTCTTGCTGCCGTATTTTGGACTTTTTGGAGTTTGCAAATTTGTTGTTCTGGAATGCCATACAGGAGCGAGTTACAGTAGTCAATTCTAGATGTAACAAAGGCTTGAACTAGCGCTCGTGAATAAATAAATAAATAAATATAGAACATCATACATCTTGATTTGTTTGTATTGAACTCGAAGCTGCCATGGAACTCGTTGATCCTCCGCTTCCATGGCATATTCTCGTTCAAAATAAACGATCAAACTACTTTCTGTAGAGAACAAATATAATAACACGTACTTTTGTAACTTGGATATTCAACCTTATTCAACCAGTATACCCCCCCCCCCCCCCCCCCCCCCCCACCTCCTCCCCTTCCCAGTCGATGTTAAATTGATTCTAGTTGATTAAAAGCTCATAAACAGCTATAAAAGCCGACTGAAAAGGGGCGACGTCTAAGTAGATATTCACCTAACACCAGCCTTTCAAAGTATTTCAAGATTTGACCTCAATCTATATCAAATCTGCTGATGTTGTTTTACCCTTTCGGCACTACAGGGCTTCCCTTTAGGTAAAACGTGCTTGTAAAATACCACTCAAGTTCATCGGTTGATACTTGTAATTTGTCATCCGATATATTTCGAATTTGATGGTATAGAAATTACCCATTATGTTGAATTATATCTTTGGCATGATATTCTCATATAACAAATGCAACTATGTTACAAATACCTGACTGTCAAGGCATAAAACATGGGGTTTCCTAGAGTTTTCGTTTGCTGTGTCATTTACTAGTTTAGGAGGATCATGACGCCTGACAAACAATGTTAGTGATTATTCACACAATTCATGACACTTAAGCACATGCGAGAATCTCGGACAGTAGACGTATAGTACGCATACTATGTATAAAACATTGATGTGATTGTTAAGGGGCAGTAGTACATTTTTTTCGCTCAAGTAAGTCGATGAAATATATTTGAAACATAATTTCACCAATCGTAAAACACCCTTCTCTCTTCGGAAAATCAAATTAAAAATGAGTCTACATGGCTCAGTAAGGCCATGGGAATAGT
The DNA here is from genome assembly GCA_936450465.1 of Gibbula magus. Classification (NCBI taxonomy): domain Eukaryota; kingdom Metazoa; phylum Mollusca; class Gastropoda; order Trochida; family Trochidae; genus Gibbula; species Gibbula magus. The sequence continues at coordinate 69,458,225 of OW388293.1, read as the reverse complement.
TTTTGTCATTCGAAATAATAAAATGTGCTCACAATAAAATGGCCGCCATGCAACTTGTGCTTTATCCGCAATACCGTTATCATTACCACGGATAAGTGGTGTAATAAGATGTTTTACCCTCTAAAGTAATTTTAAATGGCACAAATTGTCGTTATAAATAGGAAATTTTGAAAAATAAATTTTGCAAAAAAACGTGCTACTGCCCCTTTAAAATCAAGATATACTTCTGCAGACCGTTGTAAATGTCACCAGGAGTAGAGTTTAATACAAACACTCGATGTATATATAAGGAATACTAGTGGAAGCCGAGTTATAACCGTGTTTATTAAAGGAGCAGTAGCACGTCTTTTCGGTGAAATAAGTCGATGAAATGTTTTTGAAAAATTATGTCACTAATAGTAAAACACCCTTCCGTCTTCCGAAAATCAAATTAAAAAATGAGTATACATGGTTCCGTAGAGCCATGAGAATAGTTTTTGTTATTTGAAATAATAAAGTGTGTTCACAATAAAATGGCCACCAGGCAATGTTTGCTTTATACGCAACATCGTTATTACCGCTACGGATAATTGGTTTGTGTAAAAAGATGTTTTACTCTCTAAAGTTAATTTAAATGATATACACTGTCATTATAAATGGGAAATTTGAAAAAATAAATTTTGCAAAAAACGTGCTACAGCCCCTTTAAAGAATCAAAGTAGTTGTTAATGATTAAGAGAAGCAATTCAATTGATTCGAGGCAAGTCACGTTCTCGTCATTAAACTGGATTGTATTCTCTGTAATTGAGTGATAAAAACCACGTATTTAAAAAGAGATTAAATGTAATGTGAAAGTAAACCGAACAGGTTATGTTTTGTGCAGTAGTTACACAACACTGTAAGAACCCCTTGACCCCACTGTACTGAAGCATGGATCTTCGCATCTCCTGTTTTCTATCCGGAAAACATCTGTATACTTGCACCGGTTATGTCAAATTAAGGGAAACTTCGACTTGTTAACAGTCATCTTCCTGTGCTATAAAGCAGAACACTGACAGCTCTTGTCATGACTCTGTGTCAGAATAGAAATAAGATTAAAATCATCATAAAGGTGGATGACGGTTTCAGTAACGACGACTAAAATTTTCTAATTGCATGAGTACAACAGGATCTAACATAGTTAAAGGCAGTAGTTTCAGGTAACAACAACGTATAACATATTTCACCGCTTGTACAGATATATATATGTTCTTGGCGACAAAGCGGGCATTGTAAAGTTACCTGTAAACAATGTATGTCATAGTTACCAGACGTTTAGTCATTATATTGCTTTCGATTTGCACATTCCATGTTTGTAATACAGTGAGGTTCCTGTACATATTCTCTACAGCTAATATTTACACTCAACACATCGAAACCAGGCAAGAGGTCCGGGGTTCGAATCCCGCCAGGGGCACGGCAACTTTGTCTGCAGTAGAGAACTGTTCTACACGCAGTAAGGTTTGGATGCAATGCTACACTGAATTTCAGTGCAGTACCACCCATGGTTCGCTAGTTCCAGCCGATGCTCGCAGGTTTCACCGCAATGCATAACCACATGGCGTTGCGGGTTTCTCCGTGCCGCAATACTAGCAGCCGCAATATAAGTGAAATACTCTTGAAAGCGGCGTTTAACCACAACTCACCTCACCTCACCTCACCTCACCTCACCTCGAAAACAGGTAGTGAAATCATTTATGAGAAGTTTTATTGTAATTACGTCAACTGATATGTTCAAATACAATCAGTGACAAGCAGACGACACACACTACCATAACAGTTCTTATCTGATAACTGAATTGGGTTTCGGTGCAACTACATAAAAAACAATCTTAATATAAGGTGTTGCTGTTGTCAGTTTCCATCTACTATTGATATTGGTGCTGCACAGCTACACTCTTTAAATCTTAATGTTTTCAGTTTATCAGCGTTACCTGCCAGATTCTTAATTAAGTAATGTTAAAAGTTAAAAATTTAAAAAGTATTTCAATTTAGTTTTATCTGATAAGGTTTGAATAAGACGGAACGACAACTGCATTTATGTGACAATTGTAACACATTTTATCGATTTCCATCGATCAATAGCAACGACAACATGCAAACAGTGAGCGTGACTCACTTATGCCCCAAACCTTCATGAGTTATCTTTTGACTTCTACCTGTGAGACGATGTCTTGAGAAAGTTCCTAAGGATCAATACAATATAAGTTTGATATGGTTTAGTGACTATTATTTACATGTCTGAAGAAACTATTCATAAAAAAACATGCACAAAACTGCTTGTTATTCGACACTGCATTTGCCCTTGTAGTGTAGAAGATTTATCTAAGATTTGGGAAGTATCAGATGAACAGTTTTTTTCTGCAATGGGTAGGACAAAATTTATATCAGAAAATGAAAACTGCAAACAAGTACACACTTTAGCTGCTTTGATCATATATATTCAATTATAAGTATCTTAAGTTTTTGTTTACGTCGAACTCTTAAACTCAATAGTGTCGGCATTTAGTCATCTGTCAAAGAAGACTTCTACGTGTTTTTTAAAAAAAAATGAATTTTTAGGTAGGAGTCTCAATTCTTACCCATGTCTGCATACAGTAATTAATTTAATTAAACTACTGCAGATATGTGTTGTTGTGATCGTGATCAAATGGATTACATTTCTTATAGAATATTAAATAAATCGAACATCATACAATGTATACATTCTTGTGAGCGTTAATTTACAACAACAAGATGTGTTTGTTGAACACGGATGCCCCCGGATGTACCAAAGTGAATATTGTCCACTGCGGCAAGGGTCAAGGTCACAAGGTCAAATATGATGACCTCATCTGAAAGGTATCACCACAAGGTATGCACATGCCAAGTATGAAAGCCATAGTTCTGAGCAATCTAAAGTTATGGTCAAGGTTAAAGTTTTCTGAAGATGTCCACCGCGGCAAGGTCAAGGTCAAGGTCACAAGGTCAAATATGATGACCTCATCTGATGGTCTCATCATTAGGTATGCACATGCCAAGTATGAAAGCCGTAGCTCTGAGCAATCCAAAGTTATGGCCAACGTTAACGTTTTCTGAATATTGTCCACTGCGGCAAGGGCAAGGTCACAAGTTCAAATATGATGACATCATCTGAAAGGTCAAATCACAAGGTATGCACATGCAAAGTATGAACGCCATAGTTCTGAGCAATCTAAAGTTATGGCCAAGGTTAAAGTTTTCTGAAGATGGCCACTGCGGCAAGGTCAAGGTCAAGGTCACAAGGTCAAATATGATGTCCACATCTGAAGGTCTCATCACAAGGTATGCACATGCCATGTATGAAAGCCCTAGATCTGAGCAATCTAAAGTTATGGTTAAGGTTAAAGTTTTTCTGAAAATGTTCATTGTGGCAAGGTCAAGGTCACAAGGTCAAATATGATGACATCATCTGAAAGGTCAAATCACAAGGTATGCACATGCAAAGTATGAACGCCATAGTTCTGAGCAATCTAAAGTTATGGCCAAGGTTAAAGTTTTCTGAAGATGGCCACTGCGGCAAGGTCAAGGTCAAGGTCACAAGGTCAAATATGATGTCCACATCTGAAGGTCTCATCACAAGGTATGCACATGCCAAGTATGAAAGCCCTAGATCTGAGCAATCTAAAGTTATCGTTAAGGTTAAAGTTTTTCTGAAAACGTTCATTGTGGCAAGGTCAAGGTCACAAGGTCATTTAAGATAACCTCATCTGAAAGGTCTCATCACAAGGTGTGCACATGCCAAGTATGAAAGCCCTCGATCTGAGCAATCTAAAGTTATGGCCAAGGTTAAAGTTTGTGTGGACAAACACACAGACGGACAGACGGACAGACAGACAGACGAACAGGTGAAAAACAATATACCCCCGGAATCTCCGATTCGGGGGCATAGTAAAAAGACATGATTAACGGTATGTCTTCAGTTATGCATGCAACAAAATAACGAAGTGCGTTCATTCGCCAACGTTTGTATTCAGTCAGCAGCACGTGCATCCCGGGTATAGGGATGGTGTGAAAACTAATCATATGTATAGTAAACGATTTCTGTCGACATCAACATATACAAAAATACTCAACAAGTAACAAAAGCAGAATCTCTATGTTTCCACACTGCACCCTTCCTAGTAGTGTAGAATATGTGTGCAAACGTTTATAATCTTATCAATATTACTTTATATATATATAGTCTGCAATCAATCAGAACAAAACATGACATTAAATGGATGACGCATCCATTGGTCTGTTTTTAAAAATCCAGCCTTTATATGCCTTCTATGTGACCCAAAAGTGTAGATTAGGTAGATTTAAACTTAAATCAGTTGAAATTGAAGCAGTTTTCATGAAACCTATTATCGGAGGAAGTATTTTTTTCAAATTGGGAGGAGAGTATTTCACCATGTATCAATTTCTGTGTGCATGCAAGTTACCCTTTTAGAAACTGAAACAATACTTTCAAAATACAAACAATTTCAGAAAATGAAGGGAATGATATAAACTTTAATTACAACACATATACATACGTTCTACATTTATGCACGTCATGTTGGAAATTCGCTTTTATCTTCCGTAAATTTAAAAAACTAATGAAATTACTCACACCTGTTCTCCTAAACCAAAAGTAGGGGAAATCTCACATGCACGTTTGTCCCTAGTATAATAATAATAATAATAATAAGGTAACTGCTCATGTGTACATTTGTAAATATATGCAACAGAAAAACGAACTCAAGAAGGTGCTGTTGCATACTTTTGAAAGTCAAGTGCAGATAGTTTTATTTTACCTTTTTATGTCACCATTTAATCTCTTCGAAGAGCTGAACTAAAAATCTCACATGGCCAAACTCATTGAAACTAAGCATGTGAAACAATCATCACGTACAGATCTGCCTTTAGGGTTTTCATCTACTTCTGTTTTTGCAGTTGTGCACATTTTGTTTCCAAAGCAGAATTGAAAGTAAAACCATGGGATCTACATTTTGTACAAGTAGCTCTATAATACTTTTTAGGGGAGTTCTTTAGAATTTAATGTTAACTTTTTAATTGAAACGCAACGATTTCGTGTCCTGTCCACTAAATGAAACTTGGAAAGTGAAAAATCAGCTTGTGCAGGTTGATTTCACTATTAATGATTCAGATAGCTTTTCAAATTTAAATTCCAAACACAAAAATTGTAAGTGATTTTGGATTGGTTAAGAAAGCTTAAAAACCTTGAGTTCTTGAAATGACATGTAAACAAACCTAAAGTGACATCACATATTATGTTATTAGAAGAAGTTAATGTGTAAAATATCACGAATATGTGCTGTTCTTACCCATGATGAGAGCATCATTGAAGCACCCACCATTCTATTAATAATGCCAGGTAACAAACTTTATAATCATAACAATGTGAAACCTATTAAGTACTATGTTTAAACATTTAAACCCCCTTGACACCTTCCGACTGGATATGCAGAACACTGGAAGCTCTTGTCAATGATCTGGTGTCAGAGTCTCGGATTCCGATTACGATCATCAGCAATTACAATTAGGTTCTTACAATTCCAACACAATCAATCAGAGAGATCAATTTGTTCACTGTTGATTCAAACAGGTTAGAAGGAAATTGAAAATAACTTACAATATTGAATGACGACTTTGATATTTATGTACATCAATATATACAACCAATTCCATTTTGTCACGTGGCAGGGAGCCTAAGTTAAAGCGTTGACGCAGCGTATGTTGTGAGTTTCTAAAAACCATTGCTAACAGCTGATGTTTTTACTAAACATACTGACAACATATTGACACCACCTACTGCCATGTTAATCGTGCGAATTAGTATTGTAATTACTCAAACCTACTTTTCTAAAGTAAATAAACTGTGAAGACGTGAGGATATTTAGCTTGCATGTTTTCACTTACCCTGATCATCAGTTGATAAGGTAATAGTACAACTGTGCATGTCTATAAAATAACTGCATGCACCAGAACATGGTGCCTACTGTCAGCCTTGCTGTTGCCAGATAGAGCTATTAAAATAGAGGTAGCGCAGTTGTTAGCGCGTTCGGCTTCGGATCAAGAGGTCCGGGGTTCGAATCCCGCCAGGGGCACGGCAACTTTGTCTGCAGTAGAGAACTGTTCTACACGCAGTAAGGTTTGGGTGCAATGCTACACTGAATTTCAGTGCAGTACCATCAATGGTTCGCTAGTTCCAGCCGTTGCTCGCAGGTTTACCGCAATGCATAGCCACATGACGTTGCGGGCTTTCTCTCTGCCGTAATACTAGCTGCCGCGATATAAGTGAAATACTCTTGAAAGCGGCGTTAAACCCCAACTCACCTCACCTCACCTCACCTCAAATAGAGTATAGTGATTACGAGATAAGTTGATTACGAGATTAGTTCATCGGAAACAAGTTTTGTAACTTTTTACAATAGAAACCCCTTGACTTTGCTTAATATTTCCATAAGGCAATGTAGTATCTTAATTCTTAGAACGTAAGTATAAACACAACTTCAGCATGTGGTGTTACAATTTCTGAGCATTTACCATCTAAAACAAACAACCAAATATACCACATTAAAGTTATCCTTGTGAATCGATTAATCTGGAGAAAGATAAGTCAGCTGGTAATGTACATGGTTTGTATCAGGATTGTTTACGTGGTTACCTTGGTTAAGTACATTTGAAAAACTATAATAATGATGAGTTTACATACAATATCAAATTGCAGAAAATACATAAAGCTGAGGATAAATGAGCAAAAGGCATCACATTGCTGTAAGGGCATTAAATCTAATTTGTTACTTTTCTGCAGAACATTGAGGTAGCTGTTAAGCTGTTGGGTCAATGAATTCAAGTAATTTGTCAGTGCAATTTACAACGGGTACTACATGTAGCATTTACAACAGCTGATGTTTAGAATACTGATAGAAGAGATGATCACTGGACGAAAGGGGGCCAGATAATAAATCATTTTTGCTATGAAATTTAGTTTGTATCAATATTACACTGTACGCAAGTCAGTTGCATATTTTGTTCCATAAAATATATGCATTATTACATTCAGTAGATGTGTATCTGTATGAAATTCGCTATTGAATGTAGTATGCATATCTTTAATGGAACATAATGTGAACCTGATATTATTTATGCATCTATTGTTTTGTACTCTATAATGTCTATCGGTAGAGAACAATTATAATAAAACGTGTAAGTTGGATATTCAACCTATTCCAACCAGTTTAACCCCAACACCGACGCCCCTTCTCAGTCGATGTTTTATTGAAAACCTAACAAAATCGTTTGAAAAGCTCATAAACAGCTGTAAAATCAGACTGAACAAGGTCGACGTTTGAGTAGACAATGTACATTCTCCTTACACCAATCTTTCAAAGTTTTTCAAGATTTGACCTCAACTTATATCACATCTGCTGATCTTGTTTTACCTTTTCCCGGCACTGCAAATACTTGATTGCTTGTAATTGAGTGATAACAAACACGTATTGAACAATAGAATAAAACACCACCCGTAAAAGTAAACCACACCAGTTATATTTTGTGCAGTAGTTACCCAACACTAAGAACTCCTTGACCCGACTGTACTGAAGCATGGATCCCCGCCTCACCTGTTCCTATCAGGAACACATCTGTATGCTTGCACTGTTGATGTCAAATGTAGGAAACCATTTAGTGATGAGAAATTTCGACTTTTTTAACAGCCTTTTTCAAGTGCTATAAAGCTGAACATTGGCAGCTGTTGTCATAATGTTGTGTCAGATGTTACTAAGATAAGAATTAATATTAAAATCATCATAGAAGGGGATAACTATTTCAGTGACGACAACTTACATTTTTTGATTGTGCAAGAGTAAACAAGAGGATCTTATGTTTAAAGGCAGTAGTTACTGGTAATCAAACCCTTCAAACTACTTAACCGCTTATACATATATATGTTCTTGGCGACAAAGAGGGCATTGTAAATTTAGCAATGTATGTCATAGTTGCAGGCAAGTTTAGCCATTATTTTGCATTTGATTTTAACAGTCCATGTTTGTGATGCAGTACGATTCCTGGGCAGATTCTTTACAGCTGATGTACACTCAACACAGGCATTGAACTCATTTATGAGAAGTTTTATTGCGTATATTATAACGGTAATGACTTCAACCAATTAGTCAACATATCTTATCTGATTAACTGAGTGGGTTTTCGGTGCAGCTACTTGAAATACAATCTTAAGATAAGGTGTTGCTATTGCCAGTTTTCATCTAATATTGATATGGGTGCTGCACAGCTATATACGGTGTATATAGCTACACCCTACACTCTACACTCTACACTCTAAACTCTAACCTCTAAACTCTACACTCTACACTACACTCACACGTGAACACAGATCCACGAATCATAATTTTGTTTTTCTATGAAGGTTTCTAAAATTATACAATAATTTTTTATCTGAGAAGGTTTGGATAAGGCGGATCGACAACTGCATTTACGTGAACACTGTAACACGTGTGATAATTTTTTTATCAAATGCAAAGACAACAAGCAACAATTTAGTATGAATCACGTGTGCCCCCAACCCTTCATGTGCGATCTCTTAGCTTCTACCTGTGAGACGATGTCTTGAGAAAATTCCTAAGGATCAACAAGGTTTACGTGATTCCATTAAGCTTCACCAAATTAATAAATGTGTGTAATGTATCATGTAATTTTCAGTGTTCAATCTAAAATATATTTGCCTCTTAACAACGCACAGTGGCGTAGTAGCAGTTCACCACTGCCTATAACTCATCTGCCTTCAGCTTAAAACAACAAATGTCAAGGTCGGTTGGTCACAGAATTGTAGGCACAGTGAAAAATATGTACATGACACTTAATCCAACTTACCCATTAGAAAAATGGGGCAGCTTATTTTGAGACTGTAATATATATTGATGAGTCCACCAAATTACAAAAAACATAGGATGACAGATTTGCTTTGTTAGTTCGTTGACTTGTTGTTTTAAACAAAAACTGTTTGCTTGACTTCAATGAAAGTCAACAGGAATAAACACCCTCAATGATATCGTTCTATAGTAATTGATGACGATTATGATTATCTACGAAGTATGACAACATAAGTGAGGTTCTAATAATTCCCAAACAGTTTCTGTTTGTAAATGATGGCAAAGAAGATTTGTCGTTAATCAAGAAAGACGACCATAAATAATTCAGAATGTTGAGAATGAGCTTTCAATAATGAATGACTGTAATGAAATTGATGTTAAAGATATAAAACACTATATCATTCCATAAGTTCATGTTGTTCCCAAGCAGCAATGGAAGTTCGAATGAGTTTTCGTTGCGCATGTAAAACAGATGCTATGCATCGTGATCTGTTCATGAAAACATATTGATACCATGTTAAATCATGTGAGTTAGTAATGAAATTACTTATACATGTTCTCCTAAACGAAACGTAGGAAAAATCTCACATGCACTTTTTTGCCTCGCATAATCATTAGCTGAATAGGTAACTGCTCATGTGTACATTTGTAAATATATGCAACAGAAAAACGAAGGTAAGAAGTTGCTGTTGCCTAATTTCATCTATAATTACCAGGTATCGTATGTCAGGTACAACACAAGTCCATCTGCCAGTCAACAATTTTTTAACATTTTGCATTTGTAACTTTTAAGCTATGATGCTCTGTTTTATTAGACGATGATACTGCTGAATTTCGTGATGTTTTCTGTGCAAGCATAACAGTGAGCTGTACCTTGAACAGGTAGTGAAATATCCGGCACAGGAAAGGCGACGAGATGCAGCAAGGCTTACAACTGATGGTGATAACGACTGGCGAGCCTTATGCTTTGCGCTGGAAGTTGACTTGACGTACATAGTTTGTGTGTATATTCAGTCAGTATTGTTTACGTAACAACCAGAGTTAAGATTGATGTTTTAGTACACATGAAACACGAGAAGAAAAGAAGGGATGCTAGTTCTTCCACAGAACATAAACCTGGATATAAGCATACACACAATTAATCGAAGACATCTACTGTTTTGAAACCTGGGTCACTGTAACTCAATCTCACTTCCAACGTTAGTTACTTTTAATTAAGTAGTTGTTATCTTTGGAGAAGGTATTCAACTCTAATCCCAACTACGTTTTAGTAAAAGCCTTAAGACTGTTTGTCTTTCTTTGGAATAACGATAAATTTTCAATGGTTTGACATCTAATTATATATAGAAGATGTGTAAATATCTCAATAATTACCAAAATTATTTACCACATACTGTGCATGGTACTTGGTTAGAACATCCTCGAAGGACATCAAGAAGTGGAATGTAAAAGAAACACATATTTTCACCTGATGAAGGAGTGAGTATACTTTCGAAAACACATGTGTTTTCCCCCAAAAAATTATGCATTCCGCTTCTAAATGCCCTTGAAAAACCTACATCCAGAAATTCAAGAAATATGCAACCTATATACGTATTTATGAAAACATATCATAAAAATAATGCTTAGTTTTAATCACTATTTGTAAACTAAAGTGCTTAACTAAAAAGTAGCAGTTTAAGCAGTATCAACAATATAGACATTAGAATAAAACCGATATTACATTAAACATTACATGACACATGAAATTACATTACCTGAAGTTCCAACTCATTAATAAACAAATACTTTTCTATAATTATAGTTCATAATAAACATAGTGTTGTACTACTACCTTTTATTAGTCAATTTTCACTCCTATTTGTCAATCAGCAAATATGATATTCTCAAAATTTTAGATTTCTACACAACGCTACATATTTACTGAGGAAAAAAAATATATGAACAAATTGTTAATAAGGTAAGGACCCGATACTAAGGGCGTAAAACCGTTTTGGTTTTGTCTGATCAGTAAATAGTACTTTCAGAAGATGTTTCTTTTCAACGAATGTAGAATCTCTTGAACACAGATATGCGTTTAAGCACGTTGATAGTTGTAAAAGATAGGCTTTGGCACCAGACCAGTCACAAGAGAGGCCAGTGATCTGCGTCACCAGTCTTATAATGATCGTATCATCATTAAAGTTCCAATCACAAGATTGATTTCATTCGAGATATCCATTGATTCATCTCATTGTCAGACCATGTGCATAGCAGGTGGCTCCACGGGTGTGAAAAACACTCATTTAGGTCTGCATGGAACTTGCTCATAACCTCTGAATATGATTAGCGAATGATATACAACGAGTAATATGTGGGTAAAATATTTCTATATTCCTTGTTGCCTTAAATTGACATTAAAACAGATATTAAATGCTAACTCGCATATGACGACAAAATAGATGATATACTTCAGACAGCCATACTGTTTTCATATAATTATGATTTTCAGAAAAGAACTTTCCGTATACATTACAATCTTGATCTTGAGTTCTTGCAAGTCTTTGTTCTGTTCTCAGTGTAAATCAAAGCTAATTGAGAAAGAAAAGATCACGATACATGGGTTTGTTGATAATTTATCCATTCTTTTTATACTCAAAAGATGAAAGGCAAACTGGTTGAATAATAATCACAGAAAGCACTACGGTGTCTTAAGAAAATGATGAGAAACTTCCAAATGCAGGTAAAAAACAGCTTATTGTAAATTTAACAGCTGTTTTAGTTCTGCTTAAAAGAAAAAGTTGTATTTCCATGGAACTGGAGAAAAATAAGAATATATAGAAGTTGAAAATACCAACGACACTCTACACATGAGTATTGTTCTATATATCATATTTTGATATACCGAAAGTACAATTATCGTTTTCCTAGAAAGGGGAAAAATTAAATGAAAAGTCAAAAATATTCAAACACACGTCTGCAGAAAAAGATGTTCCATTAAGGTTCCGTGAGCTATGCCTAACGTTTGTTTATAGTTCTTTACCGGAAACAAAAGTCTGAGTTGGATAAAAACAATAATGCGGAGAAGTTTATGATACCAAAAGGCACATCTGCATACTTTCAAATGCTACGTTTCTTTGAGTTATGTCTTATAACATTCTTGGGTTCTGCTCCAGATGGACAACCGGACAGACGGATATCAATATTAATATCAGTATTAATATCCCAACATCTTCTGTTGGCAGGCGATACAATCAAAGCGAACACACGACAAGATATTTTCAATGTTAAAATATTTCATAAAGTAGTCAGGTCATGATGTGCGTGTAAAAAATTGCAGAAAACCCTATGGACGATATGAGAAAAAATTAATTGATCGATGTTAGTTATACATTGTTATGTACTGACGACACGTGAAATACGAAAATAATTACAGTCCACTAACATTACAGCAATGACGAATCTATCTTGACTTCAAGTATTCATTTACCTTCAACAAGCTCATATTTACACAAATATATAGACATATTATCAAATTTCAAATAAGCTGAATAATCAAGAATCTGAAAATTAGTTTAATTTATTTGATTGTGTTCAGTCTCAAATGAAAATGTTCATTGTATAGCCAAGAGCGATGTACTTTTACCAAAACTATCTGTGATTTACGAAGTAATGTTTTATAAGTACTTAATAAGAGGAACTTTAGTGAATTTGTTACATAAACGACTTGTCCACTGTAAAATCACATGTATACATTTAACTACACCCTTAATTACACTAATTGATGTAAATAAACATATTACAACAGTACAACATATCATCAGAACAGTAGCACTTGACTTGATAGAACTAAAGAACATTTTTTCCGATTCTACAGTGATATATCAACGTTTGACATTTTAAACAGTTGTCCTTGATCTATGTTCATCCAATGCAGGACCAGCCATGGTTTTACCGCAAAGCATTGCATAATGACATTATGGTCTTTCTCCCTGAAGTTAAACTAATCACGGTGATAACAGTCTCACCTCCGATTTATATATGAAAATAGATATTTTGTTATCCAACTCTATCTTTACCTATTAATAGCTATTGCTATTCAAATATGGATACCTATTACATTGTACGAGACTAGTGAATTGGAAAACAATTTCTTAATGTATTTTAATTTTAAAAAACTGGCTTTCTAAATATGTTCATATGACAACGTCGCTGCTGAATTCACATAGAACGTCAGTAATAAAACATACATCAGCATGTAGTGTTACAACTTCTGAGCATCTACCAGCAAACAAACATCCAAAGATATCTCATTAAAGTTTTCCCTGTTTAACAGTTAATCTGGAGAAAGATAAAATGGTTGGCAATGTACATTGTATTAATATCGTTTACTCAGTAACCTTTGGTAAGATGAAGGGTTCAAGTACATACGAAAAACTGCAATGATGATAAATACACATGCAATATCAATTGCAGAAAATACATTAAGCTGAGGATTAATGAGATAACAGCAACCTGTTTGGGTATCATAGTTGCTGTAAGCCAATTTCATCGAATTTGTTCCCTGCAGAACAATGATGTAGCTGTTAAGTTGTTGTGTCAATGAATTCAGGTGACGTGTCAGTGCAATTCACAATGAGTACAACATGTACCATTCACACCAGGTGATGTGTAGAATACTGATAGAAGAGATGATCACTTGACACAAGGAGCCTTTATCTGGTAACAATTTATTTATGTTATGAAACCTTGTTTGTATCAAGATGGCGCCTTTTCTTTTCAGGAGCATGACCATCACTGTCAGACATGTTTGTACACACATGTAATGTTAGACGTTTAATATCAAAGTCATTTGGTATTTCGTTCCATTACATATATGACAAAAAAAGCAATGTATGCATAAACAATACCAGTAGAATATTACATTTCATTTAATACATGCATATTACATTCAGTAGGGAACAAACTATATGCGATTCGCTACTGAATGATATATGTATTTATTATATGATTGCAGGTGAAATACCGGGATCTATCAATGAAAATAAACCCTGTTATCAGTCACTAGTGAAAATAACAATGGAACGTGATATCAGTCACTAGTGACTGATATAACAATGACCTGACGTCATAAAACAATGCTCCGACGTCATGACACGTTCATGACGTCACATTGTTGCTGAGGCGACAGGCTCATTCTGGAGCCGACTTAACGTAAATGCAAGTTGATTTCGGTGAATATGCAAAGATTTGCTCTTTTCTTGACACTTGTCCACTCGTGAAAATATAACCTATCTATATTTTCTGATCATATGACAAATGCAAACATTTTGCTGTCAACACTGCCAAAGGAGTAAAAAGATAGGTTTTCCTAGATTTTTCGTTATGAACCTGATTCACGAATTGAACTAAAATAAAACACTAAATTAAAGATCCTGACACCTGACACAAAATAAGAGAGTGGGGATTATAAACACTTATGTTGAATAACAGTGATGAATTTGAAAACAATGTTAGTGTTTACTCACACAATTCATTTCACTTTAACGTATGTAATTGTATTAATTATTGCTTAAGTGTTAAGATATCCTTGTGAAGACCATTGTTATTTTCACCAAGAGTAAACTTTAATGATAGCACAATGTATTTAGGGAATACTAGTAGAAGCCTATTTATAACCGTGTTTATTATATGATTGTAGGTGAAATACCGGGATCTATCAATGTAAATAACTGTGTTATCAGTCACTAGTGAAAATAACAATGGAACGTGTCACTAGTGACTGATATAACAATGACCTGACGTCATAAAACAATGTTCACAAAACACGTTCATGACGTCACATTGTTGCTGAGGCGATAGGCTCATTCTGGAGCCGACGTAACGTTAATGCAAATCGATTTCGGTGAATATGCAAATATGAATATGTGAATATGCCTTTCTACCTCACTCGATGAGATTAACATGGTATTAGTCAAGAAAAGCCAAATATCCTCTATTTATTAAAGGATCAAAGTATCCTTTGTTATTGATTGAGCGAAGCAATTCAATGAAGTCGAAGCAAGGCACCTTCTCATCATTAAACATGATTGTCGTTTTTCTACAATTGAGAGATAGAGACCACGTATTTAACAAAATAATAAACCCAACCCATAAAAGTAAACCACACCAGTTATATTGTGTGCAGTAGCTCGCAAACCCTGCAAGAACTCCTTGACCCGACTGTACTGAAGCATGGATCCCCGCCTCACCTGTTCCTATCAGGAACACATCTGTATGCTGGCACCGTTGATGTCAAATTAAGGAAACCACCTATTGATGAGAAATTTCGACTTTTAACAGCCATCTTCAAGTGCTATAAGGCAGAACACTGACAGCTCGTGTGATTATGTTGTGTCCGATATCATTAACATTAGAATTAAGATTAGAATCATCATAAAAGTAGATGGCGACTTAAGTAGCGAAGACTAACATTTTATAATTATGCAAGAGTATAAGAAAGGGTCTAACATAGTTAAAGGCAGAGGTTTCTGGTAATCAAAACCTAGTAGTTCACTGTCTGTAAAGATATCTGTTCTTGGCGACAAAAAGGACATTGCAAAGTTACACCTTACAACTACCCTAACGGATCTTATCAGATTAAATGAGGGGGATTTCAGTGAAATTACGTAACATACAATCTAACAACCTATAAAGTAGTCCACCGCTTGTACAGATATATGTTCTTGACAACAAAGCGGGCATTGTAAAATTACATGTTAACAATGTATGTCATAGTTTCCACAAGTTTAGTCATTATATTGCTTTCGATTATATAAAGAGTCAATGTTTGTAATACAGTAAAGTTCCTGTTACAGTATATGTTCCTCCATATTCTGTACAACTGATATGTAGACTCAACACATAGAAAACAGGTATTGAAATCATTTATGAGAAGTGTTATTGCGCATATTATAACTGTAATGACTTCAACGCACATGTTCAAATACAATCAGTGACAGGTAGACGGCCCAAAACTACCCTAACGGATCTGATCATTTTATCTGATTACATGAGTGGGCTTTCGGTGCAACTACGTAAAATACAATCTTAAGATAAGGTGTTGCTGTTGCCAGTTTTCATCTAATATTGATATGGATGCTTCACAGCTACACTCTTTACATCTTAATGTTTTCAGTTTATCAGCGTTACCTGAACACTGATCCCGGAATCTTAATTATTTTATGTACAAATAAACATAAATATTTCTTATGAAGTTTGGTTGAAATGTACAATTTAAATTTATCTAATAAGGTTTGGATAAGGCAGAACGAAAACTGCATTTACGTGACAACAAAAACACATTTTATCAATGTTCCTTAACAGAAACGACAATAAGCAAAACATGAGCGTGAAAACCCTTCATGTGCGATGTCATAACTTCTACCTGTAAGACAATGTCTTGAGAAAATTCCTGAGGATCAACACAATATCTGTGTGGATGTGGTGCCATATAAAAAGACGTCTTATTATTATTATTTTTTAAAATATAAGTTTCACATGATTCCATTTAGCTTCACCAGATTAATCAATTTGCGTAGTGTATTATGTAACTTCCAGTGTTCAAACTAAAATATATTTGTCTCTTAACAACGCACAGTAGCGAGGTAGAAGTTTACCAATGGAGTGTAGTAATGGACTATTATGAACATGACTGAGAGAGCATTAGTAACAAAAATCACAAAACTGTTCTGTATTCAACAATTCATTTTCCCTAGTAGTGTAGAATATTCATGTTTGATTTGAAAAGACTCAGAACAATAGTTTATCTGCAATGGCTCGGACACAGTTAGATATCCCAAATTGGCTAAGAGTAGGTAAGTTGGTAAGAGTCTTGTTAGCGTAGCGCTGTAGAGATTAAACACAAATATTGTATCTGAACATTAACCAGACACTAATCAATTCACTAAAACTATTGCCGATACTGTTAGGGTAATCGTCCAATAATCAATTGCATCACATTTATTTTAACATATTGAATTAATTGGAAATCATACAATGTATACTTTCTTTTGAACGCTAGTTTACAACAAATACACAAACAATAAATAAAAAAAACATCTCTGTCTACACTGCACCTCTCCTAGTGGTGAAGAAGATGTGTGCAAAGCGTAGCTTCACTGTCTATTTACAAAAAAAATGCAGGAACGTCATTTCTGTCAAACACATAGAAAAAGAAGAGGAATTGTATATTGCTTAATTATTGCACACTTGTACGTAATACAATAATATACACATGTATGCATGCTAGTTGTAAGTTCATATCTTTTGCTTTCCATCAATATAAGTATGTGAATGCCTTTAAAGGGGCTGAAGCACGTTTTTGCAAATTTTCTGTTTTCAAATTTCCCATTCATTGTTTATGCCATCTATATTTATTTTAGAGGGTTAAACATCTTATTACACAAACCAATTATCCGTAGTGGTAATAACGATGTTGTGTATAAAGCAAAAATTGCATAGCGGCTGTTTTAATGCGAACACATTGTATCATTATTTTCAATTACAAAAAAAAAATCTTTGTTTTATTTTGATTTTTCGAAGAGAGAAGGGTCTTTTACTGTTGGTAACATTATTTTCCAAATAAATTTCATCAACTTATTTGAGCGAAAAAAACGTGCTACTGCCCCTTTAATACCAAACATATTGATACAGCTGTAAATGAATGTGTGTTTCTCCGGCCCCTTTTGTTTTGGTATTAAATAGTTAACTATCCCAGACGAAAACATCCATTTCGGAATTGAACAATTTCCATCTTGACACAATGTATACCGTAATAACACATGACTTTGAGATGAGCAAACTACAATTGTCTATCTGAAATATGTTTAACTTATCTTTAACATGGTTTTCAAATTTAGTATATACAGAAGTTTCTATTTCTATTTCTTAAATTTGGTGATTGATTCTTTATTGTTCCCGCAACCAACACGGATATGTTAGTAATAATCAAATGTCAATCAAACGCTGTTTCATTATTGCATTGTAGTATTATTTATAGTTCATTGGCTGGATTAAAAAGTCTTTGCATCTTTTTCTTGAAGTATATTTGAATGAAAACTGAGGATAGTCGAGATTAGATGTTAAAGATAAAACTATTTTTATCTGTGGAGACCTACTGCCCCCTAAACAATCAGTCCCTGTTATTCCCCCAGTAAATTGAAGCAGATTGAAACATTAAAGTCACAGTAATCTATGTACATGATTTAGGACTTAGTTTATCACTATTCATGATGTAGCAACCTTGAAAGACAAGCTGGTTGAACTCAAGTTGTTTGGATACAGATAAAAGTGATGTTTGGCAGGATAAGGTAACGCCTGCCTTGAAGGTTTACAGGGACAATCGAAAGTGCTTAATCATTAAGCTCATCCATCTCGACTTCGACCGGCAAAATAGAAAATGTAGGGTCTTTTAATTAACTTCACTCCCACACATAGATTTGGTTCACATTTAAGCCTGGTCTTACTTAAGCACAGGAGAGGCTGCGAACACATTGTATGATATACCGGGTATATATATGAAGCAAATGCATGACTCTTCACTTAAGGTTTGAAACTGAAAATGAGCAAGGCAGTGATAAAAAAGGGAAACATTTGGTAAATAGAAAACATTATTGTTATTATTGTATATAATGGAAACGGTTGAACACACAAATAATGCAATCCGCAGATAATTCTACATTTACTTATGTCTACCTCGAGAGAAACGTGAGATATGAAATTCACATTTTGAAAATACACAACTTCATAAACATTGGCTAGTACAAATATAATATCCCCGACAGTTGGTACCGTCTGCTACTCATATAATAGAAGGAAATGTCTGTGTTTCCTTTCGTGCATTTCTTTTTAATATTTAGCATTTTTGCATGGAGTCAAACCTCGTGTTCGGCAAAACGGTAATACAATATTAGCAAATGTGATACTCATTTGTAAATTAGTAATGTATGTCGTACCTGTTCTTCTAAACGAAAAGTAGGTAAAATCTCGCAAACACGTTTTTGCGTAGCATAATCATTAGTTTATTAGGTAACTGCTCATGTGTACATTTGTAAATATTTGCAAAAGAAAAGGGAACGCAGGAATTATTACCAGGTATAGTATACCAGTTACTACACAAGTCCATCTATCGGTCAACTATTTCTTAACCTTTTGCATTTGTAACTTTTAAGCTATGATGATCTGTTTTTATAAGACGATGATACTGCTGCATTTCGTGAGGTTTTTTGTGCAAGCGTAGCAGTGTGCTGTACCTTGAACTGGTAGTGAAATATCCGGGACAGGAAAGGGGCCGAAATGCAGCAAAGCTTACAATTGGTGGTGATAAAGATTTGCGAGCCTTATGCTATGTGCAGCAATTGAACTTGACGTACATGGCTTGTGTGTATATTCAGTCAGTATTGTTTACATAACAAACGCGGTTAAGATTAATGCTTTAGTACATATGAAAAACGAGAAGAAATGAGAGGATGTTAGTTCAGCCAAAGAACATAAACCTGAATATAAGCATACATATAATTAATCACGGACGCCTACTGTTTTGAAACCTGCGTCACTGTAACTCGATCTCACTTCCAACGTTTGTTACTCTTAATTAAGTAGTTGTTATCATCTTTCAAGGTTTTCAGCTCTGATAGTCAATAAGGTGTAACGGTTACGAAATGATTACTTATAATAACATTTCCCGGTTTCTTTTAATTTATATTTGAAAGTACTGATATCTTATTGTAAATTGTGGTTAATGTTTATCCGCGGGAATCAAGGTATTGTTGTTTTCCTTTTCTTACAAATAAAAAATGATTGTTGTGACACCCTAATAAACTATCTAAATTTTTCTGATAATGCTTGACCTGTATATATGAGGTGAGGTGAGGTGAGCTGGGGTTTAACGCCGCTTTCAAGAGTATCCTGTATATATGTGTTTCATACCAAAATAGAGGTGCATTTGAGACAATTTCTTGAGTTGAGAGTTGAGAGTTAACCATGGCATTTGAAGACAATATATTTTAAACGCAGAAAGTAAATTTATGAAAGTAAATTGATTTAAACAACAATATGAAATGTAAGGTAACACACTATAAAACTTATCAGTAAGCTGTCCAAAAAGCCATGCCAAATTGTCTATGTTAATCATATGGATGTTAATCATGCATGTAAAATATTCAGAGAGTAAAGACTCTCCATTTCTACCAGCCACTGATCTCTACAAAATCGATTCACTACATATAAAATGGATTTATAACACACCTGTCTCGTTTACCTGCTACAAATTCAGCATTAGTGACTCATTCGATCCCTAAAAACTATGTATTGTTTCAATCCGAAGGTTGTTTAATTTTCTTTTATTGATAACTGCCATTGTATATCATAACTCATATCCAGTGAAATGCAATGAAACTCCGTATCGCTTGTTAATAAAGTAAAGCCGAAGAGATTAAAAAGAAAAAAGCTTAACTGCTTGTAATGGTATGATCAACTGTATTTAATCAAAATGTGATGATGTCGCTTTATGGAGAATTATCATAATTTGTTGTTAAAATAAATCAATTTGAGTTTATAAAGTTTTAGTGTCCGTAATATTAAGCAAGTTTTGTATCATGTCTAAAGGGAAAAATGAAATACGTTTAATATAAGATATGTATCTTGTATATGTGAGTATTCGCAATTTGTATTGTTTGGCTAAGCTAACGGTATATCTTTACTGTACTAGTGAATTGAACGTAATGATCGGATAATTACAAAAACGTTCCAAGGACAGCTTGAAAAGTTAAATCTAAGATAAAAGGTGATGTCTAAGTGTATACCCTTGTAAATATCTACTCAATGTCCTTCACTTACCTTACCCCATTTGCTGATGTTATTTTATCTTATTCTGACAATGCAGACTTTTCCCATCCTGTTTGTACTATTGAAAGACAAATGCGCTTCAAATGGGGTATATATAACATTAGGAATAGATAAAACATTGCATAACTTTATTTATTTGTGCATCAAAGTCACCAGTGAAGTTATTAACTATGCTGGCTGATATCTTAACACCAAATTGTGTATTGCGACATAAACAAAATAAACCTAACAAATTATAGATCTAAATGATTGACATTCAATATACTTGTAAATTGATAAGCAGATACTACTTGCTACTAACTACCGATAATTTAACATGGATAATACATATATCAATTAATTTTATTACGATGATCGTCCAATATGATTTTATACAAACCAGGAGTAATGATTGTACAATGGTGTGCTTGACTACTTGACACATTTTCCCGTTATTTGTCCTTATTTCGAACAAAACATGGCTCTGCGGAGGTGGAGTCTACTGACGCCTACAGAGAAAAACGCCTACAGTCTTTCTTATTCTTAGTTTTACAGCCTAAACCTTTCATCAAAGTGGAATGTTATATATGGAAGCTGAACAGTGATAAGAATAACTTACTAAAATGTATAAAATGTGACAGAAAAACCTGTGTTTTGTATTCCCTGTAGGCATTAGTGCAGAAAGTAATGGGACATTCAACTTTGATAATATATGATTCTTTATCATGAACAACTGTGGCATTGTGTGATATGAATTACCATATTATTAACATTTAATATTGCGTAACAAGTAATGTCAGGAATTCAAAAAATGCAAGAATAAAATGTTACAAATAAGAATAAATCAATTCATCAAATAAAACCCAATCTCTCCTCTTTGCGTACTAATAAATGAGTCCACTATGACATCATAGGGATGATAGTTTATCATTGCGTAATGAGTAACCAAAGGACCGTGTCATGTTGTTTTAAGACTGTAGGGGAATCGGGATGTAGGCGAGAACATGCCAGACAAATAGCACTACATAACATTTCCTGACCTGACTGTACGGAAGCGTAATCCTCGGCTCACCTGTTACTTCTCAGGAAGACATCCCCGTCAAGGAAACTATCTGGTGATGAGAATATTCCAACTTTTAAGGGTCAGGCCACTGTCAGCTGCTGTCATGATAAGTTTCCCGATGTCATTATGATCATTAACAGTACTTAGTGTACATAACGACCTTAGTTAACTCCTACAACATGTTATATTTGCACAAGAGTACAGAAAACGATCTGGCAAATATCAAGTCATGATCAGGTGTTGATGGTTATCAACACATTAGTTCATGCTCGAACGGATATCTAACCACTGCAGAAAAGAACTTAATGTATGTTCTTGGAGATGTGTTGGGACTAAAAAAGGAAGACTTGTAAAATTATATTTCACTTAAATTCATAGGTATCGACGCATTAAGCCATTTTGGCATTCTCTGGCGTAAGATTAGAACAACCGATTTATCTTGGTATAGAGAGTTTTATGTTTTACATGGCCTTTATAACAACTAAAACTCGAACCTCTTTTTCCAAATTAACGTTTGTATAAGTACAGAGAACACAGAACGGTCCCAACATAGCTAATCTAATTAACTGATTGAGATTTCTTGGAAATACAATCTAAAGATATCTGATGCTGATACCAGTTTTTATCTCACGATCATGGATAGCGCAATTAAACTATTTAACCTGAAGATTTCATTTCAACAGAGTTGTCGCAAGGTGCGTCACACGTCAACAAAGATAATCGTTATTACATTTTCGTGAAAGAATACATATTTATCTGTGGTCACCTAATGCCTTAAACTAGCAGTTGTTGCTGATCTTTTCAATTATCCCCGTACATCATCTATCTTTTAGAAATATAGAAAACACTGTTCTTACGTGAGGTTTTATTTAGTTCAACTGCACTCTTTATTTACCAGTCTTGAAGGCAGGCTGGTTGGGTACTGTATCGGTGGTTAAGGATAATTTGGTATTATTCATAGGAATTAAAACCGAAAACCGGTAAACAATATTAACAGAACATGTTCCAAAAATATCTATATTTGTGTTAATATACTAAAATATCAAACATTTGGGTGGAGTTATGGCACTTGCAGTCATTTTGAAGAATATTGAACTATTTATTAGCTCTGTTCTAACCCTCTAAAAGTCAAAATAAAACAATATTACATATGAAAGTAGTGGTGATATACGTGCAAAGCTTCAAACAGATGTAAGCGTTCGGTGTTCTTTATGCGGATTGATTACGAGTGAGGGAACCATCCTCGGTTACCCATGGTTTCATATATGCTCCGTTACTCTCCACTATATCACCCCTGGGAAACCTTAACAGGGGAATCTGTTCTCAAATTACCCGCCCTTGGCCAGCGTGACGAAGTCAGTAACCAAAGAAAATGCTCAATGGGATAAGACGGAAATGGTCAAGGGAGATAACCTGTGACGGATGGCTAACAAAATGACCTCGCTTGCTTTGAAACGAAGTTCAAAGGATCATAACTGCTTCAGTAATTATGATATTGAAGTTTTATTTGCACCTACATGTGAACAATTTCAAGAACAAACTATTTTATGTGAAACTCTTTCATCAAAAAGTTAACAGTTAAACATCAAAATCGCAAACGTGGTCTAGGGGTCCGAATATAAGCATTTTGTGTAATATCAATTCAACATTACGCATTAATAATGTATGCGATCTAAATTATGAGTACATCTACTTACGTGGAAATTAAAGCACAACAGTTTCTATGTAACACATTAGTATGAAAGTATTTACCGTTTTATCTTTATCATGAGAAACATAATGTAGGGGTCCATTAAAATTTTTTTTATTGCAATAGGTTTCAGACAAAACTACTCGAATAACATTCTGAAAATGGAGTTACTGGAAGACCTGACTATGAAGTCACGGTGTGGAACATAATCACTCAAGGTCCAGTTCGAATCTCAATTTCCATTTCAAACGTTCATAATAGTTAGATAGTGTAGCTTTAAAGCTTTTAAGCACAGTAACCATGATAGCTAAAAAGGTAGATCATGTCGAGCTCATAGGTCACATGGTTTACCCTCCATATTGATTTAGTTTATAATTGTTTGCTTTTTACATTTAACATGGGGGTCTTAATAACACAGGCATGCTAGAGAGTTGCAACTTGTCTGATAGATGCACAATAAAATTGGAAAGATGTATCAATTGTATATTTTTCAATTAATTGAATCACTTACGCGCTGACTACGTTTATCGTCGCTTGCGACTATTTTTGACACATTTGTTTTAAGTAAACATCAAAGATATTACCTTTTTAAAACATCGATATGTATCTCTAAAATAAATGATATTATTAAATAGTAATCTCAGGATTTATTTAACGCAGACAAAGTGTTGACATTGAATCCATGTCTACTGAACCAAGCTGAGACAAAATCAGTCTGGCTTTGGGAGTGATATGTTCAAGTAAATATCATATTTGTCATTCAATGCCAATTATCACACGAGGCTAATAAGCAGACTGGTCTTGGAAATTGAGAACACTGGTGATTAGTGGTTACGAATCTAACACGTCTTCATTGGTAACACAAGAATGATTCTATAACAGTAAAGAAGATAAGGTTTCTAATAGTCATTTCTATATTGAGTATAGTTGGTTACAACACATACATGTGGGCGTAGAGGGTTGAACAGACTAATGCTATATCGGTTGTTTGCTGAAATGGTTCCATTAAAGGTGGCAACTTTACAATACATTTATCGTTAAGCATGACGAAAGGAAAATGAATAAAATACGCAGACTGTTGTTATATCATGAGGCTTCCTTACTCCGAGACCTTTCTCATCTCTTATTTCACGTGCATTATGCTGACCTCCCTTTCTCCACAAAATGTACTTTGTTTTGACAACTAAGACAGCGGGAATGTCTATACCTGCTTGATAGATCCTCAACGTGCAGTTAAAGACCCGTTGAGAGACCTAAACACTCTATCCACCTGTAACATGTAACTTTAACAGGTGTCAGCTCCAGTGTTATACACTTCACTGTCCTCACTTTGTTGATACGATTTCAATATGACGATACTGGTTCAGTCAAAGAATCTGAAACTATGTTCAAAGAAAACTATACAATATCGAATTGACGATTTTTCATTCCAGATATAATAAAAAATTCACTCTCTGGGGAACATTCATTGTTTGTGCTTTCGTCTTTTTGCACAAAATATGTTTTAAATCTTGTTTGAAAGTCGTTGGTCAATCATTGGTTAAATATTAGAAAAAAACTGTACTGTATTTTTTTTACTCACAACACATTTAAACGATCGAATGAGGTAGAAAGTTTTTTTTGTGTATGCATTTGTTTTGAAAGTAGAACTGTTTTACCTCACGAGATGATATAAACATAGCATTTGTCAAGACTAGGTGGATGATATGTCTTTTATATTAAACCGAACAAGGTTACCGTCACCACATTTACACTATTCAGTATTATTATGTATGACTGTAGACTGTCGGGGGCGGGATAGCGCAGTGGTTAGCACGTTCGGCTTCGCATCAAGAAGTCCGGGGTTCGAATCCCGCCAGGGACACGGCAGTAGAGAACTGTTCTACATACGGTTAGGTTTGGGTGCAATGCTACACTAAATTTCACCCATGGTTCGCTAGTTTCAGCCGTTGCTCGCAGGTTTCACCGCAGTGCATATCCACATGGCGTTGCGGGCTTTCTCCCTGCCATAATACTAGCAGCCGCGATATAAGTGAAATACTCTTGAAAGCGGCGTTAAACCCCAACTCACTCACTGTAGACTGTCAAACTGAATTAATAAATGTGAACAGTAAAACAAGTCACAAATGAGATCCCAACAAGCTCCCTCCATATAATGTAATGTGAGAATGTAAGTCCATATTTCCTGGCATTATGTTTTAATTATATTAATTATAAATTATATTAAAGTCCGCGAAGCTATTTTCATGATTTCGGTGAATAACTCAACGTACCTTTAATAGTATGCAACTTGAAAACACATCTGAAACTGAAAAGGTACTAACTTTCAGCCAACTATATATGTATGCTGATCTATACACACAGATTGACCTTTTGCGAATTTAAAGTTTCTGTGATCTACGTGGGTAGCGGGGATATGTGAGCAGAACATGCTTCTACACTCACTAACCGTTGTAAAATGACCCGACCATTTACATCAATATTTCAGAATTTAGCTATTTTCTGTCAGCTTTAACTTATGAGTCCCATTTATAAGCTTTTGGACTGAATCGGGTCAGGCATAACACGCCGACTACGGCAAAAAGAAACACAAGTCCTAATTTTAAGATGGAACTTGTTTTCGTAATGCACTAAAAGCTTTTTCTATCAGAAAACGATGCAGCATAATAATGCGAGCAAAAAAAGTAAGTCATGGCGAATTAGAAGGTCACATTGTTACGGTGCCATTAATTTCGAACCCCCTTTAACATGTCCGACCCCGTGTACCTTGGAGAAACATCTCCGACGAAGAGTCGATTCTAAGAGCTGAAAGGTTCAAAGCATATAGATGATCGAAGCATTAGTTTAAGCATGGTGTTGTGTTCAAGAAGTCATTTTTTCCCATTGAGCTTTCAAAGACGGATGATATTTGTAAATACATTTTTAAGAGCCTTTTTCAAAGGGAAATGACTCAACAAGTGGAATGGATATTGACATGTCTGTTTCTGAACTGCAAGATGCAAAAAGCAACATATAACTTTGGAATGCAAAGAATAAATAATGAAATCGATTTGCAACAGTAATCCCGGTCATGAGGAAGGGTCACAGTTGACAGAAAATAACATTTGAAAATGTTTAAATTCACTTTCCAAAGGACCAAATCAAAATATGGTCAATACGAACAAAAGCATTACCAACCCACAGCTGCCTTTTTGGCTGTTAAGTTAGGCTAGACTTGATCATATATCAGATCATATACCGCGAGTTTCACCTTTACATTGTATAGACATGGCTGTAAGTATCATTGCAAGGAGAGAGTCTGCTGCATCAATATGCCTAGACATGATTGCATACATTTATATTTGGTAGATCTAGGTATAAGTATCATCTACAAGAAGACAACCCGTAAAGATCTGTAATGATTCACGACACAGATCACTGCCCTCAGAAACATTTAAAACCAAAATCCTTCAACTTCCTGTTGTGGAAATGTCCTTGAGAATGAGTCCTATAATTGTTAAATCCTAGTGTACAAGCGATGTTCGATATCCGAAGTTCATTACCAACGTCCCCGTAGATACGAGTAGTGACACATGCTGGTCAGCCGCTTGAGTCTTTAAAGCTTGCAGTCAATATATGCAGCTTGTCCAGATAGAGATAATCCGTCTCTGCATGTGACTGAATGGACAAAGAAAGAACAAGGGTAACTATTTTAACAACTCACACTCATAATGCCTTGTCCGTCAACCTTCGGATGTGTGTTGTTTGTGCTCTGTATATCCACCGTCTTACCAATTCGTCCAATCATGTTTGCAACACAATCCTCAGGTTAAATTAAAAAAATTAATGTCGGTGCAAAACTTTTATTCGTGCGCGTAGCTGTTTTTTTTTTTATTGTCATTCAAAAAATTAATTAAGAATTTCCGGCATAATTATTTTTACTAAAGCACAAAATTTATTTCACCAACAAATATATGGTTCTGCAAGAACGAATGTGCCTCCATTTTATATACGTCTACCAGTCTGAAATTAGCATTCCGAAAGATCTGATTTGGTCATATACAAACAAGGATAAACAGTACAGATGATGTCAATTGCCTTGACTTAGTTAAATTAATCAAAAAACATGGTTCGGTTCAACGGGGAGGAAAGGCCCGTTCACACTGTCCCAAATATCACAGAAGATTCCAAACCAGAATTTGCACGTCATAAATCGTTGTTTACACGTGTCTCAATCTTTCCCTTCGCACGACCATCGAGATGACATCTTGTGGATTCTTGCCTTTATCGAATTCTCTTCGTCTGTCCTTCGGTACCATCGGCCAATTAAGGCCGGGTCACACTGTCCCGAATATGACGAAAGATGCCAACACGAATTAGAAAATTCTCATTTCGCACGAATTTGGTTTCGATTTTGGTTAAAAACTAATCAAAATCCGGAGCAGGTACGATGCAGTCAGAAGGCAATACGATGTAACACGATGTAATACGACGTAACACACGACTACAATGCGAATGCAATGCGAATGTCGGGTTGATCGTCGCATTGGCCTAACGTTATATAATCTGTACGAATACAACACGGTGACAGCATGATGACAACACGACGTCGTATGGAGAGTTCGACGAGTATGCGATGAGAAAACGAAGATGAGCTTGGCGATACAAGCATCACGTGACATTCACATTATATAACTCTGTTGCTGTGACGGTTGGCCTCTCGGTGTCGGCCCGGGAAAGCTTAATTTTAAATGTTAGGAAGTACTGGAACAGCGTAATATAGACTTTGTTTTAGTATAACAGAGAAAGCATAAATCTGATTACTGCAATGAAAACAAGAGATTGCCGAAATTAGCTAACCGAACTTTTTCTCTTTTAACTCTGATTACACCTTTATACACCATGGAGAAGCATTTTAAAACATGTTATATTATATAGAAGTTGTTGCAAGATGCTACATATCACAGTTACATACAACATACAAGTTTTTAAAATTTAAAAATGTTTTTCTCTAATTTAAAAAAGAAAAATATAAAATTTCGAACTCATGAATCCCCACTACCCAATTACCACTCTGGATAAGCTTATGAGTTAATTATATAATTAGGATGACTATTGAGCAATGGCGCAAACATATAGTTAATGAAGTTGCTGAAACCAGTCTAGCGTGAGTTGTCATGACAGCAGGAAGTCACGTGACCCTTTCAATTCACTGTTCCGCCTTCGGTTGCACCATCGGCGGATGTTCGAAAATCTTTGTGTGTTAAAAAACTTCCGAACCCGCGTGCGAATCTTCATTTTCGTGGTCAGCCCGTGTCTCAATCTTTCCCTTCGCACGACCATCGAGATGCAATCATGTTACTTCTTTTCATTACCGTACTATCATCGGTACCATCACCAAAATAGTAAACACTTTGCTCCTCGATTGTCACAAGAAGGCAACGCGACTATCTTCAATCCTCGTGATTACCTGCGTATAACCATCGTTTAGCATTACGATGCTATCACGATGGAACTTAGGTAAGAATATATTCATTACACACACATACATATATATATGCATACATATATGTATGCATATACGATACCTATATGAATACATTCCATGTTTAATATAATGCATGCTTATATACATGTACGTAGATAGACGTTCATAGTACAGATACCTTTTGCAGATGCATGTATACCCAAGTGGTAAATATAAGGTACTATATATTTCATGCTCATAGGGGTATTGTAACATATATTACACAGGTTATAATATGTAATAAATATATATATATATATATATATATATATATATATATATATATATATATATATATATATATATATATATATATATCATTACATGTCTCATATTGACATAAACCTTTTGATGAAGTAAATGCCCTCGTAACCTAGTCAATACGACATGGTATAATCACCGTGTGCATTCTTGCAAGGTCGCGTTGTCTTCTTATGACTTCGGTCATCTTCTTGTTACATTCGTATGGCCTTCGCTTGTGAAATATGCCCTATGGTCCCGATGGACAGGCGAAGGCAAATACGATGATGATACGAATCATACGATGTCATCTCGATAGACGTACGAAGGGCACGGCGAGGACACGAATGCACCACGAAACTAGCATGTCAAGTATTTTGCTCGCTCTCCCGATGTTGCTGCCGAACAGAGAAGAATTCCGTCGATGACCAAACGAATGCTTAAGATGCGTTTACGAATGGCCCGATTGCTTACGATCCTCTGCGAATTTGAACATTTTCAAATTCGTGTTTCCATCTTTTGTCAAATTCGGCACAGTGTGAACCGGCCTTTAGGAAACTATTTGTCATAAGAAGGCAACGCAACTATCTACATTCGTCATGGTACTGCGTGTAACCATCGTACAGTAATACGATGCTACCACGATATAAGTACAGTTTATTAAATACTTTCTATATCATATGTATGAATATAGTCCATGTTTATATATAGTGCATGGCTGTATATGTCTATGCGTGGTACAAAAGAACCATTCAGATTTATGTTTACCTACGTAGTAAATACAATAGAGATATTGTTACATATAAACTGAGGTGCAAAAGAAAGTATATCACTCAGTTGTATTTATCATATGTATAATTTTCAAAGTCACATATCTCGAATTTTCGACGTCGTATTCAAAAACTCACTAGATTGGCAAATTAGTCCAAAACATTAAATCAGTCAAAGAATACCTGTACGCGTTTTTGTTTTTTTTTAAATTAAAATTTAAAAAAATAAATTTGTTGGTGTAAATTTCATTTCTTATCCCCGTCTACTTTAAATAATGATATTTAAGTTAAAAAGTAAAACAGTCAGTAATAAAGTCATTCAAACTACTGCCGAAAGGTGTCATTGTATCGTGCCATAATCAGATGCATCTAATTTCTTTAAAATATTGAATTAATGGAAAACAACTGAGTGATATACTTTCTTTTGCACCTCAGTTTATTACAGAGGTTATGATATGTAATATGTGTACTATTACATAGTAAATTCCTTCGTCACTTAGTTATAATAGGTATTGTACTTTCAATACGATATCGTATAGTCATCATGTAGCCTTCGTGCATTCTCTCAACTATCACGACGCCTGAACGTAGTCGCGAAGCCTTCTTACGACTTCGGTCAACTTTCTGTGAAAACAGCTCTATGGTCCCGATGTATCGAGAAGGATAATACGATGACGATACGAATCACATGATGATATCGCCTTCCCGATGTTGCTGTCAAAGCGAAAAGAACTCCACCGACGACTAAACGAATGCTTTAGTTGCGTTTACGAATGGCCGGATTGCTTACGATCCCTTTGTTAATTCGTTTTCCATCTTTTGTCAAACCGGCACAGTGTTAATCAAGCTGAATCCAGATTAAGCTCCGGTGACCTCTTATAATGTTATGCTCATCACTACAATCAAATTTGATAACAACATTCAATTACTCCATATTATCAATTGAAAAGTTAACCCACAATAATACTCGTCATTTTCAGTTAGTGTATTTCAATCGGATGACCGTTTAGAACCATTCTAATGTGAAAATACAAATTTGAAAACGACGTTTGTATTAACTGCAAAACACGATGAATCAGAAGTTTTATTTTTGTTATAAAGTAATTGCCAAAACGGCAAATAATGGTATTGATGTTTATAATGACCGAGACTCAACATCAGCCTACAATTTTAGCAACTAACTGCCAAACGAAGAACATCGAGAAATGTGGCAGCATTGATCTGCGAGTCAGTCGGCTATTTAGCTGCTCAACAAGGCGACCCTAATCTGTTCAGGCAACTGACAAACTTGTCATTACCTGCGGAGATACATAGCTGATATTGACACACTGAATTAGTTCAATGGGCCATGTTAGCAGCATCTAGATCTAGAACAAGTAGCCAAGATGATCATGTTAAAGAGAGGGTTCTATCCGGGTATTTTTTTGTGGAAACGAAAATCGAAATGATATTCCCGTTTACACATATGATTAAAACACAGTCAAATTGAAAGATGCTAATGAAAGTAATATTTTGATGACTTGATATTTCACAACTTGATAAACACAAGCACAAATTTGTTGAAAAAATAAACAATGTTAACCGAAGCCGTTCATCGGTGCTTCGAGTGGGGAAAACTTTTATGACATGTCATGTGTTACTATGTGAACACTCTATCAGTGTATGTCTTTAATTATTAAAAAGTTGGAAAATTAGGTCTAACATAACGTGTTTACATTTCACGTAATGCAAACGATCCAGGGTGGCGACAGAACCCTCCCTTTAAAGAGGTGCTCCTTAAAATGTCATGACAATGGCGGGACTAAGCTAAAACTCACCATCATGCAGTACACTTTAAGGTAAAGTCATGAGTATTGATTAATGACTTTCTGACTAATGGTAACTTTAGGTTATTATCTGCTCAACAATTAACTATGATCATGACCTGTATTGATTATAGTGTCATGTTTGGATCTTTCCTATTATACAATCTGTCGTGTCAAATTCTAAACACTTATTAAATAACTTCAGTGTCGGTGAAATATGACTAAGCAACTGAAAAGTGTATGAACTTCATTGGATTGCTTCAAGTAATGACCTATTTCTGCCTCCTTAACTGTGTATATAACACAGGAGCCTTTAATACACTCTATAATCCTTATTCAGCTGGTCTAGATGAAACTGAAAACATACTGTACACGTGGAACTGAACAACGTAAATAGATAAAAGCATAATCAAAAAATACATTTATTCCTACTCCTAAGTTACATCAACTGCCAATTCTACATTTCATCGGGCGAACCGTTTCTATTGCTGCTCCCCCACCGCTAAAACTTACTCATCTCTTTCGTTTATGCTATGCTAGCAAATAATAGTTGTTTATTATCGACGTTATCTCCGTTAAAATCAGCATATTTCTCCGTGACTAATAACTAACGAAAGTTTGATTTTGCAATATCGATTATTGCTTTGCCAAATTGAATCAGTCACGTTTATGCACGGCACGTGTACATGTAATATCACTGCGTTCTGCCATGACCTTAGGGTTCACTCGACTTAAAAAGCGGGAGTTATACCACTTAACTCCTTTTCTCAATTCGCATATAATATCTAAATCTAACAAGAATAATAAAGCAGTTTCGATTACAATAATTCTACCAACCTTGTATAGGGATAGTAGTGATGAACATAAAACTAGCAGTGCATAAAAGAAGATAATAAAACTATAATTTCAAATTTCAAATGTTAAATATTGACATTAGCTTGACTTTCCACCCACACATCACATTTTGAGACTAAATTATTCCTAACTATTCTAGTATTGTTGTCTCTGAGTATATAGTCTATTAAAGCCTCTTGTGAAATCAGTTTGTTCTTATCCAAAATGAGTTTACAAGTTTCGGAACGTATCGGGCGTCATAATTTCTACATTTCTAAATTATTCATTCTATTCATGAGATTTATACAGCAATATAGACGATACTCCACTTTTACTGGTACTGTAAGGATATTTGCGTATTCGCACGTTCAAATCATGCATTCACAGGCTGTTCTGAACGTAATACATTGAATGCAATACATCCACATGTAGTTTATATAGTCTGCGGCATGCCTGGGCCCATATTTTCGAAGCTTTCTTAGCGCTAAGATAGTCGTAAGTGCCATACATTAATTAACATTGGGTTACTACTATCTTAACACTAAGAGAGCTTCGAAAATACGGACCCTGGACCTATATTTTCGAAGCTCTCTTAGTGCGAGGATAGTCGTAAGTCAACGTTAATGTATGGCACTTACGACTATCTTAGCGCTAAGAGAGCTTCGAAAATATGGGTCCTGGTCTTTATCTTTGCCTTGATGAGATCAGCTCTCTCCGGACTTTATGATGAATTATTGCCCATTACATTACTGATAAATCATTAATGTTGTATAATGTGGGATAAGTTGCCTCGTTAGATGAGAATATGTCACAATTAGTATCATGTATCCTTATTGAATCAATGAAATAGGGCACTGCCATATGGTTGACTTTATGCAGTGTAACACTGTCCTCAAAGGTTGCTTCATTTTACAATAGAAATGTTAAAGAACCAAACATGCATATGTCAAGCATTGCTACAGAAACAGTATGGGGAACTCATTCTTAAGCTTTGCAAAAGCAAAACTATTCCTTGTGCTTTCTGGAGAAATGTTGCTTATACATAGAACATAATTCCTAGCACAGTGTATATGTTACTGAACCAAAAGAAAAGATAGCAAGTGTGTGTAAAGAAACTGGCAACTGTCTGGCCTTCGTATATTACCGACATTCCTCATTTTCAAAAGCACAACCTCGTGCGCGATTTGCCTTACAATCGTTTCTGTTGAGACACTAATTTGAGT
Source organism: Gibbula magus (assembly GCA_936450465.1). Lineage (NCBI taxonomy): Eukaryota > Metazoa > Mollusca > Gastropoda > Trochida > Trochidae > Gibbula > Gibbula magus. The sequence continues at coordinate 69,424,335 of OW388293.1, read as the reverse complement.
GCAGATGTTATGTAGCTGTAAAGTTGTATATATATGGTATTTGTCACTTCGAAAGGTTTAATATGTATCGTACTTTCTTCATGGACGTGTGGTATGAACCTCCGAACATGTAATAGACAAATCGTGGCTCCTCTGTTGTACAGCACAAGATCTATAGATTGTCAACAGAGGTGATAATAACATATCAGCTAGGCAATGTCAAGCACGTGATACATACATGGACATATCAGCAAAGAATGGTATTAATTTCATAATTTGGAGTGAGATATTCGGTTCTATCAGTGAAATAAACCCTCTATCAAGCTACAGTGGTGATAACCTTTTTCACCACTCTACTGAGTGACGATAAACGTTATCACCACTCGCGTGACGTCATCGTGACATTGTTATAACGTCATATTGTCAGCTTGCGAAGGCTGTACGTTTGCCGTTGAAATCACTCCAACTCAACGTAAAACATAGACATAATGATATAATAAATAAAATATATGTTTTTCCTTGACAAATGCCATGTTTATCTCATCTCGTGAGGTAGAAAAGTTAATATAGTTCACTCGTGAAATATCTACTTCTCTACCTCACTCGATGAGATAAACATGGTATTTGTCAAGGAAAGACAGATATCCTCTATGTATCACCTGTTTGATAATGGTTTTAGTATCGACAATAAAGAAGGGGACTTTCCATCTTGTTCAGCTTCATCGCATCAGCTTCTAAAAATCAAAGGAATCATTTGCTGATTTTAAGAGCAGTGTAAATGTAGTCTTTCACTAAAGAGGCGCAGTATCACATTTCAGAAGTGTTTCACACCCTCACTGCTGTATACCAGTGTGCAGGTCTCGCTGTGTAAATAGTACAGTATAATGTAGATTCTGCAATGTGTCACGTGTTTGTCAATAACTAGGAAAGTTAATGTTAATGCACATCATGTTTTATAGCAACATATCTCAGTAATCACCGTTTTACATAAGTGTTAACTTTAACTACTTAGTAGTCTAACACTTAAACTGTAAAAAAAATCCATTTCTTACAGTCTCCTTTTCAATATTTAATAAAATGGTGATATTTTCAGAATAAATAATGTTTTCATAGTCTGAGTGTAAAACTAACTGCTTAGGTAAACCAAGATCTATCATAGGACATAACGATCTATGCATAAAGTTCACAAAACACAGGACACTTTTTACATTTTTATTTGCAATTCACATATGGTGGCAAACACACAAATTGATACAAATATTACAATATATTCACATAACAAGGCGTCAGAGGTAAACAAATAAACGTGTTGGACAAGATGAACCTCCGTCTGTGTGTGACTGTTATATACAAGTGTCAAAACAACCATTAACGTCCATGGATAAACGAAGTGTGGTAAACAATAATATACATGACTTTTTCATGACACTACATCTACATATATGTAAAATTATCTTACACGAGACTTTTGTTGATTTTTGATAACATTCATAGGCACATTTGAAAGTTGTGAGAGGATGGAGAGGACCCAATGGTGAGAGAATGAGAGGAATGCGACGGTGCACGAAAGTGCGTTTCAAACATCACATGTACATTTCAGGCACAATATGAATCAAAACCATAACGGGTACGTTTTCATAACAATATTTTTCATTAAAAAATTGCAACATTCCTGAATACCTTTTGAACAATAACTTTTAAATTAAACGATATCATGCTCTGTGATATTTTCTGCACTAAACCCTGAAACAAAATGTGAGATGGGTAAGTTCACTTAGTGTCCTTACATTTAAATTACCTTACTCGTTCACCCTCAAGTTACAGCCTAGCGATAGAAAATAATACATTTTTATCAATCCCTCGTCACGTCAACCAATGTGTATATAATAACACTTTAATAGGTTCGTCGGATTAGAGAGTAGCCATTGATTGAAGTAATACACCTTTTACGATTGTATAAACAACACAAATGTCAGATCCTAGATTTCTGAAACTGTCTTAGCACTATAATCGCAGGATAATGCTAAATTTATAATGTTAAAAGTGATAGCGAGAATACGTCAAAGTAACGTTCAAAGACGTCGACCCTGTGTAGTTGTTTGATCGAAAACCTTGAAATAGTTGAGCATTCAAGAATCTACAATACTGGCATTGCACGTGTTAATGTTTAGATTAGTTATTTACAAAAAGAACTGATATACAAGATACATTTTAAGACTTACTTTGATGTTACAATGTGCTTCATTATGAGTTCGCAAGTTAGTTTCATATGTCACCAATTATTGTTTAAAACAAAGCACTAAAGTCACAGTGGGAAACCTAGTCTGCATCCAGTCAAAACACGTGTTTTTGAAACTACTGTGTGGGTTTATTCATATGTTTATGAATAATAACTATAAACTTTCTACTATAAGCAACCATTGTCCAAGGGTGATTATGGACTTGAAGACTGATTGTGTGGGATTATAAATGATGTTGTAAAGATGTTGGAAACGAATACATAAAAACTGCCATTAAATGCTAAGGTGCAAAGCGATTGAATTGATATGATTAGAAATGAGAGTTTTTGTGAGAGAAAGAAAACAGGCTACCATTCCACAAAACAAATGTAATTTTAAGATCGATCACAACCTTTAAGAATTATATTTATATTGTGAATTTATTTTATCGCTATTAATTGTGAAATTTGAATCAGCATCAGTATGTTAGAATCAATTGTAAAATTTCGAGGAATTGGTGGCCGAGGGAATACGGCGTTTGGACAGTCAGTGAGGGCGAATGCTGCATGACTCTGACGTTGAAGGTTTGAATCTCATACGGGATTCGATTTGAAACTGTACTATCGTAGTCATAATCATATTCAAAATGCAATAATGTCACAGCAGTAACAAGGCCATTATTAACTCATACTCTTACTTTAAAAATAAAATTGCCCCTGTAACGTGTAACAGTACATAAACTGTGATCCCAAATATATCAATGTGACATTGTTGTGTCAGTAGCTTAATCGTGAGTGGATAATACACTGTTTCGAAATAACTACAGTGATCAGGCATTTTGTTTATTTCACTACTTCCAGTTTATTTTAGATTGACATTACAAGAGTGTCTGGCGTACTCGATCAACGGTTAAGCAACTTGAGTTTGATTGATCACACGGTAACGAATGATTTGTGGGATGGCAGCCTAGACGTTTCGGCTCACGCCGTAGCTGCAAGGGACATAATGCACATCTCGTTTTCACAAGACTAACACAAGGGATCAAGAACACAAACAACCTTCACAAAACGTCAGATTTGACGTTTTTCAACCAGAAGGAGACGCAATATCACCACCATCTATAACACCGAGTTATCGATCTCAGAGTCCAGTGTAAGGATTCGTGACTTCTCCTTGGGTAAGAGCTTGTGGTTTGTGTACACAGTGACAGATGTCCCACACGATCTAGACGATCTGTACACACTCATGTCGTTTGTGTATCCAGAAGCGTTCAAACAAGGACATAACGTTCTTCTGAAGGCGCCTCTGTATTTCCTTGACATCACGTTATACAGAATCGGGTTCACCACAGAACTCACGAAGTATAATACACCTAGAAAAGATAAAATATTTTAATTGTAAAGGTTATTTTCAAAATATTTAGAATTCAGTTTATTGTACAACATGTAATCTTTGTAAAATGAAAAAAAGTAAGTCTGACAACGTTCATACAAAATGTTCACTTTTTTCACAGAAACTTTCCAATTAATATTCTCTAAATATAATGTTCACATTTCAATAAGATTAAGCGATATCTGATATATTTTCAATGAAACTGTACTTTGAAAATTAAACTTCAACGTTTAACAGATGAAACATGTAAACGTCATAATATTGATAATAAGTTATCATATTATTTAATTATCATTTGAGGAAAGTTTTACTTTTCTCGAAGTATAACATCAGTACCTGTACGTGATTTGATACAACTATACTAGTATTATATATATAGGCACAAACCATGTGAGCCAATCTTTATAATTATCTTGTTTTTCAAAGTTTTTCTTAAAACGTTACATGTTGCAACTTGTTACAAATAAAATTGTGAAATTGTGAAATCATTGAACTAAAGAATCAGTGTTAGTTTTTCAGGCATTCCGTATTTTCAAAACAACTCTCATTGTCATATGACGCGGCATTCACAATTGCAATGGCTGCCGTTTGCAAAGCGTATTGAGTGAAAACACTTGTGGACTTTTATTTATCAATCAGGATCGCTGAAAATCATGTTGTGATCATTTTGAAATTATTGGTCTGATAAGAACACGAAATCGGTAACGTTATCAAATAGGGGCAAAGCAATTGCTTTCTTTAATTAAACATGGTTATATTTGGGATAACACTACCTTCAATAGTACAAATTCAATCTGTACCAACAGTTTACAACAAAAATCGAGGTCCAACAATCGTGAGTTAAGCTAATTTTACATTCAATACCCCTTTGTCGAGGCGAAATGGTGGTGTGGTAAACTGTTGGTACAGTCAATGCTGGCGATAGTTGCCTTACTCTGAGGGGGTTCGATTCCCGAACAGGACTCGGCCCAAAAAAGTACAAGAATGTGTACTAATGAACATTGAAGTGTTATCCCAAATATAACCATCATGTTATATTTCTTCACTATCTAAATGGCATGTATTTCTTTCTTAAATTGTTTCTAAATACGCCTAAAAGATTGTTCGATTAACATGCTTAAAACATACCGGATATATAGTAAATGTAGGTTTGTAAGCGGAGCAGTTTATCAGTCCACTGCTCCTGTGGGATGTAGATGGTCATCAGACGCTGTGTGTGGAACGGGGCCCAACACACGAAGAATGCTATCACAACGGCAACTGAGAAAACAAATATTGGTCAATCAGAAAATGCGAAACGATGGAGGCTTGTTAAATTAAATCGAATTACAACCTTTATGGAATTACTACGTTTATAGACAGACAGACGGACAGAACTATTGTATTCAAGTGTCACATGATATGTTTCAAGTAAAATATCAATTGTAAAACATATGATATAACATATCACCCAACCATAATGTTGGCTCACGAGACACTGTTGGAATACATGAACTGTGATATATAAAACATGGATGATAAATAATAAAATATACTGCAAAGAGATGCAACGTTTAGATGACGATACTTACAAGGGACGAGAGGACAACTTGATATAAGGTTCATAAATTTGAAACCATTTCTCACTTATACCTTCCCATCTACATGTATGTGTTCCATGTAATAATGTTACTTAATCACGTGATTGCGTTGCAACTGGTTCCAAAAAGTGTACTTAAGTAGATCCGTAACCTTGCTCGTTTCATGAATTTTAACAATTCTGCATGTCATATCCAGAAGCAGTATTCCTGTTTGTACATACGGACACCAATGACACACATATTCGTGATAACATACATCACATAATGAACTGTACATCAGTTATAACAATATATGTTCATTATAGGTTGTAGCATTAATATCCTTTGCAGATGTATACTGTCATTCACTTCAGACCAGAAACTTGATTGGTAATGTAAAATGAGATTATTAAATAAATGTAATATGTATCATTGAAGTGACCTAATGATAGATAATCATAGACAGCACCTATACAGTGGATGGCTACACTGATATAATATACAAACCTAGCATTTTGAGCACTGCCTTTCTGGCTTTGCAAGCTGCCTCCGCTGCTGTCTTGTTCTTCTTCTCGTCAACAGCCATTTCCGACTTCCACAGTCTCAGCCCGATCAGCACATACATTATGGTGATCACCACCATTGGAATGACAAAGAAAGCAAAACTAGAGAATTGGAACATATACTTCATCCTATTCCGCCACTGCACAGGGATATTACACAACAATGAATCCTCGAAGTTCTCTCCTGTGTCGGGGTGGCTAACTCCATAGAAAATCCTCGTGTGGATTGGGTAAGGCAGAGCACATCCACAAGCTATGGTCCAGATAAGAAGGATGATCTTCACAGCCCTGGACAAGGAAGACCAGGAGTGGGCCTTTAAAGGATGGCAGATTGCCACGTATCTTTCTATGGTGAAGGCGGTGATAGTTAACACTGAGGCGTAAGCGGTCATCTCAGAAACAAAGGATTTGATGATGCAGAACCCGAACCCGAACCTCCAAGGATATGCTTCCCATATGGTTGAGACGTCAGGCGGTAGTGCTGAAACAGAATATGTGAAATGATAAATAATTATACCAAGCAGAATGTGTATATTTCTTATGCAAACATTGAGGGAAAATAAATACAATGCCATCTGATATTTAAATATATCTTTTAAATTATTTCAATCTGATTAAATCAATGCTTGTTTTATTCAGACTCTGTAGATGTTCTGCATGTTCATGTTTTAATACGTTAAAGTTTTACACTCTGAGAGAACGAGGTAAACATACATCATAAAGTATATTGTATATATTGACCAACTGTAGACATGTTCTTCTTCTGGGAGAACATTGACACAGCAGCAGCAGGGGAGTTACTGTTGACATGAGGAGTAAAGATATTGCTAACTTCTGTACTGGATTCATTGCTGGTAACGGTTTTTTGACCAAATGAAATCTGGACTCTTGTAAAGAGAACGAATTAATTGAGTTAACAAATCAAGCTCTTTCAAGCTATTTTGTAATACTATTAGTACTACACGTGTAAACAATTTGTAATCAAACAAGCTGAATCAAGTAATATGTAATATATTATTCTGTAATGTATTGACAATATGAATGAATTGAACTATCCATCAGTGCGATAACAACTTAGCCATGGTATATGTATTGATTCTTTTCCCATCACTTGTAATTATCCAGTAGCGTTGTTGTGCTGTTATCGCTTATACCGTGTGTGTTTAAGCAAAGGAAACAATCTAAATCAACAATATAACAGCCCGCCACCTTATACGCACCAGTGCAGAACACTGGCAGCTGCTGTCACTGATCTGGTGCCAGATTCTCTGATTTAGATTAGAATCATCAGCAACGCTAAGTGTATGACGACTTCAATTAGGTGATGTGTCTTCTTAAACAGTAATTTACCGTTGTTAGAGATTACAAAGACGATGTATAATGTTGATGGAAACACATCATTAGTTCACTGCCTGCACACGCAGAACTATAGGAGCTGAGATAAACCAAAAAAACTCAAGCTACGAGGGTAATATGTTCAGGCTTTCTTCACATGATTAAAATGCATTCTATTGCACTTGAACATACGTTTATAAGAAAACATACTTAGAATATGTGAGAATTTTTTTAAAATTAACACGGCTCCTGAATTCCATGATCAAATAGCATTCATTTAAAAGTGATATTCTCGTTGATATGTTTTGCCATCTCCACCTACATTACTATATATACTACATGATCCGAATATGTAGAACGCATGTCCACCATAATTTTTGAAGATTTTCTTTTATTAAATAAACAAATAAATACATGTCGATATTCCGAATAGTCTAATGTCAGTTAGTCAGTTCACAGGACAAAAAGTGGTGGAATCCGCTTGCCGGATCCTTCCGGATTCTGGCAGAATCTCCAGGATCCTGCAATATTTGGGAGAATACGGAAGGATCCGGAAAATGGATTCCACCACTTTTTGTCCTCTGGTTGGTCATAATGGTCAGTTCGATCCAAAGCAGGCAGTCATTATTCTATGTCTTAAATATGTGTTAAGATGGTTAAAATGGTCACATGTTGGAATACGAAAGAGAATTATTCAGTACACACAAAGGGATTCTGCAACGAAAACACTTTTTTTAAAATAAGTAGGTCCTTCATGTACATGGAAATATAATCACTGCTATAATTTGAGTTGCTGTTAATTTCAGTTTTCCATTAACAAAATACTCGCTGACCTATGGTGTGGAAATAACAAATCATGGACATATAAAACACTCAAGTGACTGTAAAAAGAGTTTCGAAAGTAGGATCACTGGCGTCAGCGAATAGTATGTCAAAGTGGACGGAATGTGCTATTCCTATTTCTGTTCCAAGTTCCTCCACGTGAAGCTTTCACAGTTATTCCACAGCTGGGTGTTTACAGGAAGGAAGACACTGCGGTACCGGGAAATGGTAAAAACATTAGCAGCTGTGCTGTTCGGTAGGTCACTCCTTGAATATAGTTAGTTAGCGGGAAGTGGGTGACCGTAAAATGATCACTGCTAGAATGAAGCCTCATAGCCCTGTTGCTACAACGGAGAAGGTTTTGGATTGAACATTACATGTACTACTAAGAGATGACAGTTTTAATGAAAAGAAGAAATTTTTTTTAAATAGTTTGTGCCGAAATAGGAAAAACATTATTTATAGAATATATTAACAACCTAATTATCAATATAGTTGTTTAGTTCCTATCATTTTCAGGTACATGTTTTCCTGCTGAGGTAATCATTTGACTTGACTGTGGACTGTCAATCTGTCTATCGATCACCTGTTGAAGCACGTACATTACCCAAGACAGTGAAGTCGAACTGTTGATACGTTAGTTGCATGTGTCTCTTCTTAAACCATTTAATGTAGATGCCCAATGATCATAAACATCAGTATTGAGACGATAGACAATATGAATATACCTAATTAAAGTTACAAATATTACCATTACTAAAATATCAAACACAAGTTCCAGAAATATAGGTCCAATTGTCAATTGTCAAGCAGACTGATCTAGTATGTGCCGAAACGTGACCAGGTGTTACAAACAAAACACGAGTTTATCAGTTCAGTATTCATTACGCGTTCTTATATTCATATTATTAGTTCACCAATGAACTATGTGTCGGTGTGCGTGTATAATTAAAAGGAGGGTTCTATTGGGGTATTTTTTGTGGACACGAAATTCCAGAGGATATTCCCGTTTACACATATATGCTATTAATATATGATTAAAACATCGTCAAACTGAAATATATTAATGAAGTTAATACTTTGATGACTTTACATTTCACAACTTGATAAAGACAAGCGCACATTTGTTGAAAAATAAAAACAATGAGAATTGAAGCCATTCATTGGCGCTGCGACAGGGGAAAACTTCGCTACGGCCTAACAGCATAGTGTTTATTAGTTTTATGATACGTCATTTGTTACTATGTGAATGTTCTATCAGTGTATATGTTTTATTATTACAAAAAAATTTAAATTGGGTAAATTTATAGCGTGTTTTCATTTCAAGAAATGTCCAAAATCCAAGATGGCGGATGCTGCCGATAGATCGGTGATAGAACTTTCTCTTTAAATACTAGTGCTAATAGTTGCCACCTGCTCCCTCAAACATCACACACGCGTATTGTCGTGATTTGTGTGGTCAATGTGGTCTATTGTCTACAACAAAGAAAGCAGCATGTCTATTCATGCTTGATGTAACCATTGTTGTTCATTTAAAGACATGGCGACAGAGGCGATCCTAGTAGAAACTTTCCTCTAGTAACTGTTAATTCCACAGAAGCAAGCAGCGGCGTTATGGAATAGGTCATTTTTTTATTGTCATTATATTGACTCTGTCATTAGGGTTCTTGTTCTATGATGTAACTTAACGTATTCTATCTGTTGTGTCTTTAAGACACGTTTTTATATTTGTGTTTTGACACATTTGCTCAACTGTTAAAGCAATGCATAATTGAAAATTGACAGGAAGATCATATTACCAAGTAGCACCGTAAAGGTAACCTCCCGAAAATCTACATGCCAAAACTTCTACAGACTAAAACAACACAGTTCAGGGTCCACTGCACATGGTCATTACCTCAAGTAAGAGTGAACTAGTCCGATTAATGTGCCAAAACTTCTACATTAGGCAACAAGTAAATAGTAGACTTAAATATCCATCTCCCCACCCGCCAGTGCTTTGGTAATGCTGTTCATAACAGCCAATTACTTATGCAACAAACAGTCAAAGGACCAGCTTTCACAGAATCTGACAGAATTGAACGACAAATCTGTTAAGCTAATCAACAGTGTGACACATATCTGTTCAAACAGCTGACAACCCTAGCTAGCCGTCATTTCTATGGTGTATTTAAGAATTGAATGTCAGTTTGTGTGTTTGCACTGGAAAATGAACGATGTCAAAGCGGGATTCAAACCTCCGTGAACGGCGAGCTTGCGAGATGCGTTCATTTTCCAGTGCAAACACACAAACTGACATTCAATTCTTATAATTTCTTACGTTATTTTTCGTGATTATCTGTTTGATGAAACCTGCGGCACTCATCATGCTGAGTGAAGCGTAATAAAATATCATCTTTCGGGGACACGAGATCAGAGTTATCCGTCCTTTGCATGACGTCATGGCATGGAGGTCGCGATTTGCTGGTGTCACCTCGTCAATATCATGTAAACAACAGTCGGAAAATAATATTTCATTACCACGACTGCTCAAATCCGGATCCCGTTAGTTCATAATGATTAGATTGTGAGTATTTGCTTATAGATTGCACAATTTGTATTCAGCCAGCGACCGTGAATGTCTTTCGCCGTTCGGTTCTAGAAATAGGCCTTGTGACTCGCTTAGCTCAACATCAAACAGTTATGCGCGATCTTTTATTGAAATGTTTTATTTATTTTAACAATTGAGAAGGTAGTATGATATTGTGTTTAAGTTATTCAATCAAAGAAGTCGGTAAATACATGGTAACCGTTAGAAATTTGCTTACAAAATCACGCTCAATCAGGAAAGAACGCTACTGCAGTACAGTACCGTCGAACGTTCACACGACCTGAAAGCGTTCACACGAGTATGAACGATTTTCAAGGAGTTCATGGGTTATGAACCTCGAAATGTTGATCACCTGACCGTGCTCTCAACCAACCAACGTTCGGCAATCCGTGTAAACTTCAAAGTAAGAAGTTATATAGTGATGAAACACTCTGAATTAGTTCAAGAGGTCCATTTAGAACATCGTGAAACAGACCCGGGGATAGTTGAATACATTCAATCATGTTATAATCTGGACATGTCCAAAGCTATATGTTAACCGTAATATAACATTTTGTTAAAGTGGTTTCAGAAGTTAAGATTTTCAACGACTTAGTAATCAGATTAAGAGAATAACTAAAAGACTTACACAGATAAGCTGCGTATCTGAGTAAGATACGCCAATTAAATGTTGAAATACACAAGAAAAATAAATGTCTGCGTATCAAAAAAACACTTAAAAATTACGTTTACGCTACATGAAAAAACGAATGCGTATTTACCCAGTACATAAATATCATGATGCATATCGTATCGAATCAGCAAATCAAAAATCCGTTTGTGGTGTCAAAATTCTGAGCCCTGTTTAGTTATGGTATCAGTCCCAAACAAGGATGTAATGTTTCTCGTGTTACTGGTACCAGTTGGTCTGCTTTGAATCGCCAAAGATGGCTAACGTGATTGTTAACAACTTTTCGTGTTACGAAAGGCAGTTCTCTGGAGTCTTTGCGCTACATATCCTTTGAAGACAGGACTACACTGTCCAGTTTCATTTGTCTGCGCATGTGCGATAACCTCTGTATTGTTATTTATTAAGGCTGACGAACTCAGCCTTGGCTTGTAGTTTCTTCGCTTTCTTGTGCCGATTTTGGGCTCGAATGCATTTCAAACTTAAGCTCAAGCCCATCATATATAAACAGTGTATTGCCTGCTGGAAAACTTGTTTTTTTTAATGTAAATATTTGCCTACATAATATATCCACAAAAAAACCTGGAAGGTGAAGATAATGAATAATAGGAATTTTGATAACGTTGCTTGAATAAACGACATAATGGAGGAAACAGAAACACACGAAATGGGATATACAAATGTACCACATTCCCGACTCACTCAGCTTCCATCATGCAAGCTTTGATCTAATCTAACAACTAGATTATGATGGAAAAAAACAATTCTCATTCATTTATATAAACACTGGAGCCCTGATGAATTGTTATATTTTATTTTTAATTTATCAATCAGTTGATCTGCTTTTTATTTATCAGTTCAAAAAGAAAGTAGTCTTTTCTGTTCGCTATTTACATAATATTATTATAACTGAACTGTGAAAATAAAAATAATAAGTGAGTGAAGTTACAATTGAAATCTACATTTGTATTGTTCACATTAAAGTCAACAACAGTAAAAAAAGTTTGGTTATTTATTTATTACTAAATAAAAGTGTTTTATGTGTTAATGACATATGAGACAGTTAAACACGTCATTTGGAATGAATACCCAGATTTTGTGGTGGGTGGTTGTTATCAAAAAGTGGTTGGTATCAAAAACTGGTGGGTATCAAAAAGTATAAATACCCACATGAAATTTGAAATAACCACCAAGTTTTCAAAATGTGGATATCAAACCCACATGCCCAAAAGCTTATCTAGAGCTCTGCTTGCATTTGTGAGGTGAGGTGAGTTGGGGTTTAACTTTCGAGAGTATTTCACTTATATCGCGGCTGCTAGTATTATGGCAGGGAGAAAGCCCGCAACGCCATGTGGCTATGCATTGCGGTGAAACCTGCGAGCATCGGCTGGAACTAGCGAACCACGGGTGGTACTGCACTGAAACATGCCTACAACATAACTTTAAAGTAAACTTATTTATCACTGATTTCAGTGTTAAAGGGGCAGTAGCACGTTTTGTCGCTCAAATAAGTTGATGAAATGTATTTGAAAAATAATTTCACCAATAGTAAAACATCCTTCTCTCTTCGGAAAATAAAGTTTAAAATGAGTGTACATGTTTCCGTAAAGCTATGGAATCCTTTTTGTCATTCTAAATAATAAATTGTGTTCACAATAAAATGGCCGCCATGCAATTTTTGCTTTATACACAACACTAATTGGTTTGTGTAATAAGATGTTTTACCCTCTAAAGTAAATAAAAATGATATTAACTATCATTATAAATGAGAAATTTTAAAAAATAAAATTTGAAAAAAACGTGCTACAGCGCCTTTAAGTGATCATTACGTATTTGTTGAATGTAGACTTGAGGTTCTGGATATATAAACTGGTATCTTTGTCTTGTAAATGGTTCATCACCTTCCCTGTGGACCTGTTATTATAATCCTAAGCTCACAAATGTCAGGTGTGATCCACTGTATATGGGACCAATGACCCACGAAACTCGTATCATGTTATCCAATGCATTGGCTGTGCTGCAACACACGTGAGGTGAGGTGAGTTGGGGTTTAATGCCGCTTTCAAGAGTATTTCTCTTATATCGCGGCTGCTAGTGTTATGGCAGGGAGAAAGCCCGCAATGCCACGTGGCTATGCATTGCGGTGAAACCTGTGAGCAGCGGCTGAAACTAGCGAACCATGGGTGGTACTGCACTGAAATTCAGTGTAGCATTGCACCCAAACCTTGCGTGTAGAACAGTTCTCTACTGCAGACAAAATTGCCGTGTCCCTGAGTTGGGGTTTAACGCCGCTTTCAAGAGTATTTCTCTTGATCCGAAGCCGAACGCGCTAACCACTGCGCTATCCCGCCCCGCTTGCATTAGTAAAAGACTTTGTGAATCAATTGCTGGTTTACTTAATAAGACATATAGTTTGCCTCCGTCAAAATCATATATAAAAGTTCGTTCATAAGTATCGTCTTACTAACTTCCTGGAAACCAATAATGACCCACTAAACCATCTGTATCTCGAGCCGTTAAATTATTTAGCTTCAGTGTATTGATATGACATCTATATAGACAACCATAAAGCATATAGAATAATAATGGACGAGCAAAGACGATATTACATGACTGACATTTTAAAACTTAATAAGACATTTTCAAATAAGGTCAGGTGAATTGGCGTTTCATGCGGCTTTCAAGAGTAATTCACTTATATCACGGCTGCTAGTATTATGGCAGGAAGAAATCCCGCAACGCCATGTGCCCATGTATTGCGGTGAAACCCGCTATTATCGGCTGGAACTAATGAACCATGGGTGGTAATATAATAAGCTAAAATTCAGTGTAGCATTGCACCCAAGCCTTACTGCGTGTAGAACAGTTCTCTACTGCAGACAAAGTTGCCTTGCCCCTGGCAGGATTCGAACCCCGGACCTCTTGATCCGAAACCGAACGCGAGGGGCAAGGACCTAACCTGTACCCTGTCAGACGATCCAGGAACGGTGCGGGTCACCCTTCCGTCAGGCCGCTGTCATTATTGCTGAACTTTACTTATTTCCATAACATCATAATAATATTAATAATACCGAGGTTGCACAGCCATAATATGGCATAAAAGCATGAAGCTATTAAAGGGATGACACAAAATGGTGGAATCCATTTGCCGGATCCTTCCGGATTCTCCAAAATTTTGGCGGATGTTGAAGAATCCGGAAGAATCCGAACCGACAAGCGGATTCAACCACTTTTTGTCCTGTGGAGAGAAGTACAAGTAATTAGTCATGAAACTTGGTCATATAAAAAACAGTAAATCATGCATGTTCACATCAACCCTCCACCTACACAACGTTACAACAACCGATCTATCCTTATATATGTGTTTGTTAAGTGGTGTTATATTGAAACAGAGTGAGACTCCTTCCACAGTCTACTTCGATGATGGATCGTCCCCTAGACCTTTATGTCATACAATTCAGATTTGGAACTGAGCTACACTTTTCTTCTTTGAAAATCGATGAAATTGTACTTGATATATTGAAGTCATAAATGTAACTGACATTTGCATTATTAATAAATCGAGTTAACCTTAATCTACATATAAACAAATGTATAATACTAAAAAGGCATATCGTGCAACTATGCATAATATACACTAGCCAAATGAAACTTTGTTTTTCAAATATGTGCATACTTTATAAAAGTATTTATATTCGTACAAAATGGCAAATCAATGTCAGTTTATGTTTTAAAGGGGCAGTAGCACGTTTTTTCGCTCAAATAAGATGAATGAAATATATTTGAAAAATAATGACACTAATAGTAAAATACCCTTCTCTCTTCAGAAAATCAAGTTAAAAAATGAGAGTACATCGCAATGGGAACCGTTAATGTCCTTTGAAATAATAAAATGTGTTCACAATAAAATGGCCGCCATGCAATTTGTGCTTTATACGCAACACCGTCAATACCACTACGGATAATCGGTTTGTGTGATAAGATGTTTGACCTTCTAAAATAAATATAAATGCCATAAACTATCATTTTAAATTGGAAATTTAAAAAAATAAAATTTGCAAAAAACGTGCTACTGCCCCTTTAAAGGGGCAGTAGCACGTTTTGTCGCTCAAATAAGTTGATGAAATGTATTTGAAAAATAATTTCACCAGTAGTAAAACATCCTTCTTTCTTTTTGCTTTATACGCAACATAGTTTTTACTACTACATATAATTGGTTTGTGTAATAACATGTTTTACCCTCTAAAGTTACTTTAAATGACATAAACTATCATTATAAATGGGAAATTTGAAAAAAGAAATTTTGCAAAAAACGTGCTACTGCCCCTTTAAATAATTCCTTTCGCATCTATATATCATTAACACTATGCCCCCTCCTCCATCCCCTAATCATTTTAAAGCACATTATAGCTAGCCTTGGTTATCAAATCAAAGAACGTATTAATCAGAATATATGTGTATATATTGTGGATAAACATTAAGTGAGGTAAAACTGTGATATGACCACCCGACCAGATAAAAGCCTTAATGCTTAAAGGGGCAGTAGCACGTTTTTTCGCTCAAATAAGTTGATGAAGTGGATTTGAAAAATAATTTCACCAATAGTAAAACATCCTTCTCTCTTCAGAAAATAAAGTTTAAAATGAGTGTACATGTTTCGGTAAAGCCATGGGAATCGTTTTTGTAATAAAAAATAATAAATTGTGTTCACAATAAAATGGCCGCCATGAAATTGTTGCTTTATACGCAATAAAGTTTTTACCACTATAGATAATTGGTTTGTGTTTTACCCTCTAAAGTTAATTTAAATGACATAAACTATCATTATAAATGGGAAATTCAAAAAAATAAATTTTGAAAAAAACGTGCTACTGCCCCTTTAAGAAGCATATTAATAATAAAAAAACACATCTGCAACATTGCCCTGAATTATACCCTTTATTATGAGGGAAACACGGGGGATTGGAACCAGTTGTGAGAACATGGAAGAACATGACGAATTAAAACACGATAACATCCAACATACTTCTACAAGATTGTTCATGCTGGTTTGCAAGATGAAACTGTTTTACCACAATTAAATCATGACAGAGATAATTCAAATATTTCAGGGACATTCACATGTCACGTCTATTTCAGTACAGGTCTATACCAGTAAGTTCATGAAGGGGTCAAATGAATCTACTTATAGTAAATTCAAGATAAACCCTGATACAAGGTGAATCGTACACGGCTACGATAAACATATCCCTCAACATCACATGAATATATCATCGGGCTGTTTAAAGGGAATTCAGCAAATTTGACACGATACACTGTAAATGGGATGCAGTAAAAGGATCTTGAATAATGTCATTGTATGGTTTCAACATCAAACAGATAGTCTTCTTCATTTTGATAAGACAAGCTACACTTTTGTTGCCCCGAGAAAGCAATGAGATACCCAATCGTAACCAAATGACGTATACGATCCTTCAATTAATAATACTCAAAGTTAATATGGAGTGTCACAACATTGTACATTTTTTGCCATCATGCCAAGCCATATGCTTACATAGTCGAATATTTACAACCGGGATTATTATTTGTATACTTCCAAGAAAAAACGATTTCTATCATCATAAAACTACATATATTTAAAGGGGCAGTAGCACGTTTTTTCGCTCAAAAAAGTCGATGAAATGTATTTGAAAAATAATATCACCAATAGTAAAACACCCTTCTCTCCTCAAAAATCAAGCTAAAAGTTGGGTGTACATGGTTCCGTAAAGCCATGGGAATCGTTTCATGTCCTTTGAAATAATAAAATGTGTTCACAATAAAATGGCCGTCATGCAATGTTTGCATTACATGTATACGCATCACCGTCATTACCAATACGGATAATTAGTTTGTGTAATAAGATGTTTTACCCTCTAAAGTAAATATAAATGACATACACTATCATTACAAATGGGAAATTTGAAAAAATAAAATTTGCAAAAAACGTGCTACTGCCCCTTTAAAGCCTTTTGTGAAATCAGTTTGTTCTTAACCAAAATGAGTTTACGAGTTTCGGAACGTAGCGGGCGTCATAATTTCTACGTTTCTAAATTATCCATTCCATTCGTGAGATTTAAAACGTGCTACTGCACCTTTAAAGGACGGCTGACAAGAACATGCAGCTACTATGGAGCACTGATATTGCTGAGTTTTGGTATCATATGCAATTCACCCTTTACGTCAAAATGAAAATAGATATTTAGTTATTTCAAATTCACGATTAGAGAGATGCTGAGATGGTATTTTTCTAAATAGATCCGGGGCTACATATGGTTTACTCTTAAATATAACAGTGACCTAGTAGTACTTGTTAACTTATTTTAGTTCATATTACCATACACGTGTTATTTAACACAACACATATGTGTCAAACATCAGTACAGATGAACAGGCTTGTCTGTATGGAGAACATGTGTTGAGTGTTCCTCACAACAGGAACACCTCTCGTACATAGACGAAAGTTCACTAACATCCACTGTGATTTCGTGCTTCGTGATGTACATGTTTGTGAACCAAACATACATATTCCAACCTTTGGTACAGATTCTGACAGGTTGGTCTATGTGGATAACTCAACATTGAGAATGTCTTGTAAACATAACATATAGTTCATGGAATTCCAATGTGATTCCTTGGGTCTTACAATACCAATGCTAACCAAACACCCATACGCAAGGCATTGGTGCTGTAACTGACAATAGGTATAAACATGGGTGACACATCGACGAGTTTAACTTGGTATAAAGTGCGCCATCCAAAAAGTCCTGTGAAATGAAAATTATATTTAATTAAATAATAACGCAATATGCTGGTATTGAACCAAACATCCGTATGTCAAGCATGGTACGTGTCAGACAGGATTCTCCGTATTGATAACACGCACTCAGGTTTGACTTTGTGCAGCGTGTACCTAACAAGAATGCCTTATGTATACAAACTAGACTTCAGGTGTGATTCCTAGGGTCTTACAATGTTACCTATCCAAACACCCATATGTTGAGCATTGGAAAATATCTCTAAGGTCGAATTGTATACGTATGGGAAACACAATATGGAACTATAATTTATCTATCATATGTTATCCGAATACAGATATTTCACAGAGTGCACTGTTAAGGGTACACGACAGTGTACAAGACAGTGTACAAGACAGATACATGTTCCATGCAAATGGTATCTGTTACTAAAGAGGAATGCTACCGTTAAGGGGAATGCTAGCAATGGTTAAACAGATTGTTGTCAAGTATGCCACGAGGAATGTAACTGGTACATCAATTAGTGCGAGTATTGAAGAGAGAGAGAGAGAGAGAGAGAGAGAGAGAGAGAGAGAGAGAGAGAGAGAGAGAGAGAGAGAGAGAGAGAGAGACAGACAGACAGACAGACAGACAGAAAAACAGACAGACAGACAGACAGACAGAGAGAGGGGGAGAGAGAGACAGAGACACAGAGAGAGAGAGAGAGGAGAGAGAGAGAGAGAGAGAGAGAGAGAGAGAGAGGGAGGGGGGGGGGGGGGAGATAGATAGAGGGGGGGGGGGGGGGGGGGGGGATAAGGGAAGTGTAGTGTAAGGTAGGAGGACGTGGAATTGGTACAGAACTAATAACGAACTACGACTGACAAAAAGTGAGGGGAGCAGATAGCAGATGACAGGGAATGCATAAAGTGAACAGAGTGGGTATATTACAGTACAGTAAGTGTACCCAATATGTGTGCCAATGGTATTAACTTATCACAAAATATTTCCGTTCAGTAACAAATAACCCATTCAGTACTACATAGATACAGGGCGATGTTATCTGTTTTACCAATTAGTATAAAGAAGGAGAGTCGACACACTGGTAGCTAAGTGACACAGGATCTGACTCCTGCACCGTGACTGTATACTTCAGAAGCCATTAAACAGTTTAAAGTACTCATTAACAAAATATATAGCTATGTGAATACACACGTGCATTTGCAAGATCAAGACAATAAAATAAGGAAAACCGTTGCAATATTTTCGATTTAAAAATACACATATTTACAGACTAACATTTAGTCAAACGCGACCTACCCCGAGATACAGAGAGGGACTGATGTGGGAATAAGTGAGAAACATGAAATTGACATTCTATCGGTAATATTTTGCCCTTATGCCGATGGGACTCACATGTGTGTGATGGTTGATTTGTTATGTATCCATGTCGTGTGTCTATAAGCAGGCGCCTAGAAGCAGCAATGTTATATGGCCTCAAGTCCATCGGAGATAAAGCCTCAACAGCTAACTACTCAATATAACCTGTTCTCTGATAGGTTCAAGTGGACAACTGATGAGGGGGTGGAGTTCTCGTGGCCACTGTCGTGTTACGACTATAATTGTCATTAAGCGTGGTATAACTGCACTACCCAACTTACCATGATTATTATTGTTAGACTCATGTAAAATAACACAATAACCATCTAAAGACACGTTTCATGAAATATTTACCTATGTTATTCAATAATTAAGTTGAATTACGAGCAATACCAGAAACCCCATATATATCTGTGGTCTGAACGTCCCCCCTTTATGACAATAACCTCAACCGTTGAATAGTCAATACTTGTGTAATAAAATGATCATGATGTTGTCAATCTTATAATTAATTATGCAAATATTGTTTAATTGTGCCATTGAAACATTTTTCTCATTGAATATTCAAGAGCTAGGAACGTCATCCGAATTTCCCTTGATAATCACGTTTATCTTATCTTATATTTTAAGAGGCTCTTAGTACGATTTGATTGGCTTCGTTACACTGATGAAGCTTTGGTTGTTTGAGTACGAGTTTTCTTTATAAAAATTCCCAGGGGTGATAAAGTGTTTAGAGATGGAACCATCAGTCCCTGGGTGACTGGGATGAAGAGAGGGGAGAGTGATCAAGTGTGAGATGAGACTGCTCTACACATGCATAGACTGACAAGAAGAGGGGAACACACTGAGCGAGACGGGAGAGGATTCGCGGTAAAGAGACAGCGAACGGGACGGAGATAGCACTGCAGGCTGCCACTGAGTCAGTGAGAAGCTGTTAGCGAGGGAAAGGGCGAAAGTGTTTAGTCGGTAAATGCTCTTACCCGCTGTACAGACCAAAACTGTGTATAGACGGCTTTTAACAGTGTATATGACAGCGTACACACATGTAGTTTATGTCATATAGTAATGATATCAATATACGTATATCAAGATTGTCATGTTTGTATTATACGTGTAATCACATCTCGGACAATGACTACAATTTTTTACTGAATTGCACGTTTTAATTTTACAATGAAATATTGGGGCATCGAAAAGATGAAATATCGATGCATTAAATATTTAAGGACAAACTTTGAGAGGACAAAGACATGCCGGGGAAAATAACAGACAGGACGAAACCAAAATGAAGGAAAGAATCACCCGTAAAGATAAAGTTATCGAGACATGACTACATGGACGGATTGTTAATTCCATGATTGCATTTTCAAATCATGGCGTTATAATTATATTGCACGTGTATTGGTCGATATATTGGAGTATTGATATACTAATCAACAGTAAACTTAAAGGGGCAGTAGCACGTTTTTTCGCTCAAATAAGTCGATGAAATGTATTTGAAAAATAATTTCACCAATCGTAAAACACCCTCTTTTTCGTAAAACCAAGATATAAATGAGTGAACATGGCTAAGAAAAGCCATTGGAATCGTCTTTGTCATTCGAAATAATAAAATGTGTTCACAATAAAATGGCTGCCATGCAAATTTTGCTTTATACGGAACAACGTTATTACTACTACGGATAACTGCTTTGTGTAATAAGATGTTATACCCTCTAAAGTAAATTTAAATGGCACAAACTATCATTATAAATAAGAAATTTGAAAAAAATTAATTTTGCCAAAAACGTACATGCTTCTGCCCCTTTAAAGTTACAAAACTTCCATACACTTCTGCTGATATCGTGATTTACAAAGATGAAGTCAACCGAGGTCTATTGGAAGATAACCAAGTTACCATAGCGTTCGTGCAGCGACATAAGAAATGCTGAGTGTATATACCACAGACACGATGATATATATCACGCCATGCAATACATTCTCGTTACTTGGATCATCGTGGGCATAAACGTGCTAACGAACTCCACATTTCAAAGGGATCTTATGAATGAGTAAACATGGACGTAGTTAAGTATTTATGAGTTGCATTTTATTCATAACCTATTTCCCACCTCGAAACATCACAAATATTCTTAATACACTAACATCATGAAAAGATAAAGTTACCACAGGGCTGACAGCCAGGCAGAAATATGCAGCATAGTATACGCTTAGTGATACGCTTAGTGATAGAAGTGATGCAATGAATTCTGGTTATTTAGGTCATGGAGGTATAAATTGAACGAACTTGGTATTTTAAGCGATGACATCATTTGATAGACGAGGAGTCCATGAGCATTGTGTATCCATGCTTAAACCTTATATAAATCCATACAATGGACTCTGATCATGTAACACCGAAATCAGGGATTGACCAATTGACCGTAAAACTAGCGGCATGATGCATAGTAATATGACATGACATATTAAGTATTTCCTTACTTGGCTCAGTTAGGACACATGTCAGGTAGCAAACCTCACATCCCAAATGTATTTACTAATGGTAATTAACTTTTGCATAAATCAATCAATAGATTTGAAAATACCCACAACCATCAGACTCATTATAAATTAGAGGTCGTAGGCTAATGGTTGAGGGGCGGGATAGCGCAGTAGTTAGCGCGTTCGGCTTTGGATCAAGAGGTCCAAGGTTCGAATCCCGCCAGGATCACGGCAACTGTGTCTGCAGTAGAGAACTGTTCTACGCGCAGTAAGGTTCGGGTGCAATGCTTCACTGAATTTCAGTGCAGTACCACCCATGGTTCGCTAGTTCCAGCCGTTGCTCGCAGGTTTCACCGCAATGCATAGCCGCATGGCGTTTAGGGCTTTCGCCCTGCAATAATACTAGCAGCCGTGATATAAGTGAAATACTCTTGAAAGCTGCGTTCAACCTTAACTCACTCACTTATGGTTGACTGCTCTTTATGTTACCATATCGTTCATCCATTAACTTACAGGAAATACACTGCAGTGTGCTTAGTAATTGACATCACGCACTGCAATGCATCCTGTGGTCTTTGGTCTTGGTGAACATGTGTAGACTAACACACCTGATCTGTCAAAAAGGGTTGATCTTCACAGAAGATTATTGATTACTGAGTAGCATATATAAAATGATTAGTGAGTGGTGTGACCTAAGATCGCAAACCCGATACTTCAAAGGGTTAAATTGTATTCACGGAAGAAGTTACAATGAACATAATATATTTGATAAAACCAGAACCCATCAAAACGTTTGATCTCTCCAATACTAAGCTAAAGTTAACCTGAATTGACATTGGAAGCACATATTAGTAACTTTCGATCACCTCAGTGTTTTATGAAAGGTGGCAAAACAGCCTACATGCACATCCAAACAACAAATGGTGATCATATACCAGGGATAAATTTTGTTGCCCTAGTACCCCTACAACAAGGTAGAAATACACGCGTGTTGCGTGGTTCGAATCCCGCCAGGGGCACGGCAACTTTGCAGTTGAGAACTGTTCTACATCCAGCAAGGTTTGGGTGGAATGCTACACTGAATTTCAGTGCAGTACCACCCATGGTTCGCTAGTTTCAGCCGCTGCTCACAGGTTTCACCGCAATGCATAGCATCGTGGCATTGTGGGCTTTCTCCCTGCCATAATACTAGCAGCCGCGATATAAGAGAAATACTCTTGAAAGCGGCGTTAAACCCCAACTCACCTCACCTCACGTGTGTTGCAGCACAGCCAATGCAATGGAGGACATGATACGAGTTTCGTGGGTCATTTGTCCCATATAAAGTGGATCACACCTGATTTGTGAGAGCTTAGGATTATAATAACAGGTCCACAGGGACGGTGATGAACCATTTACAAAAAAAAAATAACACTTTCCAGAACCTCAAGTCTACATTCAACAAATGAGTAATGATCATTTAACACTGCAATCAGTGATTAATATGTTTACTTTAATGTTATTTTGTAAGCATGTAACATGTAAGCAATGATGCACAGTACAATGAAACATGATGCGATGCAATGTATGCCGGTTTCTCGGGTCATCGGGAACACCCACGTGGGTTAAGAAATCTGACAATTCAAAGGGATGCAATTAATAACGCGATTGTTACAGCTGCTTTGCACATTAACTAAACTAATTAGCGAGGGACGGTTGTGAATTCAAGATGTTTAAGCCGGTAATTTCTCATTTCCGTCTTGACTTACAGATAGCAGATAGTTTTCCTTTCGAAAGATTTCTTTCATAGCAGGATGTAAGATATTGCTACCGAATTTTAATCGGTCTCGTCAAATTTTCATTAAGTGAATTGAGTGATCTTAATGAAGTCCACTCGCTTGAGATAACTATGAATTAACTAATGTCGATCAAACGATGGAAGAAAGATTAGCAACATATGAGTGATAAAGCTACCAGAATAACACCGTAACCGAATAAGAAACGTATTCAGGGGCCTTTGAATCCCACATTTAATTAAAAAGCTAGATATTTCCTCTATAACTGAACAACAAGGAGAAACGTATCAAATACATCTGAATCATACGTAATATTAAACGTGTTAATCAAACTTTTTTATATGATATTTCTTTCTTGAATCTATATCACAGCATGTGCATGGTAAATTCGTTATCAAATTTTGAATATTAATGATCAAAAATGGTAAATGGATTGCCTGTGTAGATAGAAAACTTACGTATTTCAAAAACCGAATTGTATATGGTATAATATAGCTCAACTAAACTTACACGTTTGAGTTCTATATTTGTTTGATTTGAAGATGGAAATTCTGGGTATAAATCACATTACAGGAAGCTTATACGAACGTCCGCCCCGGACAGACTGTAAACACATGTAATCGCCAGCAATAAAACTGATAACTGACAGGGACACATTTATAGGAGTTCTATTACCCACTCTTCCGTATAAAGCTGTCGTCCAACAACAGATAAGAGCACTATTAGATGGTGGGATAACATCTTATTTACCAGTAAAGGATAGCAATTCACACGTTTCCTCCTGTCGAGATACACATGGTGTACTAATGCATCCCAAAAGATTGTGTATCTACTGTTGTTACAGAGTGTAATATACATAAACTACTACTTTGATAATAATGACCCTTTTGGTCACACCTTATGTACATTAGAATTAATAATATGTAAAAAAAAGCAAAAAACCCTACACCGGTTTTTTAAAAATAAACCTATGCCACTCGAATGAGGTTTTGGGGAAATAATATATATATCACATAGCAATGCACTTCAAAACAAGTGTGTAGTTAAACGATAATTGAACTTGAGTAAAATGAGTAGATTCATGCATAAAAAGTAATACTGCATATTAACATGAGCATTAAACTATAAACTATTATGAAAGTTACAAGTCTATTAGAAGAATTAAAGCACACATTTCTATAAAATCTTCTGAGTTTAAAACGTGCGATAAGTTAGTTCAGAACAGAGGGTAGCATGGTATAAACAACGTGGCTGATGTGTCTCTTCATCCATTAAAGGGGCAGTAGCACGTTTTTTTTGCTCAAATAAGTCGATGAAATAAATTCGAAAAATAATTTCACCAATCGTAAAACACCCTTCTCTTTTCGAAAAATCAAGCTAAAAATGAGCGTACATGGCCCAGTAAACCCATGGGAATTAAATGTGTTCACAATAAAATGGCCGCCATGCATTTTTTGCTTTATACGCAACACCGTTATTACTACTACGGATAAATGGTTTGTGTAATAAGATGTTTTACCCTCTAAAGTAAATTTAAATGGCACAAACTATCATTATAAACAGGTCATTTGAAAAAATTAATTTTGCAAAAACGTGCTACTGCCCCTTTAAGTGGGAACTGGAGTGCAGTGTGCTATAGCGATGAGCTATCTCCGTAATAACTTATAGAAAAGCAAACCAACTACGATACGTTGATATTCACGCTTCAGTAGAGACATTCAATATGGTCCAATATATACAAAACACACCTCGCCCCTACCATAACAGTTGTTGCCGCTTTATGATTATATCACTCAGACACCTATATATATATATATATATATATATATATATATATATATATATATATATATATATATATATATATATATATATATATGAAAAAGTTGGGGAAGGTCTCACGTGAAGTAAATGTATGATGTGAAGCACAGTCATCATTAAAATGATATCTACAGCAAATATCATCATATATATATTTTTTTCTTTTTCTTGTTGAGATGTTACAAAAAATGTCTAAATGTTAGACCCCTAGGTGATAGGATAAACGTTCTAAAGTCAAACAGTGGTTAGTTATTATGTACAGGTGGTTCTGTGATTACAGTTTCCACATTATGTTATTATACCCATTTTATTCAAAAAGTTTGAAAAAAATGCAATTTGAGAATTTAGATTTTTTTTCTCTATCTTTAGTTTTATGATTTAGTTTCCACATTATGTTAAGACCACAAATGGGGAAAGTTAAGGGATAGGCAGCTTATATATGTAGGCGCTTTTTCCATACGGATACTAATGTAGTTGTTGAAGCAACTGATTTTGAAACTTACGAACATTTGAGAATCATCGCCCAGAAAAACCTCATTTTCAAAGATACCAATGGAATATGTGATGATCACATGTCAATTTGGAAGGAGTAGTGTACATATACATGTAGACATACGATGATGTTTGGTCGGGACCCGGAACTAATAAACTGATTTACGAAGTAAACCCGAATAGACGATACTTGAAGTTAATACACAAGCAGATGAACAGTCTTGTGGGATTCACCTACATGTAAGCTGGACTGGGCGATATATGACGTTGTTTATAGTGTACATCGTGATATACATACATGTACATACTGTTTACGTATGTACATGTTAAAATGAATTTCAAATGTAACATATGGTAGTGGTTTTGTCTTGCTTTCATAATGAAATTTGAGGAATATGAGATGTGAAATTCATACTTCATAATTCATCATTCATAAAAGATGACAATGGTTTTGTTGCAACATAATCGATGTATCGATTTTTTATTGTAATTGGAAGAAAAGTATATTCAATTTTGAATTTCACATGGACACTGTTTAAGTGTTCAATACGTGACTGAATGGAATCATACCGATCGGATTATATAATATATATATATATATATATATATATATATATATATATATATATATATATATATATATATATATATATATATATATATTCATTAATAGCGGTCAGTGTATTTTAAATAAGCGAACCAACTTTCTGTTTAATGTATGCACTGCGCATATTCTATAATATCGAATAAATATTGCTTGGTAAACCACATACGTCAGGAAATATGATATAAGTAATATATGTTACTTACCTAACACAATTGTAAGCACGTCAGCTACAGCTAGGTTGAATAAGTAATAATTTGTCGTTGTGTGCATGGATTTATTTCTCAGCACCACGATACAGGTAAAAACATTACCGAGCACACCTGTGACGAATATTACCGCGTACACTGTTGTAAGAAACGCCACAGCCCCTACAGCGATATATCGTTCCCCGAGGAAACTCTCAATGTAGGAATCAGCGTCAAACTCAGAACCATTGCTTCTTATGGTGGAGCTATTTGAAAGCAGATAATCCGTAGTTGTGGACACATTTTGACTCTCTGTCACAGAAGAAATCGTAGTTTGTAAAGCAGCCATCACACCGGTACGATCCACGAGAAACTATTTCTCCTCTGTAGAAATAAAATCAAAGAGAAAATCCAAATCAACGTAAATGTTCTCCTCTGTAAAATCCAAATCAACGAAAATTTCTTTTCTGTAAAATCCAAAACAGTTGATCCCTCAACTGTAGATTTCAAAGGAAGGGAAGCTAATGTTTCACCTGCAATCCAACTTGTAGAACACTCTCCTCTCTGTAATCCAAGTCAAAGAGAAACTAATTTTCCGTGGCACTAACTGCTACGTTTGAGAGAGATGAACACATGACGCAAGGCCTTTTTCCGCTAATCGTACGTACTGACTACTGACTGCGGCTTCATTAGCCCTGAATTGAACAGGCTTCCACTACCATCTGTAAGGCGACGGATGATCCCTGTTGAAACTCTCTACATCATCGCCTGCCTCGTGCTAGGACAGTGAGTAGCGTTGAGCACGCTCTGATATAGTGAGAGAGAGAAGGTGTGTGAATTAGCGGCAGGTATAAACTAACTATCGACTCGGTTCTCTCCGGTTCGCTTTTACCATGGTCAGAAGATGGTCATTTGCGTCCACGGCGGTCAGCTGGATACTTTCTGTCTATTCGCTGACTGAAAAGGGAAGCGTCATTCAATGGGTTTTGTGAAGTGTTATGTAAAATGATGGATATGGTGATTCATCCACTTAGCATGTGCTCTATTAAGATATGATTTGTCCAATGTGTATTTGCATTTATCGTGAAAGGATGAAATTCTATATGGCTTTGCGTCTTGTCGTGAAAGGATTAGTTTTATGTGGCGTTACATTTGTCGTGAAAAGTCATGAAATTTTCATGGGAAGTGTAGCTCTAAAAAGCACGAATGAATGTCATAAAATTGTCGCTTCACAATGTCCTAATCACTTTGAAGTGGGTTTATTACATATGATACGTGTCATATATGTATATTTAATAAAAAGTAATGTAATTTGTATTAATTGGTAGTTTCCGCTTCTTCTTCGAGAAAATTTAGATGGAATAAGCCAAAACAGAAGCTCTAAGGACGAAGTGATTTTAATGAATGAATTACAAACTTTTCCAGAAAGATCAAATGGGATACAACTCATTTTTCGCATGAAAAAATCTAAAATCTTCAAGCGTATTCACTTTAGTTCCCTTTATGTGACCAAAGTGGTTTAGACGTAATTATGATGAAAAGGTCATCATGTCTATATTCTAATTGCCAATTAAGATGAGGAATTGCAACTAAGAATTAAGAAAATTCCGAAAATCCCCGAACTAATCCGATTGAAGACTACTGGGAGTGTGCAGGGCCTTTAAGGGGCAGACGTGTGATCAATTTGCTATTGTTGCAATTAAATGCGTCTGTTTAGGCGTAAGGTTTTCTCAAGGGAAACTTAAATCCTCAGACGTCTCCCATTCTGCGCAATATTATAACTCTTATTTGGCTTTATGGAGTTGTCTTTCGTCTGGGGATTCCACTTGTTACAGACGGGGGCGAAAGTTGCTCTTTCTCTGTATCAATCATCGAAACGGGACATTGCGTTAAGAAGCAGCGCAACGCAACATCGACTTCTTCCTGAAATCCATATTCATATGTTAGCACAAAATCTCGTATTTATCTTTTTTTCTATGTACAGACAATCGATCTTGATTGGTTATGAAACTTGTTAGAGAGGCGCGTATTGAGGCGGTATTATGCGCGCTCCGTTTGGTATTTTAGGAATGCATATGGATATTTACACCGTTTACCATCATGATGTTCAGGAAGTTTTTCTCAGATTATCAGTCTGGATAGAAACATATATAAAGGCATATTATTGTTCCTGATAATCCATTTAATATAAATCATCGAATATATAAACACCTTTAATTCCTACGTTGGTTCCCGGATATCCTGGATGTATGCATCAAGAACATTAATCCTTATGGACACCTCTATTTCCTACGTTTGGTTTGCGGATCTTCAAATTAGCTAATTTGCACTTCATCGACCAGAGATAATTCACACTGGGAGACACAGCGCCTCACCGTGACCGATTAGTCCTTGATTAGCACAACTCTGCTTATCCCTTGGATTCAACCCCGGATATAGGTGACCCCATCGGGATCTGACTTGACAACTCCGGACGTCGTCCTTGATATAGGACCTCTGAATCTCTGACCTGGTCAAAGGAGCGCTGACCGTTCGGACCTTCACGGTGACAGTGTAAATAACGTTGTTTGTGACATTGGGATTGTTTGTTTACAGGAGAAATGAAAAGAGATTGGAAATATCAAGGACGTTTATTTTCTTTAAAGGTGTTTGGTTGTATTATTGTGGTAGATATCAGCGATGTTGATAAATGATTCATATATGTGTTTTTGGCGGGGGCTGTGATGTTGACAAGACTCAATTGATTTGCATCACCATGACCAGTCTCACAGAGTTGGATAGGGAGTGTATGATTAGTACACTTGAAACCGTGTATAATTATGTTCTATATTTCTCGGAACACGGTGTCTTTCATAGTTTGAATTATTGACACTCTATATGGTAATGCAAATATGCCTCTGAAATGTTAATCACTTTTTTGTGAATGTGCACGTCTTCATAACTGTCATGTATGAAGCCTTTAATAGCCTTAGCTTAATAATAATAATAATAATAATGATATATAATATATATGATAAAAGCCTTAGCTTAATAATACACACACATATATATATATATATATATATATATATATATATATATATATTGGATAAAAAAACAATATAATCTCTGTGTTGAAATACGACAAACATGCACATCACTGTAACTAAAACCCGTTCTTTCACTGGATGAAATAACACGTCCAGTCATATGACGTCATTGAACTATAGGATGACATCGTAAGGTGACCGTGGAAAAGCATGGCGGTCTTGGATGCTCCATTCATAAAATGAACTCGCATGTTCTGAACTCCTGCCTCGATGTCATATATGGGTGCGTTATGACGTTACAATATCTGCGTCACGATATTCAATGATCAGTGATCTTGTTAGGCTTAACCTGGAATTTAACCCGGTTAGTGAATAAACAGAATCCTTGTTCTTATTAAACTCGTGAACAGAATATGTAGATTCGTTTTACTCGTGATATGCAACACGCATAGGTGATACTGATACATTAAAAGGATATTATCTGAAGGCTCGTGTATTATATAATTTTAATCTTGGATCACACATATACCAATGTTTATTACAAAGCCTTATATTTGTTTAAATTTAATCATAATAATCATTCACTTTTCTATGATAATCAGCAATTTGAAAAAACAATCCTACTGATAACAGATTATGCTCCTCTGTTCCACATTTCAAGTAATGTTTTTCGTCGTCATTTTAAAAATTAATATATCCTCATATGTACATGTATTGTAAACTACTGTATTTACTGTACTATTTTCTTTTCGTTATAATTTACATATTTCACCTGTCAACCCTGTAATCTTTTATAACGCCTGCCGCAAAGAAACTACAGAGAATTGCTGTCACCTTAGAGCTATTTGTAGAAAGGGCATACCAGAGATTAATTTAAAAGCGTGAACACAATTTGCCAAAGCTCCTGTTAGCTTTTATGTCATTTGATGATCTTGATAACCTTACTGACAACTGACTCATCTGTTTAAAATTGCAGGTATTTAAATATCCGAGAATCAGTCACGGTTACTGGTCCGTAAAACCTTTGGAAATTGTTCTCTGTGAAATGCGGTTGTGGGTTATTTAGAAGCCAAAACTTATTGAGCCCTTTTCGCCTTTGGCTGTGCAACTGAACGCTAGTTAAACCCGTTCCTTTATACACAGGACGTGTGACACGAAGGGGTTTCAACATGGCGATAGGCCTTTGTATAACTGGTCCAGAAAAGTACAAAACGTTTGGAATGTTCAATGAATTTTTTCAAGTTATACTTTTGTGAGAATATGTGTAAGACAAATTGCATTTTCATGAGTTATTCCGACGTGTACTTCAATCTGACTGTATCCTATCACCTAGGAGAATTTTGTCTTTTAAATGTTAAACGAAGGAGGTAATGTTGGATTGAAACTGCTTTCAATAGAAGTTCACCTGGCCTGTATCACGACTGCTAAAATCACGAAAGGAAGAAAGGCCGCAAAGTCAAAGTAGCTATCCGCTGTGGTGAACTTAAGTCAGTCCTGCACTCCATACTCTGACTCGCCCATTAACAATGTGTTTGAGGAAACAACCAGTGAATCGGTAATGTTTGTGTGGATCTGTCAGGTATGGACTTCTGTTGACTCTTCTGGCCCTCGCTCCAACAGCTTGCAGGCGGGTGTGCAACGTCGAGGTACAGCCAAGCATCTTTCAGGAGAGTTAAATCACACTTGTGACGTCATCCTATTGTTCTTTCACTCAATTATTTTTCAGTAATTGAGAGTTACACATCAGATCATATTTTAAGTAGACATTTAATTTCTTTAACTTTCTGAAGCAATTTTGACAAGAGTCATCAGAAGATGACATATCCCACCGGTTCCACAAAATTTGTAAAACACATCTTTTACAGATACTTGTGTATCTACTACCGTACATCAGTTAGTGGGTATTACAGATGCTGAGTTTAAGGCATGTTAAGGGTTTTAGACTTCTGCTCCAGAAGCAGTCAAAATCAACAACAACCAACATCCCTCTCATGTTTCTATGGAAACAGAACAAAATTAATTTTTCAGAAAAAATCTGATAATATCAAAAGGCACCACTTCAGTCAATGGGTAATACACATGCAAAGTTTCAGGAAGATATGATGAACGGTTTTGGAGCTGTGCTCCGGAAACGAACCTGTCTCTGAACAAAGTCCAACTTCAACATGTTTCTATGGAAACGAAAAAAAATAAAATTTTCAGAAATCTGAAAATATCAAAAGGCACCACTTCAGTTAGTGGGTAATACACATGCAAAGTTTCAGGAAGATATGATGAACGGTTTTGGAGCTGTGCTCCGGAAACGAACCTGTCTCTGAACAAAGTCCAACTTCAACATGTTTCTATGGAAACGAAAAAAAATAAAATTTTCAGAAATCTGAAAATATCAAAAGGCACCACTTCAGTTAGTGGGTAATACACATGCAAAGTTTCATAAAGATATCATGAATGGTTTTCGAGTTCTGCTCCGGAAACGAAATGATTACGGACGGACGGACAGACGGACGGACGGACAGACGGACGGGGCGATGACTATATCCCACGGTATTACATACCGGTGGGATAATAAAAGACCAATACTTTGAATGCAATCAATTTTAAGGAATGGAGAGTTCTTCGGACATTACCCTCTACGTAAAAGGCTGACGTCGAACATGACACAGAAATCCCAATGGTGTGGATGCATGGGGTCGACCAGAACAGGGACGGCTCCTTACATGGTTTGTGTGGACGTTTCGTCTATAGACTACATTGTAGTGACACCCATGCAGTTCATCTACCGATTCTCTGTTGAATGAAGCCCACATCATAGCCAAAATGAATTAAAAGCGTATTCTCACATTCAAAATTCAACATTAGTAGCATTGAATGTATGAACTTTTCCCAATCACTGTGGGATGTAAAAGGTCAGAATTCAAATTTCATATTTTCACAAATACAACGCATATTTAACACGATATGCAACTCAGATGACTCGCTTCAGTACTTAACAGAATTCATCGGAAGCTTAATATGTTATCAATAAATATAAAGGCGTTTCCATGTGTTAATGGGTATCAAACGACCACTAGTGATTGTGATCATCTTTCATGAGTTGGATAAACATTGTCTTCAAAGGAACGACTTTTGTATTCTATTGCTGTAAGTTATGTGACACAAGCGAATCACCCGATGTTCTGGAGTATTCATTTCATTGGACTAGGTCACATTACCATGGCAGCTTAACATTATGTCGATTAGCAGAGTATAAGCTTATCACACCTGAACTTTACAAGTTAAACTTTTGACAATGTTTATAGAGATTATTACCCGAGGAAGTGTGTCATATGACTTTTACGAAACGAGTTTGAATGTTTGTATTGCCCGAGCGAGAGCGAGGCTTATACACACATTCGCACGAGTTTCGTAAAAGTCATATGACACACTCTCGAGTGTAATAATTTCTTTATTACCCGTTCTATTCCACAAAATGAAACAATCGTTGCTAGGCAAACGTGATATGTGCACATGTGCTCATATCAAAATAATATTAACTCGGTTATTTTCAACCATATGGGTAATAAACCCAACATACGAGCTTTATAATTATAGTTAAAATGATGTATAATTGTATCTGACATAAGACTAGTAACTTACTGATCAAATAAACTCAAAATGTTGCCAAATAATACTCCGCCCACGCTGCCCAAAGATCTAGATGCAGTAGACGTCGAATATAGGCAAACTGTTAAGAAATGTATATGTTCATTATGGCTTGATGCGTGGCTTCCTATGGTTTCCGTAACGTACTGAAGAGCGTTATCGGAGATGAATAACGTCACTGACTTTACTGAAATCCTAAAATAGCTTGATCAACGCTATGAGCTACGGATTTGAACTAAATGGAAAACAATACTATTGACTAGAAGTTTAAATGATATCCTACAAGCACGTGATAAAAGTATATAAACTGATTATATAAATCATTATATTATCAAGCACTATTATACTTACACTTGTGAGGGATTGATGGATTCATATATGAACGTCGGATGGTATGCGCTTTGAGCATGCATCTTGTGTATGGATATAGCGCTTTATAAATGCCCATTATTATTATTATTATGCCTGAATTACCTATATACATGTAAATAGAAGCTTCCTGTTTGAGTAGTTTCAAAAACTTGTTTTGAATATATGTTATCCTAATCAGTGAACACATTTAACATCACCAAATCTAAAAGCTAATGTTTGCAAAATTTCCAAAGCATTTGAATAATAAGGCACACGTATAGTTTGTTTTAAAATTGTCCCTGAGCTTTGTACGACTTTATAAGAATTGAGTGTCAGTTCGTATGTTTGCACCGAGCTATGAATGATGTTAAATCGATATCTTAACTGCTCGCAAGTTCACATCGTTCACAGTTGTTTGATTACAGTTTTTTCATCGTTCATTTCCAGTGCAAACACACAAACTGACATGCCATTGTTAAAGGGGCAGTAACACGTTTTTTCACTGAAATAGGTTGATGAAATGTATTTGAAAAATAATGTCACTAATAGTAAACTACCCTTTTCTCTTCGGAAAATCAAGTTTTAAAATGAGTGTACATGGTTCCGTAAAGCCATGGGAATCGTTTTTGTCATTCGAAATAATAAATTGTGTTCACAATAAAATGGCCGCCATGCAATTTTTGCTTTACACGCAACATCGTTATTACCACTACGGATAATTGCTTTGTGTAATAAGATGTAAATATAAATGACATAAACTATCATTATAAATGGGAAATTTGACAAACAAATGTTTGCAAAAAACGTGCTACTGCCCCTTTAAAATAACATTCACTTAAATATAAATTGTACACGTCAAAAACTACAGTTAACTTGAAAGATTACAATACACAATCAACGATAGAAATATTCAAATCATCGAAATTGAATTAACGTATTTGCCTAACATAGTGTACAGCAAGGCTCGCATCCCCTGTCTTTATTCCAATTGTGTAATCTGTATTTCAATGTAAAATTTATATTCACTAAACATGCTAAAACGTATTCCTGAAAGAATTGGCTTTCTTGAATAATTGCATAATTTACTTTTAAAGCACAAACCTTAAGTCATCTAAATGAACTTTAACTGTATCTTACCATACGTTGCTCCCTTGATATACATATTTTTCTCACCGACATTTGGGAAAAGTTCAGCTACTCTTGGCGTGAATTTGAAAGAAACTACCAACATGAAGAGTACATTATACATATATATTACTGGAATATAGGACTGTGGATAAAGGCTAAAGGCGTAATTAAATGATAGCTTGAAGAAATAATCATAACATTTAACATGTTTGTATATGAGAGGGTTGTTACAGGTACTCTATGGTCCTCAGCCTAAATAGGGAGGTCGGATCTTCATTTCAATAATTCAATATAAGAACTATGTATCTATAACAACTGTTCTAACTTTCAGACATCATCGGTCCGCCAAGGTGTCAAAGTATATCATTGATTTCACTTGCTACGTAATAGCGTGTAAGTGGCCTTAACGATAGAACAAAAATAATGCTTTTACCTGAGAGCATCTTCTTTAAAGATCGTAACTTAAACTAATAAGGGACTTACGTATTGGGGGTAATTGAATTTATGTCTTATGCAACTGGCAGCTGTAAAAGGAAGTAATTATTCTTGCATATCAGATAACAGTAAGATCGATAAAAGGTGATATCTTTTTTTCTGTAGTAACAATTTGCGAAGTAATTTCTTCAGCTTGTGTCAGCATGCCGAACCTCCCCTAACGCATATTATGTTGTAAATAATACGTTTATGTGGAGCATTTGGAAATAATTACGTATTGAATAAACCACTGGTATGCGTTTATGTGGGCAATATTACTGTTTCAACAGGGATCAATATGTGTAGGCGTTGTCTTTAAAAACCTATTGACGTAAATGTAAGTAAATATCATAACAGAAATAGTCATCTACGACAAAGTCTGGTGACAGAATTTATAAGCGGAACTCTCATTAAAATACTTTATACTATTGATAGATTAAATATATATGAAATATATATCACCTATAACCATACACAATCAGCGACTGAATACATGATCTCTCAACTTTAGCGAACCATAGGCAATACTGCGCTGAAATTCAGTGTAGCTAGGCACCAAATCTTTCTACATGTATAATAGATTTACTTGCGGGATTCGAATCCCTTCCCTTTATTCCGTTCCTTTTACATTACAGGAATAAATTAGTAACAAAGGGGTTGAACAACAAATAAACTACACCGATTTACCGGAATACGTTCCGCCATGCATGACGATAATGCTTTAACGACAATATTTTGGAAAACAAAGAAAGTTAAATTCATATTTGGAAAAAAACTAGTTAGAAAAGTCAAACAGGTTTAATTTCAAACTGGTATTGAATGAGAGTATGACGGACGGACACCATTTTACTCGAGAGGGAGTTAATACAGAATTTGAACGATGAGGGCTAGTGAAAACAATAGATTACTGTTAGTTACTAAATGTGAATAAAGAAATATGCAAATGTTCATTAAAGGCACCAGACTGTGACATGTATCGTCCTCGATATCAACATTCTTCAAACGTTTTTGTAATGTGTATTTGTTTTAAAAGAGGTGAGGTGAGTTGGGGTTTAACGCCGCTTTCAAGAGTATTTCACTTATATCGCGGCTGCTAGTATTATTGCAGGGGGAAAGCCCGCAACGACATGTGGCTATGCTTTGCGGTGAACATGCGAGCATCGGCTGGAACTAGCGAACCATGATTGGTACTACGCTGAAATTAATTGTAGCATTGCACCTAAACCTTACTGCGTGTATAACAGATTCGAACCCCGGACCTCTTGATCAGAAGCCGAACGCGTTAACCACCGCGCTGAAATTAAGTGTAGCATTGCACCCAAACCTTACTGCGCGTGTAACAGTTCTCTTCTGTCGTGCCCCCGGCGGGATTCGAACCCCGGACCTCTTGATTCGAAGCAGAACGCGCTAACCAATGCGCTATCCCGCCCCCTGTTTTAAAAGAAACAAAGCAAGTTAAGCAATCGTTAACACTGACAAGGATGTTGTCATCCCGACAGTCTAGAATATTGATCCGAACAGGTTATACGATGCTTAGGCTTATATTGAATCCGATCGACGCGGACTTGCGTAGGCTGGTTTCTTAGGATATTCGGAATATTAATACCACAGGAATAGATAGACAGGTTTTTCACAATTCTGATTAATTTTTCTCATTGGTATTCTCATATTATACTGATTTTAGAGGGGAATTGACCGATATAGATCACCAAGGTGAAATCGTTCAACACAAACTATCAACATGGTTATGGAAATTGGAACTAAATTCTACACTGCATCGCCATCCCACTCACTAAGCAATAAGCCGTTTTGCACGCCACACTTAGCGACTGACATACCAGTTTGCACCTGCTTTCCGCATGTCAAGACTTTATCTGATGTTAATTACGGCACGCACCCCTCTGCCATATTTCTTTGCTCCTATCACTTTTCCGGAAAAACACGTGCAGTAAATGTGCAACAAATATCCAGTTATATTTTCTATCTCTCAATAGTTTAAATTGTAAATGTGATAGCGGGAAGTAAAAGGGGCAGAAGCACGTTTTTTTGCAAAATTGATGTTGTCAAATTTCCTATTTATAATCATAGTTTGTGTCATTAAAATTTACTTTAGAGGGTAAAACATATCATTACACAAACCAATTATCCTAAGTAGTAATAAAGGTGTTGCGTATAAAGCAAAAATTGCATGGCGGCCATTTTATTGTGAACACAATTTATCATTTCGAATGACAAAAATGATTCCCATGGCCTTACTGAGCCATGTACACTTTTTAAACTTGATTTTCTTACAAGATAACGGTGTTCTACTATAGGTAAAATTATTTTTCAATTACATTTCATCGACGTATTTGAAAAAAAAGTGTTACTGCCCCTTTAAAGTCTGAAATCGAGTCTTTGCTAACGTGTGTGCTTTACTTAGTTGGTAAAAGAAGAAAAATCCACACTTTCAGTAGTTGTTTTCTTTCACAGAAAGAACTGTATTCAAGCGTCCAGCGACATTGATTGATGGTCACACATACATCCCTTCAAAGCAACAATCACCAGGTCAGTGTGAGCCAAAGGAAATTTAATATGTACAAGACATGGCATAAAGCACATTATATGTTACATAAATCTTGACATATCATATAGAACGTCACGGGAAGTTAGAAATATCCTCTATGGAACACAGCTTCTTGTGACGGCACTCGTCAGGTTAGACGAATTAATCTCTCCCAACTCTCTCCAATATTTGAATATTATATTAGATTATTACCCTTTAGATAAATTTGTTGAATTCTGATTGGTCATTAGCCAATTCATACGAAACCGTGTAGGCGGATTTGCCAGGGTGTACCATCCGTATGACCCGTGAAGACAGGTCATGTGACTAACTACAAAGGTCTTACGGATGACCTTGACCTTAGATGGAATGCGGAAGTAAAACGGTTGCTCGACTCAGGAAAATACGGAATAAACAAGGGTCTTACAGTCCCGTACACCCTGTCAAAACACCGTGTACCTAATATTATTTTGGTATTTTCGCAAAGGAATAAAAACTCGGACGGGCTGTTATAGGACACATAACGTATGACGGAGAAATCAAAAGGTGAACATAAAACGGATGCATAAACCGCCGACTCATGTTTTTAGCATTATTAGGGAGAAAGCTCGAAACACCATTGTGATTGTGTATTACTGTGAAAGTTGCGAGCATCGACTGCAACTGGTACACATTTTGAGTTGTATACTGGAGCGATCTTCATATAAGTCCTTTTGAACTTGTTGCCAATCCTATTCATGTGCTCTTGATGAAATAAATATAAATAAAAATGAATTAAACGAATATTTGGAATTCAGTGAAGTACATTGTGCATGTTAAAGCAGACAACGTTTCGAGGCCATATTGGATTTGAACCCTTGACCTCTCACTTCGAAACTGCCATCTGCGTCTGTTAATGTTGAAGGAGAATAAGTTCTATCGATAGTCAACTTCTTTATTGCATAGATGTGACGTTTCGGTGCAGTTACTAGCACTGTTATCAAGCAAGTGATGCTTGATAACTTGCTTGATAACGGTGTTAGTATCTGCACCGAAACGTCACATCTATGCAATAAAGAAGTTGACTATCCTTGGAACGTGTTCTGCTTCATCGAATCAGCTTCCAGGATGCCTATCAAAGAAGTATATACATTTTTCCGTGCTAGATTCTTAATCACATAGTCGTTTAACGAACTGTTTTGGTATAACGGAACCATACATCATTTTAACTCGGCAATCCGTCAGTTTTTCCGTTTGTTTTGTGATATTATCTACTGGCTTTTCTTTCGGGACGCATCAGCCATAGACATTTGAATGTGCCGTTAAATTACATTCGTGAATTTGCAGTAGTACAGCGTCGGAAAACATATCCTATATCATCAACGGCTCATTACCAGAATTCACAACAATAGTTGTTTATGTGTAAGTAGAACATAAGCGTTTAAGTCTTTGAAGGACATTGAGAAGAGGGGTATACAAGAAACAAGATTTTCTTGATAACAAGCTCTTTGTTATGTAGATACACGATGTTTCGGAGTATATGCTCACTTCATCAGGTGGAATGTAAGGTTATAACAAGGAAGGGAAAGTTTTTACAAAATGTTATCCATTTGAGAAAAATATGATACAAGAGTAAGTTTTACAATGATGATTAAACAAGTAAGATAGGGATATGCAATGAGCATTTGCAATACGAAAAATGAGAGAGAGTTAATATCTGATTGATAAAAACAAGATTGGCCAGTAGGTGTAATTAAAGTGCAATAGAGGCCAATATGGCTTTACTGAAAAGGTTGCTGCAAGCAGTTACAGCTGATAGGTGACTGGGTCGGTGGCTTTATTGAAGTAGTGGGTATACATGTAATGTCTGTATCATATATGTGTCATTGTGGTCATTTCAGGGGCAGTAGCACGTTTTTTGCAAATTTTATTTTTTCAAATTTCCCATTTTTAATGATAGTTTATGTCATTTATATATACTTTAGAGGGTAAAACATCTTATTACACAAACCAATTATCCGTAGTGGTAATAATGGTTTTGCTTATAAAGCAGAAATTGCATGGCGGCCATTTTATTGTGAACACATTTTATTATTTTTAATGACAAAAATGATTCCCATGGCTTTACGGAACCATGTACACTCATTTTTAAATTGATTTTCCGCAAAGAGAAGGGTGTTTTACTATCAGTTACGTTATAATTCAAATACATGTCATCAACTCAATCGAGCGAAAAAACGTGCTACTGCCCCTTTAAAGAGATTAGTTTAAAATTCGCTCATATACGCATACCGGTTGATCGTATATCAACCCAGTGCCAATCAGATCTTTGTAAGGGACTATATCTATGCCCTTCACACACATGTGGGGAAATGGTCTTCCAATAGATGTACATTACTCTTTATGATAAGATAGCCTTCAAAACAGACACAGCTAGAGCCAGTTCTTCGACAATTGATCATCGAAGAGAAAATTTAGGTCAATTGTTTGTCAAAGGTTTTCGATTATACAGTGTACAACGTGGAAACTTTAAGCTCAACAAGAAGGAACACAATTGCAAGTTTGATCTGAAGATGATACACGGCGATCTGGTAGGGACATCAGCGGTCGCAGTGTACACGTGAGTAGAACCTCGGGAAAATGAAGGAAGTTTTACATAAGCACATACATAATCCATGATTCAGTTTCAAAGTCTCGTTACGGGCATGCGTCAAGTGTTGTGGCAATTGGAAGATATTCGTTATTGATTGTATATAGTTGGGCATGTTTGAACTCAGGGACTATTGTCAAAATCCCATCCAATTAATAGACTTGTAAGCTTAATAGCGTCATGCCGTTTCCATTTGTATTAACATAACCCCTTAACATATCGGGGTCTAAACGCAATACATACCTATCTTCGTTAATTAATTCGTTGATGTTTTCTTGTATCCCGAATGTCTACTCTGTCATAAATTGTCTCAATTGCGGAAGCCTATTTAACAATGGTAATGCATGTCTCGACAACAAAATCACTAGGAAATAAACTCACGGGCAAAATAATCACTACCAATTTAGATTTGAAATTATGACAAAAATTAAACTCAGATTCAAACCCAACCACATGAAAAAACATCGTCCAAACACAACAATGATTGTTTCATATTGAACTCAAATTGTGGTTTTCGCCTTTTTCATGCAAAGCAAACAAGACCCATGCCCGACGGGTATAAAACCAATGCAAATTGGTTGTTAGACACCGACTTGAATGAATTAACTTTACAAGAACGTGAGCGAGCAATCGGGATGATTGAAATGGGAGCCACCCACACCCATGTTGCAAGAACGTTTGGCTGTCACCGCACAACTGTCACGAGACCAGTGCAGCGTTATCGTCATTCCGGACAGACCTCAGACAAGCCAAGATCAGGCCGACCAAGAGTCACAACCCACCAGGAGGACCGATACCTGCGCACCTTACACCTCAGGAACCGCTTCTTGACTGTGACGTCATCGGCGTCAAATGCCCTGGGCCACCGGATAAGCAGACGCACAGTGTCCAGACGTCTAAGGTCCCATGGCATTTTTTTTATGAATATAATATCGGCACATGTTCTTTTTTAATAAACATTTTGTTTTTTTAATCTGACTTCTTTATTTATTCTTCAATCTAGATTAAAATACCTGGTAGCGTTTCTTTTGCTCGTGAGGTTATTTAATATTTTTATCTATGCATATATATATATACACATCGCGTTAAACACTATTATACAGAAAGTCATTTACCCCTGTTGTGTGTCATAAGTTTATAATTGGAAAACACGGTATTTTAGTTTGAAGGTATATAGAACCCCTGGGCGTAAATGTATTATGGGTTATACAGATAAATATGAAGGAAACAATTCATGTTATCAACCCCGTGGCCTGTTCGTTAGTGGCATGTCTATACCTACTTCATCAAAGTGACAAGTAGGACAGGAAACGTAAGTTCTCCATTATCACTTTGTGAAGGAATAAATACTCCATTTCTTCCTCACACCCCTTGTGGAGGAAATATGCAACACATTTAATAGAAAAATATGATGTTCGTCATTTTTGCAATCCAGTCAAAAGCCATACTTCATTTTTGCTCGACTCCTGTCTCATTGGAGCTTAGTGAGAAACGCATACATGTATGCGAGGGAATGACTTCTCTGATTGCACAAATTGATTTAATTGCAGCCAATCAGAGTTCGATAACACAAGGGAAAACTGTTCAATTATAATGTAGTTATAGAGGGTAATGTGGGAAGATATGACTTAAGTAACGCCTGCTGTCGGGAAATCGGACATAATGGTACTTTAAAGGTGCAGTAGCACGTTTTTTTGCAAATTTTATTTTTTCAAATTTCCCATTTATAATGATAGTTAATGTCATTTATATTTACTTTAGAAGGTAAAACATATTACACAAACCAATTATCCGTAGTGGCGGCCATTTTATTGTGCACACATTTTATTATTTAATGACCAAAAGTATTCCCACGGCTTTACGAAACCATGCACACTCATTTTTTAACTTGATTTTCCGAAGAAAGAACGGTGATTTGCTATTAGTGACAATATTATTCAAATACATTTCATCAACTTTTTTGAGCGAAAAAACGTGCTACTGCCCCTTTAAACTATTATTGCATGTTATAACAACCCTAATATCCTTCTCGGTAGATATAGAAGATGTTTCCATTTTGCAAGTCTTAGAACAAGATATAGTTTATGTCAGGTGGTATGATACATGTACACACGCCCGATATATAGCTGTACGTGTAATGGCATGGATGCTTGACTTGTTCTGCCTTTAACTTTTTCTTTCAATAATATTAAAACTATTGTAATATATATTATAGTGATAAAAAATAAGAAATGGAAAGATAAACATAAACCGTTTCCCTGATTGTGCATACATGCATGTGTTCCATGCAATCTAGAAATCATCACAATCTGCAGATTGTGAGCTAACAATCTGCAGATTGTTCGAACAATCTGTAGATTGTGATGTACCCTAGATTGTTCGTAACATACGCACTGCTGGGTAAATCGAGGCAGTTTGAATAAGGTTGATTACATAGTGACACCATTGATCTCTCAACTGAAATCTGTTTAAATCATTATCTTTTCAGAAAGTTATCAGATGTGTTGATACAATATCTTAAAGATTATAGAAACATATTATATATGCAAGTTGGCAAACTGATCGTTTAGCATCCGCTATTCGTAAAACTGCTGATCGAGAAAACAGGTGTATTTTTAATTACAATTTGAGATTGAGATTTAACTAATGTTAAAGTTTTTTAAACTAAAATGTCTGATTGAAATATAATGTCTAAAATAGAAATAATATTAAGACTATGCAAACTACCTTATGTTATCAACGTCATAGATTTGCATGTATTTTCCATATTTATGTCTGAGTCACTTTTTTAATAACAGGCAATGTAAATTTGGTATTCACTAAAAACCTTAAGGTATACATGTATATCATAATTTCCATATATTTAAGATCAGCAGAAGAAACATTACATACTTGGAAAATACTGATGTGTGGGAAAACGAGTTTTTCTATAGTCACATCTTCCTTGAGATATTTTGTTTATATATGTACCTGTATATGTATTTAATAAGGTTTTGATCTATAATTCCTTCATATTGAATATTAAAGTCACGTAATGTTTAAATCCGTCGGCTTCGAAACAAAATAACGCATATAAATCTCTGGTATAGAGATGGAACTGGTTAATTATAATGTATACTTTTCATACGTGAGACGAGGGGGGAGGATAACGCCGTGGTTACCGCGTTCGGCTTCGGATCAAGGGGTTCGAATCCCGCCAGGGGCACGGCAACTTTGTCTGCAGCAGAGAACTGTTATGCACGCAGTAAGGTTTGGGTGCAATGCTACACTGAATCCCATGGTTCGCTAGTTCCAGTCGATGCTCTCAGGTTTCACCGCAATGCATAGCCACATGGCGTTGCGGGCTTTCTCCCTGTCATAATACTAGCAGCCGCGATATAAGACGTGAGACGAATCTTTAATGACCCCTGCATCGGAAACTTTCAATTCAGTTTCCACGTTTCAACTAATGTAGGGTGTATGATGTACGCGGAAAGGGGGTGGAAGGGATGCACCGGTGCTATTGGCTATGGTCTACGATTACATATTTTTTTCAAACTATCTTTTCACTTACATTTGAAACCTGATCAAGTTTGATCATTGACTCTAATTGATGTTTTCTACTTCAATACTTAATAATCTATAATTGCATCTTGTCATTTAACTCATAATCGCATCTTGATTTGAAAACCGTCCGTTCAGCACACGAAACCAGATGAAGATACATTTAAGTTGTTAGCTAAGAAGTGAGTTATACGTGTAATATATAAGACCGATAATGGCAAGAACAGCTGCAAATTTGATAAATGATATGAGAGTCAAAACCACCTGCTCCGTCATTTAGAAATTATTTTTCTCGATAAATACGGGGACAAATCCCCAAAACTGTCATGGATAATATTTGATCAGATATGATAAAACAAATGCATAAAACCATCTAATCTAAAGATATTCAATTTTGTTCTGATGCAAAAACATGTTCTTTTGATTTACAGTATCTGTTGATAGATCACTTAGTAACTGCAAAACATACAAACCTCTTTGAAAAAGAACCTTCAATTAAGAACT
Organism: Gibbula magus; assembly: GCA_936450465.1. Taxonomy (NCBI): domain Eukaryota; kingdom Metazoa; phylum Mollusca; class Gastropoda; order Trochida; family Trochidae; genus Gibbula; species Gibbula magus. The sequence continues at coordinate 69,379,850 of OW388293.1, read as the reverse complement.
TCATTTTTCTGGATAGACGATTGAATGAATAGCGTATGTTGCCACTTTCTAATCCATTATTCAATTTTAGAAAATAAGATATAAATATCAGATAGGAATAATTCATGCTGAAAGTTGTTCTTGACACAATCCCGCCAGGGGCAGGGCAACTTTGTCTGCAGTAGAGAACTGTTCTACACGCAGTAAGGTTTTGGTGCAATGCTACACTGAATTTCAGCGTAGTACCACCCATGGTCCGCTAGTTCCAGCCGCAGCTCGCAGGTTTCATCGCATAGCCACATGGCTTTGCGGGCTTTCTCCCTGCCATAATATTTGCAGCCGCGATATAAGTGAAATACTCTTGAAAGCGGCGTTAAACCCCAACTCACTCAATCACTCTTGACACATGTGTCATATATTCCATGATTTTTGTCCTCAATGTTAGTTTAAATTTCAAACCTGTTGTCCACGCAGGTTAACGTTTAACATATTGAGTGCAGTGTGGATAGTATACAGTGGTTAGTGCGTTCGGCTTCGGATCAAGAGGTCCGTGGTTCGAGTCCCGCCAGGGGCACGGCAACTTTGTCTGCAGCAGAGAACTGTTCTACACGCAGTAAGGTTTGGGTGCAATGCTACACTGAATTTCAGAGCAGTACCACCCATGGTCCGCTAGTTCCAGCCGCTGCTCGCAGGTGTCACCGCATTGCATAGCCACATGGCATTGTGGGCTTTCTCCCTGTCATGATACTAACAGCCGTGATATAAGTGAAATACTCTTGAAAGCGGCGTTAAACCCCAACTCACCTCACCTCACCTCACCTCGAATGAAGGGGTTTGACTCATACCAGCTTAGGACCGGGAGCTTTACATGCTTTTGAACATTTTTTCTATGTAGTAAAGTTTTTATCTCATGAGTTGCTACAATAATACTAGTCGCCTTGTTATGCCAGTGGCGTTCAACCGCTTTCAACCTAACCAAGTAATCTAAGAAGAGTTAAACATTCTAAAAGAAACAATGTGAATTTCATCTAACGTCCCTTGTACCTATTGGCATGCATTGCCATAACACGAGTTGAAATCTACCAACAAGTTGATTTCGTTAACTTAACATATCGTCCAATCGCAGGTAAGCACATCAAGCTTGTAACAGATCATCGCATCACGTATGTGTCGCTGGAATGTATTTGATGCATAGTGGCAACAACTAATAAAACGATAAATTTGTCGGGTTGCTTCAGGGAAAGATAATGGAATGAACTGTTACATATCCCAATTCCGTACCTTCCAGTAAAACAAATGTTAATGTTCGTTTACCTTTGAGTGAAACATAATCGTAATTTTCAAAAGCTGTCCCGTCATTTAAAACTTGTAATTTGCGTCGATATCCACATAATCCTACCAAGAACAACATTCGTTGCGTTGTCAAAATTTGGGGTTAAAACTCGTATTGATTAAGAAGAAGACATATTAAGGAGAAGTCAAACATCAACAAGTCACCTGTTTTCACGATAAATATAGATAAGTTCCTGTCATATTCTGCTTGCAATCATTGCTAAATCAAACCAATGACAGTTTCAATGCGATACAGGTTGCTTCGTATACATATAAACAGCAGCTGTTACAGAAGTGCCTTATGTTTAAGAAGTAAACGGTACTATGAAAATAGTAAATGGTACACGCACATCCGGATGAAAGCATTTAACACCTGCGCCAACAGTTGTCGGACGTCACAAAGTCCTTAAAGCTGATAATAACATCTCTCTATAAATTTATTACAAACGTCATACTAAACGGATATTGCGTTTCAATCGTTATTAAAATTCGAGCATTAAAGGGGCAGAAGCACGTTTTTTGCAGATTTATTTTTTTCAAAATTCCAATTTATAATTATAGTTTATGTCGTTTATATTTACTTTGGAGGGTAAAGGATCTTGTTACACAAACCAAATATCCGTAGTGATAATGACGGAATTGCGCATAAAGCAAAAATTGCATGGCGGCCATTTTATTGTGACCACATATTATTATTTCGAATGACATACATGATTCCCATTGCTTTACGGAACCATGTACACTCATCGTTTAACTTGATTTTCAGAAGAGAGAAGGGTGTTTTACTATTAGTGACATTATTTTTCAAATAAATTACATCAAGTTATTTGAGTGAAAAAACGTGCTACTGCCCCTTTAAAGATTTGAATTAATACGTAGATACACTAAATACTAATACAAAATGTAATGTTTAAACTGTAAAAAAACATGTACCCTTATTGAACTATCTAAGCAGATACATTGAATTGATATTGAGTACGCGTTCAATGTGATAACCGGGTTCATTAGACGTTTGACTTTAACATAGGATACAGTTGATGCTTATCAGGTTTAATGAAGAAAGTTTTTCATGTAACCTAAATGAACTGATTCATCTTTGTTAGCCATGTAACACCTGTGGCACAGGCGGTCCGACGTACAGAAGTCACTCCCTCCCATAAACAACATAGTTCAAAGCTACTGATCTCTGCACCAAGCTGTTATAAACCTAGGGAACCTGAACTCTCATACATAAATACCGTGCGATTCAATCCTTGATAATGATTTGAATTTATCATTACATAAACATCGTTACAAGTTACATTTGAAAGCATGCTATAAATTCCTTATATCAAAATAACCTCACTAAAGTGAATTAAAGAAGCCATTTCAAATCGATGCAACTAGTTGTCCGACATAAAGAATCACTAAAGGTCCTACTGAAAATACTTCAATACTTCAGTTCGAAAGCTAGAAAATATAAAACCTGCAGACATGAGTTTCACACAGTAATCAAAAATAATATGATACATTGAAAACATACAACTTGATATTACTGACATGGCGAAGCCATTTTGCACCTGTTATTTATTGTCCGACGTAAATCAATCTCTTAAACTCATATTCCCAAATTTACTTAAGTTTAAATTGTTGATGATTTAGCACTTGGAAACATGAGCTTTTCCGCTACACATGTGACATGTCTTGATAAAAGCGGGTCGACAGAACTTAAAATGCATCATGTGATACCTACAGCTGCATACCGAAAGTTTGTTCATCTACATGAGTGTCATAGTATGTTCATATAAAGTTAATAAGATTACATCACATAAAATGACAGTGAATCATCATTGCGTAAAATTTGAAAATATGTGAGGTGAGGTGAGGTGAGGTGAGGTGAGATGGGGTTTAACGCCGCTTTAAAAAGTATTTCACTTATATCGCGGCTGCTAGTAGTATGGCAGGGAGAAAACCCACAACGCCATGTGGCTATGCATTGTGGTGAAACCTGCGAGCATCGATTGGAACTAGCGAACCATGGGTGGTACTGCACTGAAATTGAGTGTAGCATTGCACCCAAACCTGACTGCGTGTAGAACTGTTCTCTACTGCAGACAAAGTTGCCGCGCCCCTGGCGGGATTTGAAATATTTGAAATACACATGTAGATGACCATGTGACTTTCAGTATGCAGTTGTAAAAGGATGCTGTATATCATGTAACCCAACTGAACTCTAATAATCATACTTGAAACCATTTAACTCATGTGCCACAAGTTGTTTGAACTCAAAACATAACTAAAAGTGCTACTTAGATGAAAAGCTACATATACTTGATTTCTATCTTCGCATGCTTTTTGAACCTCGAGCATGAGACGTATCAGTGGAAACCAAAGTGTCAAATTAATAATATATCCAGACCCCTTCTGGAGCCATAATCCTTTTCCAACAAGTAACAAACTTACCCTTATTCACTCCCAGTATATCAATCACTACAACAACATTATTTTAGTATATTGAGTATGTATAAGTACAGCGATACCTATGCCAACAACAGTTCATCATTGTTACACAAAGTTCAAAAGATTTACTAGAAGAAGCCTAATATTCATATGCTTATCATAAACATTGTTTTATGGAACAAATATATTTTTTTTTAATTTTCAAATCTGCCAAGATGCTCAAAGCTTATTCTGAGAAAATAACGAATACAAAATATACTAATGGTAAAAATGGTTGACACCCCTAAACAGAAAATGGATTTTAGCAAATTGAATGCATGGATAAATAATATTGTTCGATATTATTGTATTTTTTAAATTAAATAGCCCAAACACATTATGTAAATTATATAATACTTGCCATGTATGTATTGTGTGCGAATGAAACTCCATGAAAGATTTTCTGTATATTTGGGTTCAGTATAATTTGTTTTTCAAATGCAACTTTTCATTACTCATTAGAACCAATTCGCAAAATGAGAACACTCAAACACTGGAACAATAAACCGATGCCAAGATCTCAATACGCAAGGAATGAATTCTTTTGAATAAATTTCATGTTTCATATATTTCTCTTTCTTTGGTATTTTAAAGTGGAGAAATAGCAAATGCTCAAGGACAGTATTCACAAAATAAACATCCAGTAGTAACATGTTTATAAAATATATCATCGAACCTGACACGTTACGTTGTTTATACAACATTTCATTCCTATAACAATTAGGGGACGTCAACCATTATTACCATGAGTATATGACAGGGTTCCGTTAGAATCCTAGGTCAGACCTGTGAAACAAGTAAAATGATACCAATGTTGCAGGCACTGAAACAATAAACCTTCTGAAGGATATTGCAAAATATTGTATTTCCCATCCAGTTCTTCCTGATAACAATTAAACGAACCATCAAATACTCCTCTGAAGTACATTACAAGACAAGTGTGCATCTCCAATATATACTCTACGTCAATCAGACCTTTACAACAGCCAATGCCTGGGCCCTCAATCACACTAATGGGAGAGAATGACATTTCACTATTTGTAGATTACTCTCTATGACTTGACAGAGTCTCCTAATCCCAGAAGAATCCCATGCAATCGTCCAAAAGGACCACAACTGACATTCCAGATAATGATAGCCAATGTGAAAATTTACGACCACAGCCTGTCTAGAACCATCGTCGTTTCTGAATCGCTGAAATGACTCTTTCTACTGTAATCAGAGGAACAGTTATTTCGAACATGCTGCTAGTCAAACTGTAATGCACCATCAGTGCTTGTCTAGATTGTTGTAATGCTTTCACATAGTTCAATCAGAAACACAGCAGGGATAGTGTTGTTATATGGAAAGCTAATCAGGAACCCGTAGAGGATTGTGAGTTCATAATTGATCGCATGGTAGACAAGGTATTGTATTATATACAGGAGTACCGGACCCCTGGGATTAAAGCAGTTATCGTTGAAGCTTCAACAGTTAAATGCTTCTGCTCTGGTGTCGTGGCTATCATTGTAAATGAATGAAACAATACATCAAGAAGACCTATTCGTCAATGTCATTTCAATACCTACAAGAAACATGTAGCGTGCCGGAAGTATGGTGTGTAATGTATTCAAAGAAAAGTATATGGACAAGCAAAATGTGCATTCCAACTGCGCTGTGTTAAACGTGTTTGTCTAATGTATTGGGTACATGTAAAAAGTCATTTATTACTACTCTGAAATAAAATTAGGTGAACTAATTTATTCTTTTTGTATAAATATGTGTTTTATGCTACAGTATAAAAATAACTGCTTTTCACACTTTTCATCACATTTTAAGAATCAAAAGCCATTAATTGGTGTATAAAACCATATAGACGGAAATCAAACTCGTTAAAGATAAAACTAACCGTTGAGCATTGCATACAGTGTCTAATTGAAGTCTTGGAATATATCTGAATCTTAATATTGATTTTCTTCTGTCTGCTCTTTCGGTAAAAAAAAAAACAACAGCTATAAAATCAACCGATGAGTAATCGCACGTATTTTACGCACTGGATACGCTGTGCACAGTTGCATCCAATGAACATTTCAATTATTAGTTGAGATTTCGGGTTATGACCTATTCAGTGTATTAAGTGCTTACACAACAGAATTGGACAAAATGTCCTCGGATGATAAACGTCAAATCAATACTCGCTTCATATTTCAGAGTCACTACCATAGATATTTAGATTTTATGGAGTTTATTTCAACATCATTGAGAGAGATTGCTTCATCACTAACAATAACCATATTCCAAAGATTCCAAAGAGGAAATTTTAATCAAAAACAAAGGCTTGAATGCAATGCTATATATTTCGTCGATAGATAGGCTTGCCTACATGTCGTCCTTCTTAGTGTAATACATGATTGTCATGTGCTACTGTTGTGTGACAGTGATTCATTCGCATATTTTCCTGCTGATTGTGTCACTTCGTTTTCATTTATATTTGTTTTAAAAAATCTTCAATTTGTAGTTAGTGATGTATATCCCATTACTGTAAGCGCCTTTATCACACGCTTTATGCATGTAAATAATTAGGTTTAGTTTAATTGTATCAACTCATGATGCAATTCTTTATGATTTACTTGAAAAGAAGTTGTTTGTACTATTACATGTACACTATTCAATAACCGATAGAACATATACAGAACTCAATAATATGATATTATATATAAATTCTATGTCATATATTCGATTTATCATAGAAAATAAGGCAAAGGTTCAATAGCGTCTATTCAATACATGGCTGTGCTATGACGTCATGATTGTTGCATGACGTAAACGACGATACTATGCTTGAAAGTGGTATTGTACTGAGTAGAATAACGCAAAACCGTCTTGAAACATGTTCTGACGCAATTCAGTAAACCAATCAATAATTCAAATAATTCAAATATTCCATACCACCTGAGGACGCCAACCGTTACGGTTATTGCAACAATGCTTACACTGACCTTCAGAAACTTGTGAAGTTACAGATATACCCTAATGAACGAGGGCTATTTCATTCTGTTGTAATTTAAGAGATTAGGGTTTATTCAAAAGCTGTACATAATCCTAGATCAACCGTTTTCGAACCTTTATATTCCCATTCTGTACAAAAGCGATTCTTAAGATGTGTGTAATCGCTTAGATACTTCGACCGTTTCAGTGTTTGCTTTATCAATTGTACAGGTTAATTAAAAAGAATGATAAGTATGTGTTCCATCGAAAGGTGAGTAAAATGGGCGAATATGCACTCATATGACCTACACCTAATACCAAAAGAAACTTTGCATCTCAGTTGATTTTATCATATGTATGTTTTTCAATTACAAATATTTCAAGTTTTGGACATCGTACACTCAAACTGAAAAGTAATGGCGTATTGTCATCAGTCAACTATTTTTTTCAGAAGTTTTTAATTTTTTTTACAAAAAATGAAATTTTAAAAAAATTAAAAAATTAAACTTTTTATCTTGACAAGACACACATGTTAAGCGACTAACGCACTACTGAAACAGTTGCTGATGTTAAAAGTCCGTTGATATTACCCATTAGCAAAGACCACCGAGTACGAGACCACCACCGAATCACAGACGAATTGATCAAACACATTTTGATACCCCTCGTACGTTGATGCGTCCAAACTTTTTATTTAAATAAACTTTTGAAATGAATATTTTCATACATCGAATGTAAAATTGAATAATTATTACAATACTTCAAAACCCAAATCCAATCGTTGCCTATTATGTGATTTATTAAGACAAGAAGAAGGGTGCAAAGTTTCTTTTGGTATTGGGTTTAGAATAGCTAACTTGAGCCCGAAAAGCGTGAACTTTAAGCCTTTAACAACATTTTAAAGAAAATTCAGTAATGTAAGCATACAACATAAGACATCTCTAGTTAACTACAGATACTGATACAGGTGTTGTTAATATGATGTGTATCTCATGCATTGATGATGTTTTGATACAGACGCACCTTTATGCCTTCTAAATAAATGAGGATATAAATTATCAGAAGTTTTCTAAATACTTTGACCCCTCACAGTTACACTCGTTCAGAGTTTATGACAGGAAACGGAACATGAAAATGGTGAAAGGTTTATCACTTATGTGTCGCTAAGTAAAGTTATAGTAATCTTGAAGGTATATGTTAGTTTCCACCGACTTCAAATTAAAGCTTAAAGGGGCAGTAGCACGTTTTTTTCAAATTTTATTTTTTTTCAAATTTCCCATTTATAATGATAGTTTGTGTCATTTATATTAACTTAAGAGGGTAAAACATCTTATTACATAAACCAATTATCCGTAGTGGTAATAACAGTGTTGCGTAAAAAGCAAAAATTGCATGGCGGCCATTTTATTGTGAACACATTTTATTATTTCGAATGCCAAAAATGATTCCCATTACTTTACGGAACCATATATACACTCATTTTTAATTTTATTTTCCAAAGAGAGAAGCGTGTTTTTCTATTGTTGACATCATTTTCCAAATATATTTCATTGACTTATTTCAGCGAAAAACCGTGCTACTGCCCCTTTAAAGATAGAAACTGGTATTTGGTCTTGCTATTTGCAATTTAAGTAATTTAAGCAATTAAAAATATGTAAAAATTTACTCACTTCAAAATAAACCCAAACGTGTTCTCATACAATAGCATCCCGAAGGTTTATTCACGTACTTGTATATATAAATAGACCAATGTTTGACGCTTTGATCACTTCTGGCAGATTTTACAGAAGAAAAAATAAAAAAGCCTTCGAACTTTCGAAAGTTTGGACCCTGGTCAAAGAGCTGCCAAAACAATTTCGGTTAACTGTCAGATATGGAATCAGAACTTGTTATGGTACGTCCAGTCTTCACCTTTCAATGGAAAGTACCATATAAGTACCGTACTATTGTCATAATACGATGCCTCAAAGACATCACAAATTACATGATAATTGCACTGAAACACGCAAACATTCATGATTCAGCTGTATGATAGTACCAATCGTATAAGCTAAATAAGAAATAAATTATATGTATTATCTATCAATTCGATATGTAAGATTATATATTTTGCTGTATAAACATCAACTTTGCTATCTTCATTTTTGACATCCTCAAATAATCAGAGCAGATACAAAACAAAAGGCCACGTATAATGCAAAAACCATTCGGTAGATGAAAGAAGAGACTTCAAAGCAAGAGCTGCTATATAAGCTAAGTCTGACCTAAAACCCATCCCTGACACTGGGTGTGAAGAGCAAAAGAACGCCATTGGCTACTTGAAGTAATGAAGCGTAACATGGTAAGTTCTTCTGTAAACTCTTACAACTAATAGGAATAAAGAAATCGTGAAGAGAATATCTATTCTCCTCAAATTCAATGATAGCTTAATACACTTCATTGAAAGAAGATTAAGCGTTCAAACAGTCATCCCGAAACTAATTCTCTAAACAAGTACTGAATATCTAAATATCAAAAGATATATATTGCTATAAGAGTAGGAAGTTTCAAATGTCCCGGGAATTTGTTTAACGGATGTTTAATGGTATAGCAAGAAGTGGGACTACAACTGACACTTTTGGTTTAACTATTTGTAACAGGATGATATAAGTTATAATTACGTGATATAAATAAATGGTATATCTGGAGCGATAGGCTCACGATGTGGTTCAAAACGTGCTCCATACGAAGATTATTCCACAATATATATGTTGTACGTCAAAATGGAACTGTAAGACAGTTTATATAGTTAAGATAATTAGTTTTTGTGACACACTCTGGGTTTTAGTCCTTTAAACAAAAATATCGATTCGTCGAACACAGGAGTGTCTATGTCTCTTAGGGGATGCTCATATTGCCAATAAACGTTGTTATCATAACTTAATGTGAACAAATTAAAGAGTCCTAACAGTATTCACGTTAATTGTTTACGCTTCAGTTACTAAGAATGAAGACAATGTTTATACAACTTCTTTATTCTTTAGAGGCGACGTTTTGACATAGGAACTAATGTATTTTCTTCACTTTTCATACCAACTGTTAGAGTGCCACTCAAGGAGCTTCATTTACTGATAATGACGTTTGGAACATACATGATCATCACATTTCCCACATTTTCTCAGTTTCTCATATATGCTTAATCAGGGGCACGGCAACTGTGTCTGCAGTAGAGAACTGTTTTACACGCAGTAAGGTTTGGGTGCAATGCTACACTGAATTTCAGCGTAGTACCACCAATGGTTCGCTAGTTCCAGCCGCTGCTCGCAGGTTTCTCCGCAGTGCATAGCCACATGGCGTTGCGGGCTTTCTCCCTGCCATAATACTAGCAGCCGCGATATAAGCGAAATACTATTGAAAGCGGCGTTAAACCCCAACTCACTCACTCACTCATATATGCTTAATAATCAATCAGTTCAGTTATAAAGCCACAATGTGCTAAATGACTTGACGACATAAAAACTTATGATATCAATAATGTTAAATGTGTAATAGTTTTTTTTCTTAGAAACAAAATTGCTCATGTGTTACATGGTACACACATTTGCTAAGGGCAATGTTTAGTAAATTATCTTTACCATACAAAGGTTGGTGTTCTCGGAAGGATACAGGCAACGGATAGTTTCGATATACGTTGGGGTCATATAGGAGAGAGATTTACAGATTTATAACTTACAGAGGTCAAGTGGCGGAACTTTGAAACTTAAAATGACGGCACACGCGTTAACATTTCGAACGCCTGTAATAACGTTTCATGTAAATATACATACTTCATTTCAAAAATATTAATTTGAGAAATGACAAAACAAACATTTTTCAACGCATAGTGCGGCAAAATATTATTAATTTTAAGCTATGCTAAAACATTCATGTTCATCGCGAGTTTAAATCTTCAAAGCAAACATTTTATAAATACTCGCAGGGCAGTTTGAGACACATATTCATTTACCAAATGTCCAGCTTCACTGTTGCAAACATGTGATTTGAGCAAGGGGGATTTTTATAATGAGCAGCTTAATATTCATGATATTATCAATTCATGTGTTAATATTAAACTATTTTAAGTAAGTGGTTTGCTGTGTATTAACATTCCAAATTGACACTGTATTGCGACTATTTCATTCTGTTTGATGCTTGACTGGTATATTTTTATCATTATTAATTTTCCAGAGCGCATAACTATGTATCTTACAACTGCCAGTCAGTACAATCATAAATAACAACCATGTGCAAAAGTATTATACAATGACAATATTTAAGTAGCATATTGAAATTAGTCGAAACTATACATGTGCTACACAAAATATACATACAGACTTACGGTTACAAGACCTGTACTTACTGATATATAACTGACACACCATTCACCACCTGTATGTTAGGTTACCTGCCATATGAGATAAACTGTAAGAGAGTCAAAGTATTTAAAAGCACTTTCTGATTCACTTTGGAAAAGTTGTTCTGCTCGCTACAGATAACAAGAACACGGTTGAGAGTAACACTGTAGTTCTGTGTTCATATATCGGCGGTTACTGCAGTAACACGAAGAAAATATCCAACAACATCGTGATTTGCATTGCTGTGAAACTTGAGCTTCGACAAGATATGTTGGACAGTTGAAGTCCAATAACGTTCAATGTACCATTGTAACCCAGTCTTGTTATAGAAACCCAAATAGCTGCATTTGATGTCGACAATACAAACCAAATATGAGGTCGTACGATTAATATAAACAAACGTCATATATTATGTAGTTTATTAAGTGCATATTCACATACATAAGATATCAAAAGCGTAACAAGCAACCAGGATCTCACAAAACCACAAATTCTAAACAAGAGTCATCAGAAGATGACATATCCCACCGGTCCCACATAATTTGTAAAACACATCTTTGACAGATAATTGTATATCTACTACTTCAGTTAGGGGGTAATACACATGCTCAGATATGATAAGGGGTTTTGGAGTTCTGCTCCTGAGCAGACCTATTTCTGAACAAAGTCCAAATCAAACACATTTCCATGAAGCGTTAAAAAAACCCAGTTCAGGAATCAGAAAATATCAAAAGGCACCACTTCAGTTACTGGGTACTACACATGCAAAGTTTCAGGAAGATATGATGAAGAGTTTTGGATCTGTGCTCCTGAAATGAACCTGTTTCTGACCAAAATTCAAATTCAACACGTTTCTATGGAAACAGAAACAATTTTTTTTTCAGAAATCTCAAAATATCAAAAGGCGCCACTTCAGTAGGTGGGTCATACACATGGGAAGTTTCAGAAATATATCATGAACGGTTTTCGAGTTCTGCTCCGGAAACGAAATGATTACGGACGGACAGACGGACAGGGTGACGACTATATCCCGGGGTACTACATACCGGTGGGATAATAAATCTGCATATCTTAAATCTGAAAAGATACCAATATAGTATGGATAATACACAAAGAATGGATAATAAACATACAAAGTTTGAGAAAGATATGACCCATCTGCTCCGGAAAGTAGGCTATCGTAGAACAGAGTCCAAATACAACACATTTCCGTGAGTTCTGCTGCGGCAACAAACCTAACCCTGCATTTTCTACACGTTTCGATGGAAAAGAAAAAAAAAGTTTTTCAAAAACCTGAAAATATCAAAAGGCACCACTCCAGTAAATAGGTAAAGCATGTGCAAAGTTTCAGAAAGATATTATGAGTGGTTTTTTAGTTCTACTCCGGAAACGAACATATCCCTGAACAGAGTTCAATTTCAACACATTTCCATGGAAACGAAAACTTTTTTTTTTTAAATCTGAAAATATCTAAAGGCACCACTCCAGTAAATATGTAATACATATGTGAAGTTTCAAAAAGATATGATAAATGGTTTTCGAGTTCTGCTCCGGAAACGAAATGATTGGGGGACGGACAGACGGACGGACAGACGGACGGGGTGATAACAAAGGTGCCACGACACAACTTTATAAATCAGATGAGACCCCTACCTGTGTTCCACGCGTGTGTGAGATCAAGCGATATCTCCTAGGAGATATCGTTTTGGCAGTAGATTTTGCACAATGCCCTGTCATCGTCATCTACATGACATCACAATGCTTTTACATCATCAAGTAAAACACTACAGCAATGTGAACATGTTTACAGTATCTTGTTTTCTTGTCTCCAGTTTGAGCATGCACAAATCAGTGTGAAATACATCATATAAGTAACCATTTTACTGCTTATTGTTTTTTAAACAGCTATTGCAAGGAAGCCATTATAATAAAAAAAAAATAATAACAGACTTTAGTGTTATTACACATCTATCAATTCATAGTAAAACAGTGCAATTGTGCATGTAAAAAGTCAGATTGTCTTGACCTATCATAGTGTTTTCCAATTTGTTTTAACATCTCAAACTTTTTTTATCTTCTTGTGTATAATGATTACTTTTTCTACCATATAATTCTCTCATATAATTCATTCCCGTGCTTCACAACTTTGATCTCCCAGAAGTTAGGTTCCAAACACTCCTTGAAAGGGCATGCAAATATGTGTTTGTAGCTAATCTGGTTTTCTTCAAACATGTGAAATTGTTTCCGGACTAGGCCACAACGATTCTGACAGTCAACTGTGTAACTTCATATGTAAATATATTGATCATCATATTCCTCGTAATGCAGTGTTTCGACATTGAAAGAGGATTGATGATCTGTGTGTACTGGCATGGTTTTATATGAAGTTGAACAAAATGCAAAATGCGTTATATAACTCCATTCCACTTTATCTTTGTAAGACACTGAAAATAAATGCGATCATCAAAGACACGGGTATATGTTATTATATTTGCATCAATGGTCATCCAAGTGATTTTGTTGTATATCTATTATTCGTTATTGTAAACGAATATTTAATGAAACTTCAACAAATTTGATACTCGAGAAAAAGTTGTTCTAAACACCTAATTTATTTATTTAAATTTGATTTAAAAACATTCAGCAAAAGTACCTTCCGATAATTTTTGTTTTATCGTTGATTCAATTTTATCTGTTCAACAAATTATTTGGGGTAGTTACTTTAGCAGTTTCAGAAATCCTGTGTAAAAATATACGCTGTCATGTTCAAACGAAATGTGGGGAAATCTTGCTGGTCACTTAAGATATCGGATCAAAGAAATGTTGAACACGTCGTAATCTTGATTCATCTTATTAAATTATCTTACATATATTTTAACAACGTTGTAAACCTAAAGATGTGTGATAATGTAACATAACTTGTTAAAAGCTAATTCCATGAAGCGTAATCTTCAAAGACAGCAATCTTACATCAGCTAAGTACAGTCACACAACGATAGCCTTAGAACTGGAACTGAAAGATATAGCCTCTGTTCTGTATGTGTAATGTCAGCTATATATGCATCAAAAACATCAGGAACGATAGATTGTTAAGACTTATACAAGTTGTAAAAGAAGCGGGAACCATAGTAATGGTTCATTTGATCATCATTTATGAGATTTGAGGGAATGAATGATATTTGCAGTAAATAAAATCAGATGAAAATAAAAACAGTTTCTAATAATTTGCAGAAGCAGAATGGAAAACGAAATTGCATATTGATTTTATTTAAGTTGAGCATCAATCAACAATGTCAATGGGGTTTGCAGAGTTAAAGGCGCTGTAGCACGTTTTTTTCAAAATTTATTTTTTCAAATTTCCCATTTATAATGATAGTTTATGTTATTTAAATTAACTTTAGAGGGTAGAACATCTTATTACACAAACAAATTATCTGTAGTGGTAAAAACTATGTTGCGTATAAAGCAAAAATTGCATGGCGGCCATTTTATTGTGAACACAATTTATTATTTTGTATTACAAAAACGATTCCCATGGCTTAACCAGAACATGTACACTCATTTTAAACTTTATTTTCCGAGGAGAAAAGGATGTTTTACTATTGGTGAAATTATTTTTCAAATACATTTCATCAACTTATTTGAGCGAAAAAACGTGCTACAGCGCCTTTAAGGCATTCACGATGATGTGAATGAACCTAAGAATTGCTCATCGTTATTCTAGGTATCACGAGTCTTTGTGTAGTCCAGAACCGGAACAGAACTCTGTCAAACTAAGGAAAATTGATTAAAGTTTTTCTTACACGTAAAAATGATTTGCTTGAAACAGGCCTACAATCCGATATGCAGTTTTCCGTTTTAAATCTAACACAAATATTGTTATCGTATATTTTGAACGACAGTTAATAATCACTGATTTGACGTTTATCTCTGTATTTGTGATATAAATGACAAAGTGTAATACTTGCTTGTAGGTATGTGTGATAAAATGTATCCCATGAGACATTTAGTCTTAATATTTAGTTTTCATGTATCTTAAGCCGTCTAGGCAGATTGTACTTAAATTGACATCTAAAATCAAGGAAAGATAACTTCTGGTGAAAATCATGAAATATGTTGTACAGTGGTTTTCAGAACATAGTATCACATTTCACATCACAAAACAAAAAACATCTTCTTGTTGGTTTAAATTCGATAAAAGCAGATGAGGATGTACTGTTTTCTCTAACAACACCCATGTGTTTAACCATTCAGTGTTACCAGCTGCTACCTGTACCTAATGACCGATTATTGATAACACATTTGCACCTGCAGGCGAGGCTTCATTCATAAAAAATAAAAATACCTAACTGGAAAAAGAAAGAAACACCAAGACACAATAACCAAAGTGGCCATAAAAAAGCAATGAATATTTATTTACTCTGAGCAAGAGTGCAAAGTGTCGGGTCTCAAAGAACGTAAGACTGAGGTAGCCTCAGATAAATATTTCAACACTGCAGTTAGACTTACCACATTATACGCAGCGCAGTGCCCTCATCTAAGCCGGATTTTAATTGTTTTTATCGCTCAATCGTTGTGAGATCACTCATTAGATAACAATGAGTTGGTTATACACACGTGTGCTACCACCGCGTGCTGCCGTAACGTCATAATCGGTGCGTGACGTCATAGTCGATTTTTGTTGCCGTCAAAATTTGCCATAGCGGGTGACCTATTTGCAAGTGAGCGTCACTAAAAAGGATTTTCTTGCAATTTGCAAAATGCGCTATTTACATCATTGAGTAATAAATAAAATACTAAACTTGGTCCCGTTTGATAACATGTTTATGAAACTCGTGAATGGCATCGGTATTTAACTCGCTTTCGCTCGTTAAAATACCAAACCACTCACTCGTTTAATAAACATGTTATCAAGCGGGGGATCGTTTAGTATTCTATAATTTTAACGTTTTAATCACATTTTTAAACTGATGGCCTGAGTCATGGACACTCGGCTACGGGTTTGCTCCTGTCGAGTAAGATGATGATGATGGACTTATGGTTCAACGTTAACGGATACTAGATCTTCACCTTTAATGACAAATCAAAGGGGGTGTTTTATAGTATGACCACGCTTCACGGTTCATTGCTCCAATGAGGCATAACAAAGACGGTAAAGTCATTTTAGTTTTCTGAACACATTTTGATTGAAGTCTTGCTCCTTGAAACTTACTCTTTGAAGTGAATTGATCTTGACTTTTGCATGCTATCAATTCCTAAAATTGTCTTTAAATACATATTCATGAATCATACAGATGAACAATAAATCTATCCACTCTATTTAATACATGTGCTGATATACTTTTGCATGCGCAGAGGTAACACTGCAATAGGTAGCATTTATGTATGTATTTAAGTTTGTATAATGAAACATGATTTTGAAAGAAATCACAATCATCCAGTCGATTAATTTATCCTTTTCAACGTCATGTGTACTTTTGGGTTACTTTTGTAAAGTCGAAAGCAATATATCCGCTTGTCTGTATATATGAATCATATGGTTCTAAGATTAAAGTATTATCAATTCAAAACTAATTGGCTCTACCTACATGCTAGTACTTTAAATCTCATTTGTTAAAGCAGCTCGCTGTTCCATTGAACGAAGAACAGAAAGGACGCTGAAGCCATTCACCGACAAGTGCTCGTCGGACTGTCCAGGCCTTCTAGTTGTCACGTAACACTTCAATTGCTTTTTTTCTAACACAGAAATGGTTTGCATGCTAGCATATATTCACAACATCGAACTGCTAGAAGCATGTTACGAATATATTTAATAAATAGAGACTATTTCATTGTTTTTGCCAAATATCACTTCTATCTCATCGAGTGGAGTGAGAAAGTGATATGACGGTAATGTGACGAGAAAGAGATATTTTCACGAGTTCACAAAATCGAAATGTTAGAAGCATGTTACGAATATATAATAATATTAAATCTGTCTGCAGCGCTATCCATAACTAACAGCTGTCACAATATGAATTCTCATTTCGAGTTTGAACATATGTGTAAACATATAATAGTCGTGTCTGAAATATATTTATGATTGCATTGTGATCTTGTAATATCTATATTAGTGTGTTTTGAAACATTAATGGTTACATTGAAACATGATAGTGTGCATGTACATGTCAATGAAGCAATTAATCATAGCTCAACAGCATGTATGCTTTGTCTGTTCTTGTCAATCAATGTTTACCATCTAGATTTATTGTGTAATGCCTCAATACCATCTGTCATTTTAAGAGTATATTTGATCAGATAAAAAACCCAGTTTGTCTTATGAAACCCGTTGTAACATAATGTGTCGTGATGAAGTGCAAGTGTTGTAGCGTGCACTTGAAGTCCGTTCTCACGAAACAATTTGTAGTTGAAACTTTAGTTGATTGGAAGAGCGTTCTGTGTCAATTTATCATCTGAAGTCAATACAAATAATGTACATGTAGATGCTACATGTATATATAAACATTGTGAAGGACTTAATTACTATGAAACCATGACTGTGCGCAGAGGCTACATATTGGACAAGATACACAAATGTTCAAAGCACAAAACACAATACGGGGTGATTTTAGAATAAGAAAACAGAAAAAAAGAAAGGCGAAAATTGGAATGTAACACATCATGTTCATAGAGTTAGCGTGTTTCCTAAATCTTTAATTATCTGCTTTATTTTGTTAATCCAGAATTTGAGACATAGCCACAGTAAGCTAGCCTTGGCGTAATCAGTGGAGCGTGAACATATCACCAATTACCCAGGAAATAATGTTGTAATTAACATCACTGTCACAAATAGAGCAACAGCATTTCAACGTCATAAACCGTCTTCAAACAAGATTATTGCTTTTATGTTCATATTAATAATGAGGCTTCCTACATAAAGTATTAGTTTATGCACATTTCTGTAAAAGAACAGTTCTCTAATGATATTCTGTTCATGCGCTCATTTCCTCTCTGCTCACATCATCAGAGATATGCATCAATGCATGTGATCAGATACTTTCAGCTTCAGACATCACACACGCATTATCTGCATTGCTTTTGTAATAACCATGATGCTGAATTCAGTTGTTGTTATGAAATAAATGTTGTCATTCAGAAAAAGCAACATGTCAATTTGTACATGCCATATTGGTCGTGTAAACAGTTTCTTTAATGACATACTGATAGTTTGATTACAAAGAAAAGTAACAATACCATATGTACGTTGCTTTCAAAAACGTATTGATGGTATGGGTGGTCTCATTAGACATGTAGATAAATGTTAAGACATTTGGACAACGCCATGAATGGCATCCAATAGAATATAAAATATCTGTTAAAGATCTGATGAAATGCATTTTTCTCAAGAATGACAGATGATTACCTGTACGTATATTGTATATCGGAATCAATTGAGCATAAAATCGAGACAATATACACTTGCAATTGATAATTATATATAATAACGATAATAATAATAACGATTTTAATTCACCCATTTTAACACTACCGCAAATAGTTTTGAATTTCATTTTGAAAATGCTCACTGAGGCGTGACTGTGATAAGCGACAGACGGGGCTGGCTAGACAGCTACTCCGCCGAGTCTCGTTAATTAATTAATGATGATTATCACTGCCGCTAAATGAATTTATGAGGTGTATTACATCACCAAAAAGACATGTTTATGTACTAATTGTGTAATTGTCATCTGCGGAATTACTTAGGTGGATATCTAAACATTCGATATATGGGACATTTAATCTGGTTTATTGAAGATTTTTTGTGAAATTTACAATCAAAATGTTGCGAAATTACGTTGAATTATGACTATCGTCGAAAAACCAGATTCCTCCAGATACGTCACAGAAGTCATCCTTTCACGGGCCACACCCCCGCAGACTTTGATTCTGGTCGGCGGGGCTAAATCAGGCGGATTTTTAAAAAGCCGTATATAAGTAATTGATGGACCAATTTCAGAAATTTAAAATCGAGCAATTGTCAAATTGACATCCCATTTTAATGAATCCGATTTGGACGTCTCAACCAAGCTGGAAATGACCGGTCGTGGATAATTAGCAGCAGATTGCAGATGAGTTTGTACTCAAATAAAGAATATACAGTAAACGCTTTGTGATTAACATTTATATATGAGTCATACTATCGACACTTATTTTTAGACAAACAATAGTACTCATATCAAATTTTAACACACTTCACAGTAACTAGGAATGCTTATAAATGTTTCCATCCCGTGTCAGAGATTTGATATATCAATCGTATATGTGTTGAATATATATCTTTATTATTCACTTCAATAATAATATGTATTCACATAATATATATTATCAGTATGAGTCAAACTAAGGCAAGAGAGGTGTTAGTGTTGAGAGTTGTTGCTAAGCATGCATCAATGGATGGAAAGTTCTGACATAAAGAAGTATCCACTCTATAAAAACGTTTTCCTTAACAACGGCAGAAACTAATAGGGCTGAGTATTGCACCAAATGTCGTATTGCGATATATTGCAATACATACAACCCGTTTTGTAATGCATATTGTAATATATTGAGTGAACTCTACAATCAACTGTTATACTTCTGTTTGCAGTTTAAACATTACACATTTAGTAAAAAGCCTTTCAAATCTTTCGAAAACTAGACCAAAAGTCAAATTGATAAGTCAATTGTGATGGCATATATTTAGAAAACATTAAGTAATACAGTTGAACACATATTCTTGGACCCAATAAGAATTTTGTAAAAAGTTAAGCTGGTAACTATGCCTACAAACAAGATATATGAGTAAATTTTACTGAAATATATGTTGGTGTGTTATATTGCATATGCACAATCGTATTGCAATAATTGTATCGCACGATCTGTATTGCAATATATTGGTATTGCGATAATATTGCTCTGCCTTAGAAATTAACCCCTGCGTCTCAGGTCTCAGGTCTCTGTGTAGAGATATGTATTGCGGTAACATTTAATTGTAAAATCAAATACGTTTACACTTGACAATATGTAATCACATCTTATATCGTAATAATCACATATCATACAGCACAGTTCTGGTTGTTTTGGTCTATTCCATCTTGTCAAATGTCAAGGCCTTGAACAATGGCGTGGAATGAGGGATGTTAGTATAATAAAATGATAATGATAATAATAATATTACTAATAATAATAATAATAATAATTAATAATAATAATAATAATAATACTAATAATATATTGCATTGATAATGCGCCACATCCACCCAAATAAGTGCTCTTCGATTGAGAGAGGAATTGAGATGGCAGTATAGTTTGAGGACACTGCAAATATACATGTGCAAATATACATGTACACCAGTCACATGGCTTTGCAAGCTATTCAGTAGCATCATATGCCATCATTCATGTATATTTGTACAACAGACTTGATATGCAATTAGGTGTGTGCCCATTAGACTAGTAATTGCATACTGCTCGCTTTGAACATCTGCGTCCTTAGGACTATGTGTATATACTACGAGAAGACTATGACTAGGTAATGAAGTGTACAGTTGTGATCCACACAGACCATATCATTACACATACCCAATTCATGCTGATAAAATGTAAAGATAAACACATAGTTTCGATCTATGTTCGGCAATCCTATGTAATGAATGAACACCATTTTTGAAGATTACATAACAATGTCATGTATTTAAACGTCAATTTGCGCATAACCCACACTTATCGCAAATTAATATGTAGGCATTTATGATACTTTAAAATGATTTTACAATTTCTCAGGGACCAATGGATGTATTGTATATCAATTATTGAATAACATTTGTTGATTTTTTTTCACAGAATAATTCATACTGCCGTCAAAGTTTTAACAGACAACTAATTATTACAATACTAAGAATACGTCAGCAATGAGTGAATAATGAAATTATTTCATAAGGAGGATGCTTTATAAAGTAATGAACAATATCATTTGTTGTCTCGATGTTTAGATCTGTCAATGTCACAGAAGTATCTAGTCTACATGTGTGTTTATATGGTACCAATACTTCGTTCTAATCTGCTTCGGTTACCGATCGATCAAGCCATTCTATTGAACAGTGTTAGTTTCATCTAAACTTTCCGTTACCCCTTTAAGAGGCATTTAGAAGTTGATAATATAAAGAATTAAGACAAATTATTAACTTAATGTCAATTCTTCAAACTCATCTTTATCAGAGGTGACTCGTGTTTGTTTCAAAGAAGTGAAACTCGACTTCCAGTACGACAAGTGTTTAACCACACTGACAATTGCTTCTGCGACAGTAGCGAGGTCAAAGCCAAAACTGACAAGCAGAAGAGTCGACTATAGCACCGCAAAGTGGGAAACGTTTAAAATATATTGGCCAGTGGTTATATGAAGCTTTATTCTTTATGATTCTATATTAGTCTTTAATGATAAGTTCATGCTTCACCAGAACATATACTTCCTAAGTTGTTAACTTTGCCTAACAAGATCTGTTCTGAAAGTGAAATTGTAAAAAATCATTTTGAGTTTTGCTCCGGAATATGTTGTTTCCATGGATATGGATAACAACAAGAAGACCCAGGAAATCGGAACAAGGGTTATAATTTGAGAAGAAATAATTGTGCACTTCTTATTTTCATTCCATTAACGTATTGATACTCTCAAGCCACACAACTGATTTGATTTTAAACAGTTTCTGAGAAAAGCTATCCCCTTTGAAGATACCTGGAACAGAGTCGAAAATGCGGAACACGGGCAATAACTCCGGAAAAAAAACACACGTTTCTTATTTTGGAACTCCATCAAGATATCGATACTCTCAAGCCACACACCAAATTTTGTTATCCTATCTAAAACAGTTTATGAGAAAAGCTGCCCCCTTTGAAGATACCTGCAACATAGTCGAAGAAACAGATCAAGGGCAATAACTCAGGAATAAAATAATCACACGGTCCTTATTTTCGAACTCCATCAATATATTCCCTCAAGCATCACACCAGATTTGGTTATCCTATCTGAAAAAGTTTACTTAAACTGAGAATAGATACCATGAACAAAGTCCAGAAATACGGAACAAGGGCATTAACTCCGGAAAAGATAACTGCACGCTTGTAATTTTCATCAATGTATTAATGCCCTCAAGCCACACACCAAATTTGGTTGTCCTATCCTAAATAGTTTCTGAGAAAATCTGTCCCCTTTGGAGATACCATGAACAGCGTCCAAAGTACGAATAAATTGTTTCTTAGACGTCTCGGACGGACGCACGGACGGACGGACGGACGCACAAACGTATGGACACACAGACGGACGGAGCTCAAACCTATACCACCCTTCCGATTCGTGGCGGGAGATAATAACAATCAGAAAAAGGTAAAAAAAAACAAACATCGCATACGATGATTTGTTTACATACCATGTTTTATTGGGTTGGGTCTTATAGATTTTGTTCAGTTCTAGTCCGAAAACAGTATGTTAAGTTATGTTTGCATGGAAACGTCTAAAAATATAATTCCAAAGTAATTGAAAACACCAAAGGAACATCTACAAATGATGATTGTTTCATATACCCAGTTTCATTATAATTTGCTTGGCCTTACAGATTGTTTTATTTCTGGTCCGGAAACAGTGTTCTGTTTCCAGGGAAACGACCAATCATGAAACTTACCTCTTCGAATTATCTTATGACTGTTAACTGTTCAATCACGGCTCATGAATTCATGTTTTCATTTTTGTAGCTCATTGACCATGCATTCGTGTGTGGATATCTTGCGTATTATAAATATCCATTATTACTATTATTCCTAAGCCATAACAAGGGAATGTTTATTCTCTGATAACTCGAAGACAATGTATATCCGTGTTAACATCTTCAGTGACATGATAAAAAGTGCCTTGGTATTTTTTGCAGCAATTGTGCTCAGATCGAACATTACCATGCAGGTACGGTGCTTTATCTTACAATTACCTTTAAACATACTCGCCATATCCTCTGACTATAAGATGAGAGCAATGAGTAATGAAATAAGCAAGGGAAAATGTAAATAAAAAGAGAACTTAGAACAGAAATTCGAAACTTGCATTCTTTGTATTTTTAATTCAATTCTAGTTCAGTTTTTAGTCTAATATAATTAGTGATCAATGTAATTAAACTGAAAAAGGTCATGAAATATTTCCAATTACAGATGACTACAAGAAACAAAAAACCTCAAAAGTTAGTCATTTTAATTAAATCAGGACGCATTTTCGTAAAACTTTATGGGTTATGCTTTTCATGTTTTAAGGAAGTGTCACGAACTAATTCCAGGGAGATTGCTTCAAAGGCTCTAAATATAAGGAGTTTGCTTTTCTCAAGAAAATAAAGTCAAAAGATTGATAACATCTAATATCTGTCCCAAAAGAACATTAAAAGAACATTGACGACCAAAGACGATTCATAGCACACGTCTTAGTCTCAATCCAACTGTCACTGACGCAGTTACTGATCCATGAACAAACTCGTCTGTTTCTGCCCTTCACTTGTCCGTTGCATTACACGTAAGGTCAGTAATACTCCTAGCATGAGGGGTAAATGCAAATCGTGAAACTAAAAGACAGCGTTGTGTGGTTACACAGCGCACGTATTTTGTCTTATGCGCAAGGCATCGGAAACACTTATTTTCAACTGTGAGCAATTGAGAGACAGTATACTTTGCTTATGCAGTGGTCTTAATAGAACTGTTTATTTCATCTAAGGTGCAACAATTCAATTGTTGTCTAGCAACTAAGATGAATATGATAATCCTCAAATACTAAAATTGCTTTATTTGAAGACAAGAGATTTATTATTATTAAAATTATTATGATTAAAGGAACAACTATAGTCATTTGAATGTATGAGAAGCTACATTGTACAATGGACACGAACGGAATGCTGGAAAATAGATAAACTAAATAAATAAATATACTGCACCTTTATTTACAATATTTATATAATACTAGTCAATGATTTTATGAATGTTTCTTGTTTAAATGAAGATGCTTGCACGTAAGTAGAGAGATAGAGTACTGACGAGAAATAATTACTGGGCGATTGAACACATTGCTATCTTAAAATGAAGATTTACATATTATACTGTAAATGACCTATATTTATTAATACAATTATGATTGCTCTGAATTATTCATTATAAGCCCAAAGTTGTTCATTTAAATATTAAATAATTCTTACACCAACTCCTAATACTAGGACTGGAAATGAATATTGAACGACGTAAACACCGCCATTATTAAATAGATTAACTAAATTGTCACAGGATTTAATTGTACAAATATTTCTAATCACATTTTTCCAATTCCGATCGCGTCAATCACACTTAATTCGTAACAAAGTTTACTTTGTTCAAGATAATGGTATAAATCAAATCACATATATAAATAATCATAAAATAACCGCCTAACCATGTTAGTGATATAATATAGTCTTTAGTAAAAACCGACTCAGAATAACGTCACGTTTCCGAGAAATAAAAAAATATTTTACATCACGATTCTGCTATCTTTATTCCACAAAAACATCTATGTATATGTCAAAAGCGAAATAAACGAGTTTACTTTTAAAGAAATCATTTCTGATCTTATCACGACTTTAAATCGTGCGTCGATAATTTTAATATTATAACAATTCCATCTCTGAAGTAAAATCATATTTGAATCCTACCTGTCACGACCAGATCATTATGAAAAAAATGGCTATTTTGTTATGTGTGACATATGAGAAAATAAATAAATAAAGATTTAATTCTTAAATGTCAATTCAACAGACATATTCTAGCAAACTGCATATATCAGTCACAAGCAAGATTGTGAGTCCATATATTCAAGTTTATTTCCCTTTGCTAACCTAGCATTGTACATAGTTATCCATGACGAGCGCCTCACTCTTCTTTGAAACAGTTGAATGATTTTAATTCAGCTTAGTTACTACATTGTATGCGATTTACAAGTTTTAGAGAATGATATATGTATCTTGTTATTTAAGAAATAGAAGACGAGTTGGCGTGCTTTATCGTTGAATAAAACATAGCAGGTATCTTATACTTCCTAATGCTTTAGCAAAGTTTCAACAACTTGAATAATTACTTTTGCAATGTTAATGTCCTTTTTTGAGTCCTTTTCAGCTTGGTAGTGTGGCATATTTTGATAAGTGGAATCAATCTTATAATTATTCTCTCCGTTTAGCTGTATATTTAAGTACGTGAAGGGTTACATCTTTAAATGTTAACCATTATCGAAGCATTAGTCTAATTACCCAATGCCAGGACGTCTTACAGCTGATTTGTCTCACTCTATAACAATTAAAATCATTCTGCACTACAATACAATACAAAGTAAATATAAGTCTAGACCTGTTCTGCATGCATTATTTCAGTGCCCTTCCACCCATCCCTTTCTCTGCACTAATATTTATACTAGAGGCAATTTTATCAATGAACTACTTTTTAAGTAGCGCCAAAGCCTCAAATCAACTCACGGTATTGTCGGTGTAATACATTAATGTATTGTAACAGAAAGTGGATTGGGTCAAGAATCAAAGTAATGTTGTCTTACATAATCCAAAGTGATACTTGGTGGTTCTATCATACCTCTTTTATCACCATGGATAAACCAAATAAAAGTCTGATTTATTGTTATATTTTGATTGCTGGACATGATACTGTTTATTCAATTATTTGTTTATTCAATCATACTGACTTTATTTAATTAAAGATACAGGTCTATGCATAATTGCATATGTTTATTATTTGACAGATGGGCGTGTAAGATTCCGAGAGTTTTGGAGACTCACATTACGGTGGGCCCTCCATCATGATGTGGGTTGAAATCAGTTTGGGTAGACGCGCGAGTGCCACCTGTAATCTATCAACACACTGTACAATGTCGTGGCAGAGGCGTCCCAGCGCCATGTGGACAAAGTAGCCAGCTCTGAGTCAGGACTGTAATCCCGTGGAACATCTCTAGGATGAGATTGAGAGACGTCTTCGCCGCAGACCCGCACGTCCACGAACTCATCAACAACAGTTACTGCGACTGGCCACGTAAGATGTGTAACATCGCTCGTGCCTTCAATCGACGTTTGTTCAAGTCAGCGAGTCGAAGATGTCTCTGTCAACAACACTGGCTGCCATACCCGCTATTAACACTGTTAACTGTACGGCACTCCTCCATTCAGAATGTAACTAACCGAAACACTTTGCCATGTTGTCCAATATCCAATGTAATAAATAAATTAAAAAAAAATGAATTATTGTTTGTAGGTTATTTTATGCCGTCGGGTTAATATATATCATCCATATCAACGTGTAATTTTATTTCAGTACAGGTTTGATTGTTGCGTTTCATTTTGAGTTGAATATATATTCACCTAGTGAAACCTATGAACCTAGTGAAATCAACTTTGTTGTATTGTAACTGTATTATACAGCTGTATATGAATATATATAACAAGTTGTTTCAGAGTGTGATGGACGTTTAAGAATTAATATATAGATTGAAAAAGTCAAAGCTCCGAGGCAATGATAGCTACATCAAAGATAGGTAACTTATACATTGGTGGATGACGTCAATATATATATATATATATATATATAATTTGAGGAAGCCTCTTTGAAATATATCCTGGCTTGATTTACAGTTTGATTTAAATTCGAATCTATTCTGAGGACTACAAGGTGCAAGATATTACATTTACCATGACAGGAACTGGATCGATAGATTCCTCTCCTCGGGGTATCATGACTGCTCGTATTACTGCCAATTCTATACAGATACACATCCTTCATTAGCAGGCCAATCACGTCACTTTTTTGGATAGAGAGCCATTTCGAATGCATTCGGAAGTATCAACACCTTGCAAATGCAGACTAAAGTATGGCTTTCTATAGTTACATGTACATGTAAACTGACGAGCAAAAGAAAGTTTAACACTCACTTGTTTTCGATTAATTCAAATTTTTAAAGAAATGAGATGAATTTGATTATGGAACGATACAAAAACACCTCTCGGCAGTAGTTTGAATGACTTAATTGGTGACTGTTTTATTTGTTCACTAAAATATCATTATTTAAAGAAGACAGGGGTAAGAAATCAAATTTACACCAACATGACTCTTACCATGTTTAAAATGTTGTAAATGTGTGCAGGACGAAACGCATTTATAGATTTTAACACAGTGTATGTTTTATATGTCGATGAACAGTTATGTTTTTTCAAAATTAATTTGGGGGAATTTCAAAATTTGAATTTTAAATTTTAATACCAAAAATTTAAACCGCGTAGAGGTTTTCTTATTAACTAATTTCACAAACAAGTCCGTTTTTTTAATACGACGTCGAAAACTCGAGATGACTTCGAAAATTATACAAATGATAAATACAACTGAGCCATATACCTTCTTTTGCCCGTACATTTACATGTACGTACCAACGTACCGACAGTTTGACTAGCTAACTGAACGTGTACCTGACCGTGTTTCTGTACGCCATGAGAGGAAACCCGGGCGATACTTCGGCCACCGATAATTATTATTCTACATCCCTGTTTGGCTGTTGGCTACATTCACAGAGGAACTCCATCGCGTTTGGTTTGTTTCAGTAATCCGAACGTTTCGCTATTCGAACGTTTGTCATAAAAACGGAAGCGTTCGGATTATCGAGGCTTGACTGTGCTTATTATTTGTGTGTTTTGTATGTTTGTTAACCCTTTGAATTTTGTGCGACTATTTTGATTCGTACTTTCGTATTTTATAGGATAGAAAAGAAATTTCAGAAACATGTACTTGAAAAAATTATGTTTGAAAATTTACGACCACCAACAACTATGTGACATAACGTGTATGTAACATGTGATACTGGAAATAAACAATCATGTTATATGTCATCAATTGTATATCTACTGAAGAACTATTCAGAACTGAAGATAATACTCCCTCTTTATAACATTCATATTTTAAAACTGTAATGACTTTTAGAACGTATGTTTTATTCAAAAACCAGTTTCAGGAGAAGGTAAATACTTGCTTAAAGGTGTTCATTCTTCGTAGGCGGATTTCGCGACTGAGATTAACTTTTTAAAGAGAATCCGATGACATAAACATCATGTTCAAGAATCATATATCAAGCGGTTGTGGATTTCACCAACATCATAGACTCATAACAAAACTTAAATTATTTATAGGTTTTTTTATGTATTTGCTCAGAGAAGGAAGTTGCTGTGGGGGAAATATTTCTATGTTCAGAAGTACAATTTTTATCGATCCGTTGTCAGTTCATTTTGGCTCTTTTTCCGTATCTCACGAAGGCTTACACGTGTACGTAATTCTCCATGTGACAACGTTAAATTGATAAATCAGCAATAACTAGATCTAAACCAAACTGACATAGTGTTTGTCCTACAAAGAAACAAGTTTATTAATTGCAATGCCATGTAAAGGGGATATAACCAGCATCTGATCATTGAGAATGAAAATGGCTTATGTAATTTATATTCATTGTCACAATAAAATATAATTCTCATATAGTGAGATGGTGCAATGAACATTCTTAACGTGTACACAGAATGCTCACTATATTTCAGAAGATAAACTTAATACCTCTCGCATTTTTCGTTGGCCTTTTATGGTCAATGTTTCTAATCATGTTTCCTGCACAATTCATGTACATTGCGTTTGAATAATTTTTTGGATGCACGATTTATGCACTATTTTCAAGTTTCACATGTAAAGTTCACAAAGTTCACACCCATGACACTGGTATTCATATCCAAACATTGACATTATCGAAATTATATTTTGTGAAAAGATATTTTCGTTGGCCTTTTATGGTCAATGTTTCTAATCATGTTTCCTGCACAATTCATGTACATTGCGTTTGAATAATTTTTTGGATGCACGATTTATGCACTATTTTCAAGTTTCACATGTAAAGTTCACAAAGTTCACACCCATGACACTGGTATTCATATCCAAACATTGACATTATCGAAATTATATTTTGTGAAAAGATATGTGAATATAAATTCATTCCAACACCTGTGCCTTTCTTTTTTTGCAGAGTGTATAATATAATTATTCAGGGTTGCATCGTTAATCGACACAATCGTTAACATTCCTGGTTTTGGCAGGAATACGCGCTACTTTACTGACTACATTGTATATGGTCAACTCAGCTATCAGATAGCGTACACCAAGTATTATAACTTCTGGTCTTGTTTCAGGGGTGGACGAGTTTCGGATCAAGCGCTCTGATGTTTGAATCGCGCCATGGGCTCGACAACTTTATCTGCTTTTATGAACTGATATACACTGTCGGCCAAAAGAAACGCCTACAAGTTATCTTATCAGATTTCGTAAAAACTATAATGAGCAGTTTATCAATATTATAGCGTTATGAAGTTGTACTATTTCTGTGTAATATATTCAAATTTCAGAAGTTGTCATGTCACGAAATAATGATAATTGTTAAAATGAGACAACAGAAAAGTTCAGATTTCTATCAGTGCTTGGTAAGGAAAACATTTGAAACAGATTTCCATACCACCATGAGGAACAATACAGGCACGCATTAGCATTAAAGTGGTGATGACGCTACAAATGTACGTGGTTACGGTGCGCGAGTGAATCAACCAGAAATAGCGGTGTTCATTGGGCGTGTTTTTCATGAATGTTACTGACTGTAATCACAGTTTTTCAACGGTTTCAATGGACTTTCATATCAATTATTGTTTCAGCATAACGTGAAGACCACATTAATTATATTTCAGAAATTATTTCATCTTACATTTTAAGGAAAATCAAGTAGGCGTTTCTTTTGGCCGACAGTGTACCTTATGAGATATTTTGATGCACTGCTACACTGAATTTCAGTAACAAGAATGATAATAGTAGATGCTGATAGGTTAACAGCAAAGACATAATGGCCTGACTAATAATGCGAGCTGTTTCCATGCATTGTTATCAACCGCCGTTATATTCATGAAATACTAATGAAAGCGGCGTTATTATTTTTTTTTGCAAATCATCTCACTCGCCACATATATACAATATATACCCCCCTTTGTAGCAAATGATGTTGTACATGTATAGACGCATATCAAATACAGGATGCATAATTCACGTCTGAATGGCTCCTGATTCTGACATTGGCGCAAGGAAACTTGTGGTAGCACTGATGTTGCAATGACGCATTCATCTTGTATTGAATTTGCAGCTTGCATTTGTCCTTTTTAGCAAGTTATTGATGTTGGATTTTTCAATAGAACTGACATAATGTGTTTGGAGAATAAATCTATACACTTGCGAGATATAGTAAGTAGACCATGTAAGAATTGCTTTCGTTATTCAAGTAGGATATTTATCAAAGATAATTAGTGATTAACGTATTATGCCAAAAGTAATCCGCCAGTGCCCAATCAGGTATACGTAATCCATATAAATAGTGTGAACTATGTACGATGGCAGCATATCCGGATGCAAGATTCCATAGTTTCCAAGTTTCCAACATTTAATTACGATTGCAAAATTTTCAGAACAAATTTAGTTTGGCAGATTTAGAATTTCAAAGGAATATTTTAAGTTTACGTCTTTTATCATATGAACGCATCCCTGTCTTGCCATCACCTTCGTTTATGATTCAAGTTACTTGAATATAAGATGTTGACATTCTTAAAGGGGCAGTAGCACGTTTTTTCGCTCAAATAAGTTGATGAAATGTATTAGAAAAATAATTTCACCAATAGTAAAACATCCTTCTCTCTTCGGAAAATAAAGTTTAAATGAGTGTACATGTTTCGGTAAAGCCATGGGAATCGTTTTTGTAATACAAAATAATAAATTGTGTTCACAATAAAATGGCCGCCATGCACTTTTTGCTTTATACGCCACATAGTTTTTACCACTACAGATAATTGGTTTGTGTAATAAGATGCTTTACCCTCTAAAGTTAATTTAAATGACATAAACTATCATTTTAAATGGGAAATTTGAAAAAATAAATGTTGTAAAAAACGTGCTACTGCCCCTTTAAAGCTCCACGTCGGATGGTGATTATAATTACAATATTATTGGATTAAAGGACCTTACATAGGAATAACAGTTTATCCTTCAATGTTTCATTTATCTAATATACTCCCGTCTCATGTGAGAACATCGTGCATGAAGATGTGTAATATGTTTTTTTTTGTTTTTTTTTATATTTGTTTTCTCGACCATATAGAAATATTGATTCATATCAATGACCCACCGGCTCTACTTATAAATGTTCTCTGCATCAAAGAGTATGTATTCCTTTATGGAGGCACACTATATATTGTTTTGCAAGATTTAAATACTGCCCCTTGGTGAAAGATCTGTAAGTACTTATTTGGACAAAAGAACATTTCTGTTGATTAACCTTTTTTTTCTAGAAATCATGTTTGTGATAGATGTTATTATTGCTAATTCATGTGGAAGGGCTTCTACTAACAAGCTAGTATGAATCAAATCAAGTCTCATGGTCAAATGAATTTGCACTAGTTCACAAGATTGTGAATTGCTTTTCCAAGTTGTACACATATTTATCACTGTTATTATTCCATTTTTAATCTCTCAAAATTGCAAGAGCAGCGATGTTGCTGTTAAGAATAACTAATAATACGTATTTAAACCACTTTTACTATCTCCTATTTCCAAATCTCCATGCAGACATAGTACTAAGATGAAAAAAAGAGTTATATAACCGCCCATCGACTTTTACAAACAAACGTTTTCTCCAATTTCTCTCAACTCAATTATTTTGTCATCTACACTCTCCCCTTAAATCGTGGTTTCTTGATTATATTAGCTACTCCAACTTATAGACAAACATTTATTTAACAGCCACTGCTAATGCTCAAAGCAATGAATGAATCATTTATACAGT
Source organism: Gibbula magus (assembly GCA_936450465.1). Taxonomy (NCBI): domain Eukaryota; kingdom Metazoa; phylum Mollusca; class Gastropoda; order Trochida; family Trochidae; genus Gibbula; species Gibbula magus. The sequence goes on along the minus strand of OW388293.1, from coordinate 69,347,762 downwards.
AAGGGGTTATTTAGCAGTGCGTAAACATGGAATGACTGTGTTCGATAAAAGGATTGTCTTTCACAAATCACATCAAGTCAAGTCTGTAAACATCATAAGATATCTGTGATCTTTCACAGAACAAATGTATTGATTTGCTCAAACAAATAATGAATCTGGTTTCAAAGAAACAGCAATCAATAGACAAGTTCGGAAGGTGAAACGGCCATTATATTTACTCTAGGAATAACGTTCACAATAAAAGTGTTGTTTGGGAACGTTAACAATCAGATACCTTATGATGTAGTTATATTCTGTTATATTTTACCTAATGTATATAATGCTCAATAATACCCGTTTTGCCTTACAAATTTATTGCAATATTAGAAAAAAAATGTTTTAAAGAGAAACTGATTGATGAAACAATAAAATGTTTATCTTTTATGAACAATATGTCATTACGTATTCTCAAATCCATATTTGTATTACAATCCAAATCGACTTTTGATATTCCACCCAGACCAGATAGAGATGTCGACACATATGTTATTGGCATGATTCTAAGATATGAATCGAAATTGATAGATGGTAAAATGGCAACCTTGTCAACCATAAACTGACCACAGTGTAAACACAAAGAAATATCGATCACTGCAACGCATTTATATACTTAAGCAAAAAGCTCATATACATGTAAATGGCATATACGTGTGGATTGACTTTTAGACATCGACCGTAACATACAAGAGGATACCTACGTTTATACTTCAACTGTGATCTGGTCGAATAACTTGTCCAATATCGTATTTCTATATTTTGAATTGACAGTACATGATTCATGCGTCTCGTTTTCTAAACAGATGTAAGTTCAAGTCTCTCCGGACAGGGCTGTTATACATGGTTAGGCCTTTACAAATTAAACAAAAAATGATATGAATGCCCTGTCACATGAACCAGTACATTCTGCATTAGGGAAAATGATCCTATCAAATGTGAGTTTGCATTTGGCATGGCATAAGAAATTGTATAAATGGGTGGTTATATTTTTCACTGACAATTTCATATTATATAAACAACAAGGATTTATCTTCGTAAACTTGTATCTTTCTAGGAATAAAAATAAAAGCAAACGAAGTCAGTTATTTGTGAGAATATTTTCCCGTGATTGTTTGCTTTCGGGACAATGTTGGTCACCAGGGGTTCATGAAGGCAGAGGGTCGAGGCACAGGTCTTCGTTAGACATATGGCAAGGTTCATAATATACATGCATATATCGTCTGTTATCATGCAATGGATGGTGTTCCCGACAGGATAAAGGCAGGAGATATTTGTTCGATATCCGTTGGGGTCATATACAGGTAAAGATGCAAAATAGCGAGGTCAAGTGACGGAACTTCGTTTTAAAATGACGTCACACGTATTAACATTTCGAACGCCTGTAATAATTTGAATTGCCGTAATAGCGCAACATCGATCTTCATGTAAATATACATGCTTCATTTCATGCATAATCATGTAATGCACTTCATGCATAATGAGGCAAAAATTATTATGATCAAGCATTGCCAAAACATGTTCATCGCGATTTGAAATCTACCGAGCAAATTAACACTTTATAAATATTAACAGGTATCAAAGGCAGCTTGAGTCGCATATTCTCTCACCGAGCGTCGATCGTCTTGTTACTTGTGTAAATCGGGTTTTATATGTGGTAAATTTCCTGCATTAGGAATAAACACTTTGTATTTAGCTCGCCAAGGCTCGCAAAATACAATGTTTATTCCTAATGCAGGATATTGGCCATCCCCAAACACACTCTCATGATAACCTCTTTTTTCGTGGGGAAATGATCTAAACGGCCGCGTCATACCAAAAGACGTTAAAAGATGGGAGTTGTTACATCTTTGCTTGGCGCTCCGCCTTATAAGGATAGAACAATGCTTGAACTAGCGCTGCACTGTCGCTGCCGGATGCCAAGGGCACAACAATTATTTCCAATTTACTTTGCATTGAGGACAATACATTGTTATTATGAAAATCATAACAAAAAATAAAAAAAATACTGGTTAGCTTGTGTAGTGTTCAGATGCATGTACTAGTTAAATTTTGTTTGTATGGAAACTGGATTGCATACATTGCTTGCGTTTAAATAGGTATTAAGTGTGAGTGATTTCATTTCGCAGGTGTGTATGCTAAATATATAGAGATTATTACCCGAGGAAGTGTGTCATATGACTTTTACGAAACGAGTGTGATTTTTTTGTATTGCCCGAGCGAGAGCGAGGGTTATACACAAATTTGCACGAGTTTCGTCAAAGTCATATGACACACTTTCGAGTGTAATAATTTCTTTATTACCCATTTTATTCCATTTGATTCGCGTAAAAATAGCCAGGAAACGGCCCACTTCTCTTGCGACGGCAAGCTACAGTGATGTCACGAACAATCGTGGTATGACGTAACAGACGACACAAACCGGGAGGTCGCGGTGAGACAATGGTTGCTAGGCAAACGTGATATGTGCACATGTGCTCATATCAATAATATTAACTCGGTTATTTTCAACTATATGGGTAATAAATGAGTTTATGCGATTTGAGTATTACATTATGAATATTTAGTTAATATGTGTGTGAGCGTACATGAATGCATCTGTGAGTAAGTGTGTAGCAACTACCAGAGACATTTTACAGTATGACAGATATCGTGGTGGGGCAGTAATGGATGGACGGGAACGCTTTTGTCGTGATGTTTGTCAGGTTTATGAAGTCGTATTCAAGCCCTACGTCGTATGGACAACGTTCGTCCCCACACGACTCATGTGTAAACTAAGGAACAGAAACATTGCAGAGTTTCCTCGGCCTGATAAAAGTCTAGTTAAATGTCCAAAATAATTCGTAGTTTTCAATGATTTATGCGAACCCATATTTGTTTCCTTTATACATCTATCATAACTTTCCAGATATCATTAACTTTGGATAAAGTGTTTATGTGTTATACATCAAATAAAGGAAGAATTTATTGTTTTAGTCATCCATTTGTTTTATATATCTTCCCAATGTTTGTGATCCTTCTCCGTTTGACATTCATATCCTGAAACAGTAATGACAATATTAGATTTGCTCTAAAACATATTTCGGAGTAGACGTTTTTTTTATATAAAAACAAGATAATGTTATGTTAATAATCCTTCATCTGAATTTCTTGAAGAATTTTTCAAGTTTCTGATGTCAATAACATCAAAGTCGCATATCAAAAGATTCGTAATTAACATTTCTGTATGTTTTTCTCAGATGAGGAAGTTGCCATGGGGAAAATATTCCTAATCCAAACAGGACAGTTTTTATGTAGCAGTTGTCAATATATTCCGTTTCCGTTTCTTTTCACCAAAGGATAATATAGTTTTCCATTACATTTAGTCATAATGATAAATCCGCAATAACTAGCTGGCACATTGTGTTTCATACAAAACGGGTCAATTAGTTGATATATCTCACTTGCAAGAAACGACATCCTTGAGAATGAGGAAATAAAGGAAACATCATCATCTAGTAAATGACGGGCTTTCTGTAGAAGTTATTCTAGCCTATAGTTTATTTGATATTAATTTTCATCTCACAATGTCATATTCCAAGAGATTGAGATATCATACAATATAGCAGTGTAATGACTTATATATATATATATATATATATATATATATATATATATATATATATATATATATATATATATACTACATTTGATATTTAATCTCACAATGTCATATTTCAAGAACAGATTGTGTCGCAAGAGCAGTGAACCGTGAAAGTGTCTTATATGACATGTACGAAACTCTTTTCCCATTTATAATGATAGTTTATGTCATTTGAATTAACCTTAGAGGATAAAACATCTTATTACACAAACTAATTATCCGTGGTGATAATAACGAGCCTGCGTATAGACCACAATTGCATGGCGGCCATTTTATTGTGAACACAATTTATTATTTCGAATTACAATAACGATTCCCAAGGCTTTACTAAAACATGTACACTAATTTTTTAATTTGATTTTCCGAAGAGAGAAGCGTGTTTTACTATTGGTGATATTACTTTTCAATTACATGTCATCATCTTATTTGAGCGAAAAACGTGCTCCTGTCCCTTTAAATATCATTCAGTGTGGCTGATAAAAGTGTGTGCACTTCTAAGTAAGAACCGCCAGTGCACAACGGTAGCGTCGTTTTTGTATTCTGCTGTTTTGTACTCTCAGTGATCTTCAATAACGCAATGACTTTCATGCAATAAACATCAATCATATTTGTGTGGCAACGTCAATTAAATATTGATATTTTATATTGAATGAAATACTCATCAGATACGTGTTATGCAGTGGGAACGTATGCAGCGCAGAACACTTTGGCTAAAATCCCAAATACTTTGTTTCAATTGAAGGATGCACTCTGTTTACAAAATTTCACTAAACCAAATAATTTCGCAGAATAAGAATTTCGAAGGGATAGTTTTAGTTATAACTAAATATCCTTAGCTCACATTGTCACAATGTCTTTCATAGCTAAGAATTTCGGAACAACAATCATTAATGAATTAGCAGCAAATCCTTCTTGATTTTAATCTTCAGATTCTTCGAGAATGCCATTTCCAGAACACAAAATTTCAATTCATATCTGTTCTGAAACGTATATCAAATATTCAAAGTTCATATTGCAAGTGAATTGGTTATTACAGAATGTAATTAACGTCGATAAATCTAATTATTTCTGTAAAAATATCTTCAGATTGAATGAATATTTTGCATGCCGTGAAACACTTTCTTTTCTATCACTTAACACGTTTCCTTTAATCTCCAAGCGATATCAATTTATAACGATGTTCATTGGCCTATATTTTTAAGTTTGATCAAAAACGTTATTAGAGTTGGTTTATCTTTTTCACTCTTGAAAATAATCTCATACAATTTTATAAAGGATATTTTGATAGAAAAAAATGAAAAAGAATAAGAAATATATATATCAAAAATATATTTGAAATAAGGTGTTTCTTCAAGTGTACAGTAATCATATTTTCAAATGACTAATATAAACCTCCCTTAAAGGTGAAACAAAAGTTGTAGGAGAAAACTTTGAGCAAAAACGTTATTATAGTTGGTAAAATGATTAATGGCAATTCGGGGTTTTCATACATAAACGCTTTTCACTCTAAACAAAATATCATACAATTATATCATATACTCTTGCGACGGCAAGCTACAGTGATGTCACGAACAATCGTGGTATGACGTAACAGACGACACAAACCGGGAGGTCGCGGTGAGACAATGGTTGCTAGGCAAACGTGATATGTGCACATGTGCTCATATCAATAATATTAACTCGGTTATTTTCAACTATATGGGTAATAAATGAGTTTATGCGATTTGAGTATTACATTATGAATATTTAGTTAATATGTGTGTGAGCGTACATGAATGCATCTGTGAGTAAGTGTGTAGCAACTACCAGAGACATTTTACAGTATGACAGATATCGTGGTGGGGCAGTAATGGATGGACGGGAACGCTTTTGTCGTGATGTTTGTCAGGTTTATGAAGTCGTATTCAAGCCCTACGTCGTATGGACAACGTTCGTCCCCACACGACTCATGTGTAAACTAAGGAACAGAAACATTGCAGAGTTTCCTCGGCCTGATAAAAGTCTAGTTAAATGTCCAAAATAATTCGTAGTTTTCAATGATTTATGCGAACCCATATTTGTTTCCTTTATACATCTATCATAACTTTCCAGATATCATTAACTTTGGATAAAGTGTTTATGTGTTATACATCAAATAAAGGAAGAATTTATTGTTTTAGTCATCCATTTGTTTTATATATCTTCCCAATGTTTGTGATCCTTCTCCGTTTGACATTCATATCCTGAAACAGTAATGACAATATTAGATTTGCTCTAAAACATATTTCGGAGTAGACGTTTTTTTTATATAAAAACAAGATAATGTTATGTTAATAATCCTTCATCTGAATTTCTTGAAGAATTTTTCAAGTTTCTGATGTCAATAACATCAAAGTCGCATATCAAAAGATTCGTAATTAACATTTCTGTATGTTTTTCTCAGATGAGGAAGTTGCCATGGGGAAAATATTCCTAATCCAAACAGGACAGTTTTTATGTAGCAGTTGTCAATATATTCCGTTTCCGTTTCTTTTCACCAAAGGATAATATAGTTTTCCATTACATTTAGTCATAATGATAAATCCGCAATAACTAGCTGGCACATTGTGTTTCATACAAAACGGGTCAATTAGTTGATATATCTCACTTGCAAGAAACGACATCCTTGAGAATGAGGAAATAAAGGAAACATCATCATCTAGTAAATGACGGGCTTTCTGTAGAAGTTATTCTAGCCTATAGTTTATTTGATATTAATTTTCATCTCACAATGTCATATTCCAAGAGATTGAGATATCATACAATATAGCAGTGTAATGACTTATATATATATATATATATATATATATATATATATATATATATATATATATATATATATACTACATTTGATATTTAATCTCACAATGTCATATTTCAAGAACAGATTGTGTCGCAAGAGCAGTGAACCGTGAAAGTGTCTTATATGACATGTACGAAACTCTTTTCCCATTTATAATGATAGTTTATGTCATTTGAATTAACCTTAGAGGATAAAACATCTTATTACACAAACTAATTATCCGTGGTGATAATAACGAGCCTGCGTATAGACCACAATTGCATGGCGGCCATTTTATTGTGAACACAATTTATTATTTCGAATTACAATGTGGCTGATAAAAGTGTGTGCACTTCTAAGTAAGAACCGCCAGTGCACAACGGTAGCGTCGTTTTTGTATTCTGCTGTTTTGTACTCTCAGTGATCTTCAATAACGCAATGACTTTCATGCAATAAACATCAATCATATTTGTGTGGCAACGTCAATTAAATATTGATATTTTATATTGAATGAAATACTCATCAGATACGTGTTATGCAGTGGGAACGTATGCAGCGCAGAACACTTTGGCTAAAATCCCAAATACTTTGTTTCAATTGAAGGATGCACTCTGTTTACAAAATTTCACTAAACCAAATAATTTCGCAGAATAAGAATTTCGAAGGGATAGTTTTAGTTATAACTAAATATCCTTAGCTCACATTGTCACAATGTCTTTCATAGCTAAGAATTTCGGAACAACAATCATTAATGAATTAGCAGCAAATCCTTCTTGATTTTAATCTTCAGATTCTTCGAGAATGCCATTTCCAGAACACAAAATTTCAATTCATATCTGTTCTGAAACGTATATCAAATATTCAAAGTTCATATTGCAAGTGAATTGGTTATTACAGAATGTAATTAACGTCGATAAATCTAATTATTTCTGTAAAAATATCTTCAGATTGAATGAATATTTTGCATGCCGTGAAACACTTTCTTTTCTATCACTTAACACGTTTCCTTTAATCTCCAAGCGATATCAATTTATAACGATGTTCATTGGCCTATATTTTTAAGTTTGATCAAAAACGTTATTAGAGTTGGTTTATCTTTTTCACTCTTGAAAATAATCTCATACAATTTTATAAAGGATATTTTGATAGAAAAAAATGAAAAAGAATAAGAAATATATATATCAAAAATATATTTGAAATAAGGTGTTTCTTCAAGTGTACAGTAATCATATTTTCAAATGACTAATATAAACCTCCCTTAAAGGTGAAACAAAAGTTGTAGGAGAAAACTTTGAGCAAAAACGTTATTATAGTTGGTAAAATGATTAATGGCAATTCGGGGTTTTCATACATAAACGCTTTTCACTCTAAACAAAATATCATACAATTATATCATATACTCTTGCGACGGCAAGCTACAGTGATGTCACGAACAATCGTGGTATGACGTAACAGACGACACAAACCGGGAGGTCGCGGTGAGACAATGGTTGCTAGGCAAACGTGATATGTGCACATGTGCTCATATCAATAATATTAACTCGGTTATTTTCAACTATATGGGTAATAAATGAGTTTATGCGATTTGAGTATTACATTATGAATATTTAGTTAATATGTGTGTGAGCGTACATGAATGCATCTGTGAGTAAGTGTGTAGCAACTACCAGAGACATTTTACAGTATGACAGATATCGTGGTGGGGCAGTAATGGATGGACGGGAACGCTTTTGTCGTGATGTTTGTCAGGTTTATGAAGTCGTATTCAAGCCCTACGTCGTATGGACAACGTTCGTCCCCACACGACTCATGTGTAAACTAAGGAACAGAAACATTGCAGAGTTTCCTCGGCCTGATAAAAGTCTAGTTAAATGTCCAAAATAATTCGTAGTTTTCAATGATTTATGCGAACCCATATTTGTTTCCTTTATACATCTATCATAACTTTCCAGATATCATTAACTTTGGATAAAGTGTTTATGTGTTATACATCAAATAAAGGAAGAATTTATTGTTTTAGTCATCCATTTGTTTTATATATCTTCCCAATGTTTGTGATCCTTCTCCGTTTGACATTCATATCCTGAAACAGTAATGACAATATTAGATTTGCTCTAAAACATATTTCGGAGTAGACGTTTTTTTTATATAAAAACAAGATAATGTTATGTTAATAATCCTTCATCTGAATTTCTTGAAGAATTTTTCAAGTTTCTGATGTCAATAACATCAAAGTCGCATATCAAAAGATTCGTAATTAACATTTCTGTATGTTTTTCTCAGATGAGGAAGTTGCCATGGGGAAAATATTCCTAATCCAAACAGGACAGTTTTTATGTAGCAGTTGTCAATATATTCCGTTTCCGTTTCTTTTCACCAAAGGATAATATAGTTTTCCATTACATTTAGTCATAATGATAAATCCGCAATAACTAGCTGGCACATTGTGTTTCATACAAAACGGGTCAATTAGTTGATATATCTCACTTGCAAGAAACGACATCCTTGAGAATGAGGAAATAAAGGAAACATCATCATCTAGTAAATGACGGGCTTTCTGTAGAAGTTATTCTAGCCTATAGTTTATTTGATATTAATTTTCATCTCACAATGTCATATTCCAAGAGATTGAGATATCATACAATATAGCAGTGTAATGACTTATATATATATATATATATATATATATATATATATATATATATATATATATATATATATACTACATTTGATATTTAATCTCACAATGTCATATTTCAAGAACAGATTGTGTCGCAAGAGCAGTGAACCGTGAAAGTGTCTTATATGACATGTACGAAACTCTTTTCCCATTTATAATGATAGTTTATGTCATTTGAATTAACCTTAGAGGATAAAACATCTTATTACACAAACTAATTATCCGTGGTGATAATAACGAGCCTGCGTATAGACCACAATTGCATGGCGGCCATTTTATTGTGAACACAATTTATTATTTCGAATTACAATAACGATTCCCAAGGCTTTACTAAAACATGTACACTAATTTTTTAATTTGATTTTCCGAAGAGAGAAGCGTGTTTTACTATTGGTGATATTACTTTTCAATTACATGTCATCATCTTATTTGAGCGAAAAACGTGCTCCTGTCCCTTTAAATATCATTCAGTGTGGCTGATAAAAGTGTGTGCACTTCTAAGTAAGAACCGCCAGTGCACAACGGTAGCGTCGTTTTTGTATTCTGCTGTTTTGTACTCTCAGTGATCTTCAATAACGCAATGACTTTCATGCAATAAACATCAATCATATTTGTGTGGCAACGTCAATTAAATATTGATATTTTATATTGAATGAAATACTCATCAGATACGTGTTATGCAGTGGGAACGTATGCAGCGCAGAACACTTTGGCTAAAATCCCAAATACTTTGTTTCAATTGAAGGATGCACTCTGTTTACAAAATTTCACTAAACCAAATAATTTCGCAGAATAAGAATTTCGAAGGGATAGTTTTAGTTATAACTAAATATCCTTAGCTCACATTGTCACAATGTCTTTCATAGCTAAGAATTTCGGAACAACAATCATTAATGAATTAGCAGCAAATCCTTCTTGATTTTAATCTTCAGATTCTTCGAGAATGCCATTTCCAGAACACAAAATTTCAATTCATATCTGTTCTGAAACGTATATCAAATATTCAAAGTTCATATTGCAAGTGAATTGGTTATTACAGAATGTAATTAACGTCGATAAATCTAATTATTTCTGTAAAAATATCTTCAGATTGAATGAATATTTTGCATGCCGTGAAACACTTTCTTTTCTATCACTTAACACGTTTCCTTTAATCTCCAAGCGATATCAATTTATAACGATGTTCATTGGCCTATATTTTTAAGTTTGATCAAAAACGTTATTAGAGTTGGTTTATCTTTTTCACTCTTGAAAATAATCTCATACAATTTTATAAAGGATATTTTGATAGAAAAAAATGAAAAAGAATAAGAAATATATATATCAAAAATATATTTGAAATAAGGTGTTTCTTCAAGTGTACAGTAATCATATTTTCAAATGACTAATATAAACCTCCCTTAAAGGTGAAACAAAAGTTGTAGGAGAAAACTTTGAGCAAAAACGTTATTATAGTTGGTAAAATGATTAATGGCAATTCGGGGTTTTCATACATAAACGCTTTTCACTCTAAACAAAATATCATACAATTATATCATGGATTTTGATAAAGCGACTGTACATTAAAAAAAATATATATGGTTACGCTCATCTCCTTAAAATAATATCTATCATCAAGATAAAACATCATTACGTTCGTTCTGTGAGTGCTCGACCTCGACAGTCCAAAGGGTATGTATTCCTTTATTGAACACATTATTGTTGAACAAGATTAAATAATACTACTTGATGAAATATATTGTCAGTACCCATGTTAAAGGAGCAGTAGCATGTTCTTTGCAAATCTTATTTTTTCAAAATTCCAATTTATAATGGTTGTTTATGTCATTTATATTTACTTTAGAGGGTAAAACATCTTATTACACAAACCAATGTTCCAATGTGGTAAAAACGGTGTTGCGTATAATGCAAAAAAATAAATGGTAATTATAACATCGTCGTAATAAAACATGTACACTAATTTTTTAATTTGATTTTCCGAAGAGAGAAGCGTGTTTTACTATTGGTGATATTACTTTTCAATTACATGTCATCATCTTATTTGAGCGAAAAACGTGCTCCTGTCCCTTTAAATATCATTCAGTGTGGCTGATAAAAGTGTGTGCACTTCTAAGTAAGAACCGCCAGTGCACAACGGTAGCGTCGTTTTTGTATTCTGCTGTTTTGTACTCTCAGTGATCTTCAATAACGCAATGACTTTCATGCAATAAACATCAATCATATTTGTGTGGCAACGTCAATTAAATATTGATATTTTATATTGAATGAAATACTCATCAGATACGTGTTATGCAGTGGGAACGTATGCAGCGCAGAACACTTTGGCTAAAATCCCAAATACTTTGTTTCAATTGAAGGATGCACTCTGTTTACAAAATTTCACTAAACCAAATAATTTCGCAGAATAAGAATTTCGAAGGGATAGTTTTAGTTATAACTAAATATCCTTAGCTCACATTGTCACAATGTCTTTCATAGCTAAGAATTTCGGAACAACAATCATTAATGAATTAGCAGCAAATCCTTCTTGATTTTAATCTTCAGATTCTTCGAGAATGCCATTTCCAGAACACAAAATTTCAATTCATATCTGTTCTGAAACGTATATCAAATATTCAAAGTTCATATTGCAAGTGAATTGGTTATTACAGAATGTAATTAACGTCGATAAATCTAATTATTTCTGTAAAAATATCTTCAGATTGAATGAATATTTTGCATGCCGTGAAACACTTTCTTTTCTATCACTTAACACGTTTCCTTTAATCTCCAAGCGATATCAATTTATAACGATGTTCATTGGCCTATATTTTTAAGTTTGATCAAAAACGTTATTAGAGTTGGTTTATCTTTTTCACTCTTGAAAATAATCTCATACAATTTTATAAAGGATATTTTGATAGAAAAAAATGAAAAAGAATAAGAAATATATATATCAAAAATATATTTGAAATAAGGTGTTTCTTCAAGTGTACAGTAATCATATTTTCAAATGACTAATATAAACCTCCCTTAAAGGTGAAACAAAAGTTGTAGGAGAAAACTTTGAGCAAAAACGTTATTATAGTTGGTAAAATGATTAATGGCAATTCGGGGTTTTCATACATAAACGCTTTTCACTCTAAACAAAATATCATACAATTATATCATGGATTTTGATAAAGCGACTGTACATTAAAAAAAATATATATGGTTACGCTCATCTCCTTAAAATAATATCTATCATCAAGATAAAACATCATTACGTTCGTTCTGTGAGTGCTCGACCTCGACAGTCCAAAGGGTATGTATTCCTTTATTGAACACATTATTGTTGAACAAGATTAAATAATACTACTTGATGAAATATATTGTCAGTACCCATGTTAAAGGAGCAGTAGCATGTTCTTTGCAAATCTTATTTTTTCAAAATTCCAATTTATAATGGTTGTTTATGTCATTTATATTTACTTTAGAGGGTAAAACATCTTATTACACAAACCAATGTTCCAATGTGGTAAAAACGGTGTTGCGTATAATGCAAAAAAATAAATGGCGGCCATTTTATTGTGAACACATTTTACTATTTCGAATGACAAAAACTATTTCCATGGCTTTACGGAACCATATACACTGATTGTTCAACTTGATTTTCCGAAGAGAGAAGGGTGTTTTACTATTAGTGACATTATTTTTCAGATACATTTCATGAACTTATTTAATACGTTTCGTTCACGTTCCAACGACCGTGAATGTCTTTCGGTTCTAGAATAGTTCAACATGCGCGATCTTTTATTGAAATGTTTTACATATTTTAACAATTGAAGGTAGTATGATATTTGAGATTATGTTATTCAATCAAATAAACCATTGCGGTAGACTAAGTCGTAACCGTTACAAATTATTTGCCAACAAAATCACACTCAATCAGGAAAGAACGCTACGGTACTGTCGAACGTTCACGCGACCTGAAAGTGTTCAGACGAGTTTGAACGATTTTTCAAGAGTTCATGGATAATGAACCTTGAAATTGTTATCACATGACCGTGCTCTCAATCAACCAACGTTCGGGAATCCGTGTACACTTCAAAGAAAGAAATTATAGTTAAATCGTTATATAAATAATTTATCATAGAATGAGTGAATATGACAACTTCGTCTACATTTATTGTGATCAACCTATCATGGAATCATATATCACTTACATGTATTTATTCCTTTATTTGACACATTATTGTTGTACAATATTAAATAATACTGCTTGATGAAATATAATGTCAGTACCACTGTTAATTCGTTTCGTTCACAAAGGGTAATTTTCCGTTGGTTCTCAGATGACGTTATTGCTTATTCACGTAGAATAGCTGCTACATAGAGCCTTTTTAAGTCCTTTAGCAGTCATATAATGAAATAGATTTTGCATCGGTTAATATGATTATGAGTCATACTGTGTTCAAAAGAACACTGATGATATTACAGTAAATGATTGATGTTTGACATTTGCTACAAATGTCTGCAGAACAGCTTTAAATAAATCATTCATAGATTGTTTCTTAAATAGTTATAAGCCATATACAGAGATGTACTAACATCAATCAGATCTCATTTGCAACACACAGATAGTTGCAGAAAGTATTGTGAAAGCTTTCTAACAATCCCAGAATGCCTGTCAAATTAAGAGTTAGCTCCTTCAACTGCATTTGAACATTGCTGGAATGTTCGGAATAACGTCGAGGTTACCAAACATGTCTTTACTGTATATGCTGGGCATCGACCGACACAATATCTCACGCCTATGATATAGTGCAGCATTGACTCATTTTTTAAGACAGTTGAGGTAGACAAACTGTACTGGAATCAAATGTATCGAAATCTTAATAGCCATATAAAGACTGAGGCTAGGAGTTAGAATATGTGTTAGATTGTCCACAGTATGTTTATTGCTAAAAAGTGATTCATTTAAGAATTGAATGTCAAAAGGGGATTCACACTCCCCTGAACTAAGTTCATGTGAGAGTTGAATACCGCTATGTCATAGTTCATGTTCCAGTCCAAACACACACTCACTGACATTCAATTCTTATAATTTCGTACGTTATTTTTCATCATTACCTGTTTGTTGAGACCTGTGGCACTCATAATGCTGAGTGAAGCGTAATAAAATCTAATCTGTCAGGGACACGAGATCAGAGTTATCCGTCCTTTGAATGACGTCATGACATGGAGGCCGCCATTTGTTGTTACCTCGTCAATATTAAGTAAACAAGAGTCGAAAAAGAAATATTTCATTATCAACAATGCTCAAATCCGAATCCCCTTAGTTCATAATAGTTAGATTGTGATTGGTTGCTTATAGATTGCATACTTTGTATTCATCCAACGACCGTGAATGTCTTTCGGTTCTAGAATAGTTCAACATGCGCGATCTTTAATTGAAATGTTTTATATATTTTAACAATTGAAGGTAGTATGATATTTGAGATTATGTTATTCAATCAAATAAATCATTGCGGTAGACTAATTGGTAACTGTTAAACATTATTTGCCAAAAAAATCACACTCAATCAGGAAAGAACGTTACGGTACCGTCGAACGTTCACGCGACCTGAAAGTGTTCACATGAGTATGAACGATCTTTCAAGAGTTCATGGATAATGAACCTTGAAATTTGTATCACATGGCCGTGCTCTCAACCAACCAACGTTCGGGAATCCGTGTATCTTCAAAGAAATAAATTATAGTTAAATCGTTATATAAATAATTAATCATAGAATGAGTGAATATCACAACTTCGTATACATTTATTGTGAATAACCTATCATGGAATATTATTATTACCCTTGGTGTAGAAGTGGTGTAGAAGTTTACTAACTTCGTAAAGGTTATGAAATAAACCATCGTATAAAATTCTATCGAACGCTGTTGCATTGCCAAGAACAGCTGTAGAACGTTTCACAGATTATAATATTAAATAGTTTTCATAGGAGTGAAAACGAGCGGTGGTAATCAAACGGATTTTATACATGAACTTTGATCATAGTCTGTGATTGTACTTATGTCGTAAATTGAATAAATCTTGCTAAATGATTTTTTTAAAAACATGTGATAATCCGTTTTAGGTCGATCGATGTCTTTTTGTTGTAAATTACATCTACAATGGGAATCGATGATATAGGATTTTGTTATTATTTGTCTTAAAATCCGTCTAAGAACCCGCGGTAAAAAGCATCCAAAAAATGACAAAATATGTATAATATTCCTTTTTGAAACACGTGATTACGAAATTTACAATAATTCATTTCTATATGTCATCATTTGTTTAACCCCTTAAACTTGAAGTGTTTACTTATAGACTTCAACTACATGATATGAGTTCATATTGTTAAAAATATAATGTGAAAAGTTAATATTCACTTTGTGGGCTTTCATTCTCTGTAGGCGGCGGATTTCATGACAGCAATTGAAAGTTTGAAAAGTATAGGATCAAATCAACATCACGTTTCAGACGAAAACATAGTCATTAACCTTCATCCGTGAAGATCCTGATGTAAACACTTTTTCATAAAGTAAGATTATCATTTCTAATATACTCGTTTGCAGTTCGTCCTGACATATCTATCCTTATCAGACAAAGGCTTATGTAGATTTCTAGTACTTTTTGTTCAAAGAAAATAATCTCAACATAACATATCAACATATATGGTATAGTCTCAGTCTATTTGCAATAGCAGAATTTAACAAGTTGCATAGCTGATGTTTTCAGTAAAATAATATCTTTCACATTTGCAGAAATTTGCGCGGCATTTATAAGTCAAGTATTTATTTAAGCAAAGGACATTCGGTACCTTTTTCAGTTGAATAGCTTATCCATCATTGGTAAGTTCATAATGAACTGTCATTTCTTCTCACCTCTTTGTTAAATGTCAATATGTATAGAATCATTATCAGCTTGATATATAAAAGAAACAAGTTGAACAATCGCAATTAAACGGTGTCTCAAAAACATCAGTATGCACTAAAATATTTTGAATCTAAAGAAATAATTAAAAGGTCTTTAAAAGGCATATTATTATGAAAACAATGAAACCATTGAAAGCCAGTTTCCTTTGAAACCAGTGAAGTATTTTACAATCATTTTCTCATGAAACCGTTCAATTTGCTTAAAGGAATTTTCCTTATGAAAGCATTGAAGTCTTGGAAGGATAATTTCATATGAAAGATTTGAAGTCTCGGAAGGATTATTTCTTATTAAACCATTGAAGCACTGGATGAAAAATTTCATATGAAACCTTTGCAGCCGTTGAAATACATTTTCTGTTGAAATAAATGAAATCTTAAACAGTCAGGGACATCACGGCTTTCAATCTCGTTACAAAGAAACGGTATGCCGTCTAAAAAATATCATGAAATTATTATCTTATGACGATGGCATGCCATCTATAAAACGTATTCGACGGTATCCCGTCTTAATGATTCAGGGAGAGTTCATTGTGTCAAAATGCTAAAATTAATACGGCATGCCAGCTTCATATTTCACAAGATGGCATGCTGTCTCATATTTTAAAATATAGCAGCGTGACTGTCTTGAGCTTGCGTGGTTCCTACCGACTGAGATCGAGGTGTGCCAGTTAGAACCCTCGCGCACGTGAATCATAAGGCCGAGATGTTTATGTTTCACGTGCTCGATGGTTCATCTGACACTACATCAAACCACAAACAGAATTGACAAAAGTTTAGTTTTAATTTCAGTTTTAATTTGTTTAACACAATAGGGTAAAAGTGTCCTTGTTAGAAAAATGTGTCTATATTAGGCAGCTCACACAAAGCATGAACTAATCGTGATGCACGTTGAACACGTGGACATGTACAAGTTGGTACGGTCAATGTCAATATCGTCAGCTTACATAAAATAAAAAATACAACATATTGTAAAAATTGTGCAATTCCGTTTTAAGTCACTGCAGCACAATTGTTTTCCATATAATTGTTTTTCTCAATTGTGTCGTTTATTTATCAATTACAGTTTATACAATATATTACGTTTAGAGGGTAAAACATCTCATTACCCACCCAAGCCGTAAATGGTTATCCGTATTGATTTATAATGGTGCGATCTGTTTGCTTGGTCTCGTGCAATTTGGAGAGGTTATACAGCAAGATGACAATGCCATCATGCCATAATTTAATTAAAATCCATTCTGAGTGTTTAAGAGCCATCGAGTATTTTAGTGTTTTAAATACAACATTATGTTTTGGAAAACATACTTATGACATCAATCGCTAGAGTCAACTACAAATATTAAGCTTTGTCTGATCCTGTGTTTTCTATATGCTTGAATGAATGGTTAAGCTATCTTATAGTGTTTAAGACGGCATGCCGTCGAAAATCAAGGACGGAAAGCCGACGTGTCCCTGACTGTTAAAGGACATTGTGTTATGAATCCAATTACTGTTTGGCAATTTGCAAATGTTTTGTTAAATTTCAATAGCAGCTCCAAATATATTTTAAATGTTTTGAGACAGAACCAGGTTGTATACACCGGATGTACACAAATGCAAGTATTACTTCACTCCCTCAGCGATACGATGTATAGTATCAGTGAAAACTAAGTTAAATTTGACCAAAACACGACATCTGCAGCCTGAATCGAAACAGATGTTCCTTACTTCTTAATCATACTTCTAAAGAGATGCATATAAACTTTCTTAGACTTGTCTACAATTCCAAGACAAAATCCTAAAACATTAAACGTTAATGTATTAAAAAGCCTCATAACAATAGTTTGTTCAAATTCATAAAACAAATTATAAAGTAAGTAATTATATCAACGGTAAAACATTGCACATCATGTAAAAATTAATGACGTTATTGAAAGTCAAATGAGTGGGAAATAGTATCATTGTGTACAGTTAAGGAAAGGGCACAACAATAAAGGTTTAACATTTGAAGATATGTGAATAAAACTCAGTAACAATATATTCTGTAAATAAACTGAGAGAAGTTTTTGCAGAGACTACAGTCCTCCAAGATGGTGATGGTATGCATGCATACTATTTCTCAATCTAAAGAAGTAATTAAACGGTCTTTCGTATTAAACCAATAACGTCTTTAAAGGTCATATTCTTATGAAAACAATGAAGCCATTGTGTGGGAAGTTTTAAATAAAAGTTCATGTAATTTTTTTGCTGAACAGGACTCTTGAGCTTTATGTACAACTATCCAAAATGAAATTGTTCAGCTGTATAAACAACAATGATTTATCTTCGTAAACCTGTATCTCTATAGGGATAAGCAAACGAAGGCTGTTACTGGTGTGAATATATTTCCGTTATTATTTGCTTTAAGGACAATGTTGGTCACCAGGGGTTCATGAATGAAGAGGCGCAGGTATTCGCAGGAAATATGGCAAGGTTCATAATTTGCATGCAGATATCATTTATTCCAGACGATGATCTATAAGAGGCTTTGACAACAATATAATAATACATGTAAATATATGTTTATGAGTATTTGAGTATTATATTGTGAATACGTGCGTTAATATAGTTATAAGCGTACATGTATGCATCTGTGATACGTTTGTAAGAATGTGAAAGAGTATGAAGTATAGGAGATATTTTATTGGTTAACAGATATCGTGGTAGCTCAGTTATTTGGCGTGATGGGCGTTTGTCAGATTTATGAAGCCGATTCAGTCCTTCGTCCTATGAACAATGTTCGACTCCACACGACTCATGTTCAAAGTGATTTTCTGAGGAACAGAAACAATGCAGATTTACCTCGGACTGATAAAAGTCCAGATGTAACGTTTACCTTATTTAACATGTAAGCTTAAAGATATTGATTTTTTATTATCTCAAATAGAGATTATTAGCACAAATGATTTGAAATAATTCATGGTTTCCAACGCTTTATGCGAACACGTATTACTTTCCTTCAGTATGTATCAGAACTGTACAAAGATCATTACCTATGGATAACGTATTGTGTAATACATGAAATAAAGGAAGTATTTGTGTTAAGTCATCCATTGTAAATCTTCTCAATGTTGGTGATACTACTCCCTTTATATTACATTCACATTCTTAAACAGTAATGTCAATATTAGATTTGCTCCAAAAATATTTTGGAATAGATGTTGTTTACAATGAATGTTTTCTTGGAATATTAATAATTCTACATCTGAATTCCCTGAAGAAACTTCTCAGGTTTTTGACCAACCAACATCAAAGTCGCATATCAAAAGCTTCGTAATTAACATTTCTGTATCTTTTGCTTAGATGAGGAAGTTGCCATTGGGAACATATTCCTAATCAAAACAGGACAGTTTTTATCTAGCAGTTGACAAGTTATTCCGTTTCCATTTCTTTTCACCAAAGGCTTATGTAGTCTTCCTATAGATATAGTCATCAGAATAAATCAGCAATAACTAACTGACTCATTGTGTTTTTTACAAAACGGGTCAAATAATTGATTTATCTCACTTGCAAGACACGACATCATTGAGAATGGGGAAATAAAGGAAACATCATCATCGAGGAAATGACGGGCTTTCTGTAGAAGTTAGTCTAGCCTATATTTTATTTGAGATTAATTTTCATCTCACAATGTCATATTCCAAGAGATTGAAATATCATATAAGATAGCAATGTAATGATTATGATATACATTGTATAACAGTGCAATTGTTAATTACCAATATTGTTGAAAATAACTGATCGTTACTTTCGGTACGAACACATGTGCACATATATCAAGTTTATCTATCAACCTCTGTTCACGTTGCAACCTCTGTGGCGTCATAAAACAAGTGTTCGCGACGTCATTGTTGCCCAGTGTCACATGAGAAGTGGACAGTGAACATGTCGTAAATTTTGCCAATGTGTCTATAATCACTTTTGCTCTGGCAATAAAAACACCTTGCTTTCGGAATAAGTGTCATACTCTTATAACCCCTATATGCTCGATAATTACAAAATCAATATAACTTGCATTGGGAAATATAATCCGTTAGTCCCCATCATTCGACGATGATGGTAATTTTTTTAATTCCAAACATATAATCAAGGTCAATAAGTTGTTATCACAAACTGCCTTGAGCGATGACTTCTGTATTGCCATCGTGAATTTCCCCTGCCTATTTTTTCTATCTCTGCCTGTATCCTGGTGTCGTGAGAGCAACATTTTGTATCACAGTAAAAATCCTTTGAAGTTCCAATGAAGGATGTTGTTATAAGCGATTGATATGGTTGGTTATACCGAAATGTGAACCTTTATTCTGTAATTAAGAGTTTACATCATTTATTCAAACTTCACACATAATGTCTGGCTTTGACTGTGTACCGATCCATATTATATAATAGGTATTATTGCTATCATAGTTCAGTGATTCATGCACAGCTGTTCATTCTAATTTGTGAATGTGCCGCTTGATGTTTCTCTGTCCGGCATATTTGGAAGTGTCATAGATTAAGTGTTGAAAGAGAGGTGGAGGCTATTATTTAAGCTTCTGAGCTATGCTAGAATGCCATCTTATTCTTTTCTTCTTCTTTTTTTCACCGACGGAGTATACCGACAATATGGATCATACTGATCATATTATAACTTCAGTAATTCACACGAATATTGACGTTTATATTGATAACTATCATTCAGTATGACCGATGCATGTTTTGTACACTTCAGATCGCCAATTCAGAAATGCGAGTGGACATCAATATAGCATCGTGTTTGTAGCGTCAATGTTCTTTAAGAACGCCATCATCCTCATTCAATAAAATCAGTCATATTTGTGAAGCATAGTTAATCAATATTGATATTGGAAACATATGCATCGCAGCACACTTTGGTTACAACTTCAAATACTTTGTTTCAATTAAACGATGCACTATGTTTTCAAAGTTCACCTGACCAAATGATTTCGCAGAATAAGAATTTCGAAGGCATAAGGCGAAGGCATTTGTTATAGCTAAGTATCCTTAGCTCACATGGTTACAATTTCTTTCATAGCTAAGAATTTCGGATGAAAAATCATTAATTAATGAGTAATATTGATTTTAATCTTCAGATTCTTCGAGAATGACATTTCCAGGACACAATAATTTCAATTCATATTTGTGCTGAAACGAATGATATTAAATATTGATATTTCATATTGCAAGTGAATTGGTCATAGCAGAATGTAATTAACGTCGATCAAATTAATTATTTCTGTAAAAAATATCTTAAGATTGAATGAGTATTTTGCATGCAGTGAAACAATGTCTTTTCGTCACTTAACACGTTTCCTTTTAATCTCCCAACGATATCAATTTAAAAGATTGTTTATTGACCTATGGTATTAAGTTTGATCAAAAACGTTATTATAGTTGGTTTATCTTCAAGATTTATTTAAGGCTATTCGGGTTTTTCAGACATAAACGTTTTTCATTCTAGACATAATCTCATACAATTATATAAAGGATATTTTGATACAAAAAATGAAAAGAATAAGAAATATATATATAACAAATATATATTTGAAATAAGGAGTTTCTTCAAGTGTACAGTAATCATATATTTAAATGAGTAATAAAAACCTCCCTGAATGGTGAAACAAAAGTTGTAGGAGGAAATCGGAGTTTGTTTTCTCGGAAATACTCTCATCTCTAAGGAATAATATCTACCATTAAGATAATACATAATTACGTTCGTTCTTTGATTACTCGACCATATATAAACATTTGGTTGATACGAATTGATTCCTGTAATAATGATCACTCATATTATAAATCTTCTCCAAATCAGGGAGTATGTATTCCTTTAATGGGGACAATTATTGTTGTACGAGATTAAATAATACTGCTTGAAGAAATATAACGTCAATACCAATGTTCACGAAGGGTCATTTTCTGTTGGTTCTCTTTTTCGCGAGAAATCATGCTTGTGACAGATGACATTATTGCTAATTCACGTGGAATAGTTGCTACATAGAGCCTTGTCTCAGTCCTGCAGAAGTCATATAATGAAATAGATTTGGCATGGGTAAATATCATTATGAGTCAAACCATGGTCAACATAACAAATCTTCCTCACTGATGCTATTACAGCATATGATTTATGTTTGACATTTGCTGCGAATGTTGCTCATACCAGCTTTAAATAAATCATTTATAAATTGTTTCTTAAATATTTATAAGCGATCAAATCTTTTTCTTTTGTGTGGAGATGTACACATATCAATCAGTTATCTTATTGGTAACACACAAATAGTTGCAGTTGCATATTGCGAAAGCAGATAACTAACAATCACAGAATGCTTGTCAAATTAGAGTAAGCTCCCTTAAATGCAATTGAACATTGTTAGAATGTTCCGAATAATGAATACGTTGATGTTACCGAGTATGCCATAACTGTATATGCTGGGCATCGACCGACATAATGTATTACACTAATGATATAGTATATATATTGAGTCATTATTTAAGAAGAATCGAAATAGACGAACTGTACCTGGATCAGTTATATCAACATCTTTTTTTAATCACTTTATTTCTTTTTGATATGGGTACAGCTTTTTCATATATAGATGAAGTAAACACAGCAAGTCAAATATTACTATCTAATTGAATATGTTGTGGCATGATGACCAAAATGTGACAAAAGAGTCACATTTGCATTGTGTATATGCATTTGATTTATATAGTTGATAATTGTTGTGTAATTTTGGTTTCAAACCCGCTAGAGTAGGTAGTCTGTTTGCCAATTTTTGGGAATAAATGTATTCTTTCGTTAAAATATAGAGGAAATTCAGGACATCTTTTCTTTTTTCATTGAATCCATAAATAACTGTTTCGGCATTTAATTTAAATTTGATCCATTCCAGTAGATCCTGCCACAACCTTTTGACAAATCTGCATTCATATAGTAAGTGAATGAGTGATTCTATTTCAGCATCACAGAATGTATACAGTGGCGATTCTATAAGTTTATAATTGTATAAATCTTTACATGTAATAATAATTCTATGGAGAACACGATATTGGAACCATGTGTGTTTTGCGCTATAGGCTGCTCTGAATGGTATGAGATTGTATATTTTCCATTGATTAAAATACAAATCTGTATTCAATTCCTTTTCCCACTTAATTTGGTCAAGATGTTTTTGGGTTGTGTCGTCTTTGTGTAAAAGTTTGTTGTAGAATATACAACATCCTTTTTTAGCTTTATAAAGTATTTCCAAATTGGGAGGAATAAAAGGCAAATCCATATCTTTACTGAACTTGACCAAACCCCGTTTTGAATAGGATTTTAGAGAAACTAACAAGCCCGCATATTCAAGAAAATTTGTCTTAACATCGTAAAGACCCACGAAGTTGTTAAAGGGTAGAAATGTGCTGTCCTCGTTTAGAAAGTAATTAATGAATTTGATATTGGATTGCAGATAATGATCGTATATTATAGGTTTTTTCCCTATTATTATATTGTCATTTGCCCCTATATACTGTCTTCTGAGATTGGTATCATATTTACAGTTTTTTTGTAAATCAGAGCATCAAATACGTCTTTCCAGAATTGGTTGATAAGATTAGGAAGATGTATATATCTTAATAGCCTTAATGATCTATATTCAGACTGAGGCTGGGATTTATATTATGCGTTAGATTGTCCACATTATGTTTATTGTTAAATACGTGATTCACAGTTAATCAATGATATAATCATAGAATCAGGGAATATGACCACTTCGTTTGAATATTGAATATGCCGTTGACATATGACCTATGGCGTTAATTAACATACCGATTGGGATACAATGTCCCTTGCTCTTGATGGACTTACGTGTATGCTGTCACTTGATCTTACGAGAGTGCTGTCATCAGCAAGTAAGACAGATAGATAGTTCACACCACAGTTAGCTTGTCTTAAAGGTTTAATAAGGTAAAATAATACGAAGTAGACACACAGGATATAAGATTACGCTACCCTACAACTTGCCTAACTATGAAGTTTTCTGACCTTTAACAGTGACGCACTACAACTGATTCGTTATTGGTATCAGAATGGTTTCCACAATTACCTTTGATACTAACTTCGTAAAGGTTGTGAAATAAACCATTGTATAACATTCTGTTGAATGCTGTTGCGTTGCCAAATGCAAGAAAAGCTGTATACCGGGACTTTCACAGATTATTATATTAAATAGTTTTCATGAGAGTGAACACGGGCGATGGGAAGCAAAAGGAGTTTATACGTGAACTTTGATCATAGCCTGTGATTGTACTTATGTCGTAAATTTAATAAATATTGCTAAAGGATTTTTATTTTACATTTTATAATCCGTTTTAGGTCGATCACTGTCTTTTCGTTGTAAAATACACCTACATTGGATAGGATTTTGTTATTATTTTTTTTTAAATCGGTCTAAGAAACCGCGGTAAAAAGCATCCAAAAAAAGACAAAATATGTATTATATTCTTTTTGAAACACGTGATTACGAAATTTACAATAATTCATTTCTATATGTCATCATTTGTTTAACTCCTCAAACTTGAAGAGTTTACTTCAACTACATGATATGAGTTCATATTGTTAAAACTATCATGTGAAAAATAATATTCACTTTGTAGGCTTTCATTCTCTGTAGGCGGCGGATTTCATGACAGCAATTGAAAGTTTGAAAAGTATAAGATCAAATCAACATCACGTTTAAGATGAAAACCTTCATCCGTAAAGATCCTGATGTAAACACTTTTTCATAAAGTAAGATTATCATGTCTAATATACTAGTTTGCAGTTCATCCTGACATATCTATTCTTATCAGGCAAAGGCTTATGTAGATTTCTAGTACTTTTTGTTCAAAGAAAATAATCTCAACATAACATATCAACATATATGGTATAGTCTCAGTCTATTTACAATAGCTGAATTAAACAACAAGTTGCATAACCGATGTTTTCAGTAAAATAAAACCTTTCACATTTGCAGAAATTACCGTGGCATTTATACGTCAAGTATTTATTTAAGCAAAGGACATTCGGTACCTTTTTCAGTTCAAAAAGCTTATCCATCAGTCGTAAGTTCATAATGAACTGTCATATTTTCTCACGCGAAGACTAAGATGTCTTTGCTAAATGTCAAAATGTATAGAATCAGCTTGATCCCAATTAAAGGGTGTCTGAAACACATCAGTATGCATGCAAAATATTTTAAATCTAAAGAAATAATTAAACGGCCTTTCTTATTAAACCAATAAAGTCTTTAAAGGGCATATTCTTATGAAAACAATGAAGCCAATGAAAGCCAGTTTCCTATGAAACCAGTGAAGTCTTTGACAGTCATTTTCTCACGAAACCGTTCAATTTGTTTAAAGGAATTTCCCTTATGAAAGCATTGAAATATTGGAAAGGAAATTTTCTTATGAAAGCATTGAAGAACTGGATGAACATTTTCATATGAAACCATTGCAGCCATCGAAATACATTTTCTAAAAATCTTAAAAGACATTGTGTTATGAATCCAATTAAAGATTATTAATGTTTGGCAATTTGCAAATCTTTGCTAAATTTCAATAGCAGTTCCGAATATAATTTAAATATTTTGAGACAGAACCAGGTTATTTACACCGGATGTACACAAATGCAAGTATTACTTCACTCCCTCAGCGATACGATGTATACTATCATTAAAAACTAAGTTAAATTTGACCAAAACACGACATCTGCAGCTTGAATCGAAACAGATATTCCTTACTTCTTAATAATACTTTTAAAGAGATGCACATCAACTTTTTTTTAGATTTATCTACAATTCCAAGACAAAATCCTAAAACATTTAACGTGTATTTATTTAAAGGCGTCACAACAACAGTTTGTTCAAATTCATAAAAAAATAAAGTAAGTAATTATATCAAAGGTAATACATTGCACATCATGTAAAAAGTAATGACGCTATTGAAAGTCAAATGAGTGGGAAATATTATCATGGTCTACAGTTAAGGAAAGGGCACAACAATAATGGTTTAACATTTGAAGATATGTGTATAAAACTCAATAACAATATATTCTGTTAATAAACTGAGAGAAATGTTTGCAGAGATTACATTCCTTCAGGATGGCGATGGTTGTGGAAAGTTCATGTGATTTTTGTTCTGAACAAGACTCTTGCGCTTTATGTACAACTGTCCAAAATGAAAATGTTCAGCTGTATAAACAACAAGGGTTTATCTTCAAAAACCTGTATCTCTCTAGGGATAAGCAAACGAAGTCTGTAACTGGTGGGAATATATTTCCGTTATTATTTGCTTTCAGGACAATGTTGGTCAATGAAGAGGCACAGGTATTCGCTGGAAATATGGCAAGGTTCATAATTTGCATGCAGATATCATTTATTCCGTGGGACAATGTTCTAGAGGAGGCTTGGACAACAAGATAATAATACATGTAAATATATGTTTATGAGAATTTGAGTATTATATTGTGAATACGTGCGTTAATATACTTATAAGCGTACATGTATGCATCTGTGATAAGTTTGTAAGAATGTGAAAGAGTATGAAGTGTTAGAGATTGTTAACAGGTTAACTGATATCGTGGTAGCTCAGTTATTTGTCTTGATGGACGTTTGTCAGATTTATGAAGCTCAGTTATTTGTCTTGATGGACGTTTGTCAGATTTATGAAGCCGTATTCAGTCCTTCGTCCTATGAACAATGTTCGACTCCACACGACATATGTTCAAAGTGATTTTCTGAGGAACAGAAACAATGCAGATTTACCTCGGACTGATAAAAGTCCAGATGTAACTTTTACCTCATTAAACATGTAAGCTTAAAGATATTGATTTTTTTAATATTTCAAACAGAGATTATTATCACAAGTGTTTTGAAATAATTAATGGTTTCCAACGCTTTATGCGAACACGTGTTACTTTCCTTCAGTATGTATCAGTATGTATTCAGTACTTTACAAAGATCATTAACTATATGGATAACATATTTATGTGTAATACATCAAATAAAGGAAGTATTTGTGTTTTAGTCATCCATTTTAAATCTTCTCAATGTTGGTGATACTACTCCCTTTATATTACATTCACATTTTTTAACAGTAATGACAATATTAGATTTGCTCCAAAAATATTTAGGAATAGATGTTGTTTACAATAAATGTTTTCTTGGAATATTAATAATTCTACATCTGAATTCCCTGAAGAAACTTCTCAGGATTTTTATGTCACCAACATCAAAGTCGCATATTAAAAGCTTCGTAATTAACATTTTGTATCTTTTGCTTAGATGAGGAAGTTGCCATGGGGACTATATTCCTAATCCAAAGAGGACAGTTTTTATCTAGCAGTTGACAAGTTATTCCGTTTCCATTTCTTATCACCAAAGGCTTACGTAGTCTTCCATTAGATATACTCATAAGAATAAATCAGCAATAATTAACGCGCACATTGTGTTTCTTACAAAACGGGTCAAATAATTGATATATCTTCCTTGCATCATTGAGAATGGGGAAATAAGGAAACATCATCATCGAGGAAATGACGGGCTTTCTGTAGAAGTTAGTCTAGCCTATACTTTATCTGATTTTAATCTTCATCTCACAATGTCATATTCCAAGAGATTGAAATATCATATAAGATAGCAATGTAATGATTATGATATATAAACAGTGCAATTGCTTATTACCAATATTGTTGAAAATAACTGATCGTTACTTTCAGTACGAACACATATGCACATATATCAAGTTTATCTATCAACCTTTGTTCACTTTGCAGCCTCTGTGGCGTCATAAAACAATTGTTCGCGACGTCATTGTTGCCTAGTGTCATAAGAGAAATGGACCGTGAAAATGTCGTCAATATGACTTTCATGAAACTTTTGCCAATGTGTATATAATCACTTTTGCTCTGGCAATAAAAACACATTGCATTCGTAATAACTGTCATACTCTTATAACCCCTATATGCTCGACAATTACAAAATCTATATCCGTCATTCAACGATTATGGTCAAATGTTCAATCTCAAACATATAATCAAGATCAATAAATTGTTTCCTGTTCAATCAAAAACTGCCTCGAGCGATGACTTCTGTGTTGCCACCGTGAATTTCCCCTACCCTATACCAAAAAACCCTGCCTATTTTTTCAAAATCTGCCTTTATCCTGGTGTCGTGAGAGCAACATTTTGTATCACAGTAAAAATCCTTTGAAGTTCCACCAAATTGTATGAACAGCAGCAACTAAAATCAATTCAAGTTGCATCTTTACATGTACTATTAACCACTACAATTTAAAAAAAAGAAGGGTTTCCTGCATCGCAACTACCATGGACAGTTAGTTTTTGAATTTTTCAACAATCTGGACAGTGATGGAGCAACTACCATCAATGTGTACAGTTTTTAATTTTGCTAATATCTCTGTTTCGATCAATATGTGAAAGCTGTAACTTTGATGCAAGTCCTAAATTATCACATTCGACATAAAATTACAAAAAACATGGGCTTGATCCATGTAGATTTGCTGTATTCATGTAGAAAGTCGCATTTTCGCGGATTTTCTTCCTGACGACAATTGACTGGCTCCAAAATGTTAAAATTCTAAACTATATATTAAATGTCATATTCCACAGATGTGGCGATTGTAAACTACAGCTATTCAAGAGTTGAAACAAGTTGATATTGTTAACATCATTCAATGGAAAATGTTCAAAACTAAACAATTTCGGGACCCACCCCAGTTGAAAAACTACCGTCTGTCGAGAAAATGGTTGTTGACGACTGCCAACTTCCGGTTTACCATGGACACGGCTTGCCCCCTGTGGAGTATGAAGGTGTAAGGCGTTGTATCATTGAAACTATATTAAGAATATCAACGACAAAATGGATCATACTGATCATATGATAACTTCAGTAATTCACACGAATATTGACGTTTATATTGATAAATATCATTCAGTATGACCGATGCATGTTTTGTCCATTTCAAAACGCCAAGTAGAGAAACGCGAGTGGACATCAATATAATATCGTGTTTGTAGCGTCAATGTTCTTCAAGAACGCCATCATCCTCATTCAATAAACGTCAGTCATATTTGTGTAGCATAGTTAATCAATATTGATATTTTATATTATATGAAATACTCATCAGATATGCACTGGAAACATATATGCAACGCAGCACACTTTGGCTACAACCTCAAATACACTGTTTCAATTAAACGATGCACTATGTTTACAAAATTTCACCTGACTAAATAATTTCGCAGAATAAGAATTTCGAAGCTAAATAGCTAAATATCCTTAGCTCACATGATCACAATTTCTTTCATAGCTAAGAATTACGGATGAAAAATCATTAATTAATTAGTAATATTGATTTTAATCTTCAGATTCTTCGAGAATGACATTTCCAAGACACAATAATTTCAATTCATGTTTGTGCTGAAACGAATGATATCAAATATTGATTTCATATTGCAAGTGAATTGGTCATAGCAGAATGTAATTAACGTCGATCAATTTAATTATGTTTGTAAAAAATATTTTAAGAGTGAATGAATATTTTGCATTTCAAACAATGTCTTTTCGTCACTTCACACATTTCCTTTTAATCTCCCAACGATATCAATTTAAAAGGATGTTTATTGGCCAATGTATTAAGTTTGATCAAAAACGTTATTATAGTTGGTTTATCTTCAAGGCTAATCGGGTTTTTCAGATATAAACGTTCTTCACTCTAAACATAATCTCATACACTTATATAAAGGCTATTTTGATAGAAAAAATGAAAAAGAATAAGAAATATATATAACCAATATATATATGTTATTCTTCTGTGCTTGATTTCATCTCCAAGAAATAATATCTACCATTAAGGTAATACATAATTCGTTCGTTCTTTGAGTGCTCGACCATATATAAACATTGGTTCATACTATTGATTCCTGTAAGACTGATCAATCAAATTATAAATCTTATCCACATCAGGGAGAATGTTTTCCTTTAAGGGGGACAGTTATTGTTGTACGAGATTAAATAATACTTGATGAAATATAACGTCAATACCAATGTTGATACATTTAGTTCACAAAGGTTCATTTTCTGTTGGTTCTCTTTTCGCGAGAAATCATTCTTGTGACAGATGACATTATTGCTAATTCACGTGGAATAGTTGCTACATAGAGCCTTGTCTCAGTCCTTCAGAAGTCATATAATGAAATAGATTTGGCATCGGTAAATATGATTATGAGTCAAACCATGGTCAACATAACAAATCTTCCTCACTGATGCTATTACAGCATATGATTTATGTTTGACATTTACAGCTCATACCAGCTTTAAATAAATCATTTATAAATTGTTTCTTAAATATTTATAAGCAGTCAAATCTTTTTCTTTTGTGTGGAGATGTACACATATCAATCAGATCTCATTGGTAACACACAAATAGTTGCAGTTGCATATTGCGAAAGCAGATAACTAACAATCACAGAATGCTTGTCAAATTAGAGTAAGCTCCCTTAAATGCAATTGAACATTGTTGGAATGTTCCGAATAACGTTGATGTTACCAAGTATGCCTTAACTGTATATGCTGGGCATCGACAGACACAATATATTACACTAATGATATAGTGCAGCATTGAATCATCATTTAAGAAGAATAAAAAAGACGAACTGTACCTGGATCAGATACATCGACATCTTATTAGCCTTAATGATCTATATTCAGACTGAGGCTAGGGTTCTGGAAACTTCTACACCACTTTGATACCAATATCGAATCAGTTATAGTGTATCACTGTTAACCAGGAAGTTTTCTGACCTTTAACAGTGATACACTATAACTGATTCGATATTGGTATCTACAAATCCTAAAACATTTAACGTGTATTTATTTAAAAACCTCAAAATAACTGTTTTTACAAATTCATAAAAAAAATAATGTAAGTAATTATATTAAAGGTAATACATTGCAAATCATGTAAAAAGTAATGACGTTATTGAAAGTCAAATGAGTGTGAGAGCAGGGTTAAAGAAAGTGCACAACAATAATGGTTTAACATTTGAAGATACGTGAATAAAACTCAGTAACAATATATTCGGTAATAATACGAGAGATGATTTTTGCAGAGATTACATTCCTTAAAGGTGGCGATGGTTGTCGAAAGTTTGAAATAAAAGTTCATGTGATTGTTTTTCTCAACAAGACTCTTGCGCTTTATCTACAACTGTCCAAAATGAAAATGTTCAGTTACACTGGTCAGTAATAAATAACGATTTATAATTACATAACTTAAATTTGAAATTGAGTAATGATCGTACACCTAGGAGCAAAATAAACGATAACGACGTTCTCGGCCTGTGGTTGATTTACAATGCAGTATCTAAACTTCCATTGTCTGCCATGAGCCCGGATAGCGATATACTGGAACACATTTGGGATATGATTGGACGCCGAGTGCAAGCCATGGACCCACCAGTACATAATTTAGTCGGTTAAGAAGCAGCTATACATCATGTGTGGCAGCTGTTACCTCTGCGGCGAATCAAGAGACTCACCACAAGCATGTGGAGGATGGTTGAAGCAATCATCCGAGCACGTGGCGGATACACCCGTTATTAATAACGTGATGGTCATTTGTTTCCCTTAAGACAGCAAAGAACATTGTCCAACTGCTTAACAAACATTTTCACCGTTTTTGAAGTTCACAGAGCAATAGTTGTACAGGAGGGAGTTTTTAAGTAAAACCACTGTTCATGTTCATCTTGCAATATAATGAGATACATGTTACACATTGTATTCAGTGTTGTCTTTTTGTTTAGCTAAGATGATGCACTTTCATAAAATAACAGCATTTCTTCGATTAATTAAGATTTTCACAGTGTTTGGGCACAGTCACACACATCTGAAAATATGAGGTGGTGCTTGATTAAGTTCTTTGTGTATATTTCTGAGATGTTTTAAACATCGGCGTTTTCTAATCTCCTTAACTAGACGGGATAGTGTTTTTCTTTCCAAATAATACTTATGAACAGGTGAAAGCGGCAAGACATTGAAATCGTTTCCCAATGCCAACAGGCAATCTTCGACAACTTAATCCACAATTATGGGTTCACAATCGCAGTCAGATGCAGGGCCTGTCCTCGTATCGCCTACACCCAATATTGCCTACACCACTATCAAAACATTTATGGATTAGTGCACATCACACTGGCATCCTGATCCCATAAGAAATTAATGACATCATCCAACAAGATAACAAAGACTAGAATAACTAAAGAACAAGGGGTCTATCTTGGGTTAGCCATTGTTCTAATGCAGCTTTACAAGGTAAGTTATGTGGCGTTCTTAAAATATTAAGAAGGCTTGGTTATATATATCATGAATTATATTTTATGAAACTAATTCCTATTTTGCTTTATGGTTCTGAAGTCTTTGGATGTTGTCACACTTGCGTGTTCCTAATGTAATCAATTCCCCTTAAACCATTGACCTTAATCATGTTGTTTTAAAATAGAGCTAAATTTAAATATCTCATCTCAACCTCTGATTATAAACTTATTTATAATTTGACAAGGTTTATTTATCATGCAAAGTATCAAAGGTTCTAAAACTATTTATTTAATATGAGCACTAACAACGTAAGGAATTAATTTCACTCTGATTTAAACGATGATGATAATGTAATGATAGCATTAAAGTGGACTGTACCATACTACACAATAGGGGTGAGGAAGTGACACTCTGCATTTAGTGTAGGCGATACGAGTTTGTTTTAGGTGTAGGCAATATGGGGTGTAGGCGATACGAGAGAAAGCCAGATGGGGGACAACTTCCAAACGCAAGGCATAAATATTGCCAGTCTCCATTGCTGACTGGTTTAAGCCTTGCAGTATTTCACTCGCTTTGTTGTGCCTAGAAAGTGGATCGCTGCACTTCAAATGCATAGTGGGCCCAAATTCCAAGCACAGAGATCTGAAGGAAATACTGCAAGGCCTAAATCAGCAAGTAATGGAGACTGGCAAGAGTTATGCCTTGCATTGGGAAGTTGGATGGGGGACTACTTAACCCCTGTATTATAATACGGGATATCTTTGTTCGCATCTTTGCGTCAGAGTATGGTATGAAGTATTGACCTTTTAACTATGATATTACTAAATGGATGGCGAAATTAAATCGGTTCAGTTAAATATATCAAGATAAGATGAGCATTATTAGCGAACATGCTATGAAATGGAATTGTCGTTTAACATAACACGTAAAAATGAATGACTAGTCTCTATGGTTATACGATATTTCTAAAATTGAATTGTTAACGTTATTTATTGGTTTATATTACCATTATGACACGTTGCTTTGTCTAATAACGTTACGAAAAGCATTCATTATGAGACATATATTAATTGTGATATATACGAGCATATTTTTTAATGAGAATTTACTACCCCAAGAAGCTGTATATTCATATACATCGGTATCTATCATATCCATAAATCACAATTATACGATAATATAATGAATACTTTCTTTCAATAGCAGGAACTATTTCTACTTCCAAATGTTAACATTTTTCATGTTGCACTAATGAATAGTATACACCAATGTGCTTCTAAATACCAGAATACATAATACACACATTCCAGACATAACTGCCATATTCTCTTCAATAACAGATAACACATAGGAATCGCCAATTATCGACTGTCCAAGATGTCTGCTATAATTCATTCTTAGTACGTGTATTAAAATAGGGAGCGACGGGGATATAAATTGAGAGCGGTTACCTTTGTAATTTCATATGATATTAGTCATTTTGTAACCTGGATATAACTGTCATTCTGTATGAAACTGAAAGAAAGTAATGCATTGTATATTTGTCTTTTGCTGCTATATTTTACCTCATTCAGTGTGAACCATGTGTGACATGAAGTTCGTTTGCAACACAGAAATAGCTCAAATCAAAGGAAATAAGAAAAGACAATATTTAATAACATTATTGCTATTATTCTTCGGTATAACTGATAACCGTGATAATCTATAGAGCATCCAAAGTGAACTACAGTTCCAGGGAGTTTCACGATAAAAGGCAGACGTATCCAGCGCTGTTTTCTAAGGTTAATATACCTGGTTTTGCATCCAAAATTGTGTTCCATGGAAGATATAGTTTTTTAGAAGATAAAGCGTTTCCAGAGTAGAGTCTGCATAATGCCTTGCTTCAGATCATAGAGTAATGACCATGAAGCCAAACAATCACCCTTTAAACATGTTCAAACCTAAATAGGTTGTAATTGTTGTGAAATCTACTGACAAAAGGCAACATGTTTAATTAACAACGTTGAATTAATCACTAACATCTCTGATGACATCATGTGTTTGTACAATGGTAAACATGCCCCTCCTAACCGTTAGTCCTTTACACACGATCAAACATATTCAAAATATTGTATATGATTGTTTCCCCCTCAAATAACGACTAATACTTCAGAGACAAAATTAGCATCAAGACTGAAGGTTAACCGTTTGTTCAAAATGCCACACAAATATGCCCTATCATTGAACTCCATTAAAAATTTTTTAATCTAATAAATTGTATCTTCTACTTATTGTTATAACATTCCTGATGGGCTATTGGTTTGGTAACATTTGAAGATAGACAATTAAATGGGTACATGTCCACGAACATAATATATTCTTCTGTGAAAATAAAAAAAAAACCCATCCAACCTAAAGGTCATATTTCCAAACAAAAGTTATTAAAAGTTTTGTTGAGAAGAGTTTCAAAATGGCGATACATGTGGGAGTAAGGACTTGTATCAGTTGTTGTCGCCTAACTTGATATTTAAACTGGTGTATACATGAATGTATGTAGATAAAGTGCTTGACAATAATAACAAGGCAAAAGTGAGCACAGCTCACATACCCCCTCCTGTGGTTTGACCGCATTCATAAAATATCAATAAATATAAACATAATTGTGTCAGTCATGTCAATGAATAGCCATGATGGTTTTTAATAAAAAAAATATGTTTGAATTATTAGAATCGTGGAGTTTAAACCAATAAGGCACAACAACACCACATATAGGTAACATCCAAAGGTTCCAAGTTTAGATATGCACCGGCAGGTCTGCACACAAAGTCCGCAAATCAGACCGTTTTTGGTCAAAATTTCAGAAATTATTTGAACCTTGGAGTTGAACATGGAGGCGTTTTTACTCTGAAAAACAGATGTCTTCCCTTTCCCCCAATTCAATTTCAGTTATTGCCCAAAGTCAAAATTGTTGCCATGGAAAATGAATCTTTTTTTTTTTAAAGTCCAAACCTCCAAAAGGCACATCTGCATGACATGGGGAGGCTGTAT
This sequence comes from Gibbula magus, assembly GCA_936450465.1. Lineage (NCBI taxonomy): Eukaryota > Metazoa > Mollusca > Gastropoda > Trochida > Trochidae > Gibbula > Gibbula magus. Next base: position 69,312,273 of record OW388293.1, on the reverse strand, counting down.
ACCAAATTTGGTGAAGATTGGTCAAGTAATTTTAGAAATTTGTTCTGAAAACAAACCCTACCCTTCAAATGGACAGAGGCCAAATTGTTACCATGGAAACAAAGAAAAATATTTTTAAAATAAAAGCTGAAACTCCGAAAAGGCACAATTACATGGTATGGGTATTTGGTGAATATTGGTCAAGTAGTTTTAGAGGTATGCTTTGAAAACAATGGGAACGCCAACGCCGAAGGGAAATCAACCAAAATCAATATGTCTCCCGACCATTCGGGGGAAACATTATTCCCTAAAAATCATATCAACATCATATAGGTCAGTTCCACACCCAATATGAAATTACCTACTTCAATGAGAAATGCTCTGATAACGACGCAAAGTCCGAAAATCGGACTTTTTTTGGCCGAAATATTATATATATTATTATATCGACCATGGAGTAGATAACCATTAAAGGCACAGAAAGACCCATATACATGTAGGTTACTTCCATACCAAATTTGAAGGTTCCAAATCGTAAAGGTTTTGAGATATGCACAAACACAAAGTCCGAAAATCGAAATTTCAAACATTATTTGGACCTTAGTGTTGAGACTCCTTTACGGCACAACAACACCCTATAGGTAAATAAAGGCCCCTTTGCGCGTCCTTCGTACGACCATTGTGCGACCAAAAAAATGGACAGGACGCTCAATGGTCGGCTGATTTCGCGAAATCCCGTTTCTGTGTAAATGCTCCTGCGATCTTCGTGCGTCCTTTGTACCATCTAAAATGCAATTAACGGTAATTTCCATGAGGATCTTTGAACGACCTGCACGTTTACGGAGCCTCCACACTGCCTTCGCTCTGACGCAGTAGGAAGGCACAAGGGAGGCAGCGGCATCGCCCAACGTTAGCGAATTTCTTACATGGCGATCATTGAGCGTCCTTTGCGACCTTAGAACGTCCATTGTTCGACCTTTCTGCATCATGGGAGCAACCCTTGAGCGACCAGAATCGTCGGTGACCCCTCTGCGGAAGTTTTGAGCATGTTCAAAATGTGTTGGCGTCCTCCGCGTTCTTGGCGATCAATCGCGATGTCTCAACATCCCTTGTGCCACCTCCTCACGACCTTAGCACCATTCTGCCTCCCTTGAGCGTCTAACGGCGATCTGTTATGTTTTTTGGTCGCACAGAGGACGCACAACGGTCTTTATGTCTGTGTAAAGGGGCCTTTACATATCGGATTTGAAGGTTCAAAGTCATATAGTTTTTGAGATATGGTCCGGAAGCGATTTCGGACGGACGGAACGTTCAGTTAGTTTACATTCTCTCCTTGGTTTCTCAACTCAAATTGTCCCACGAAACGTCATTTCAAATGCATTTTGTTTTGTGTCAGCGAATCCCAGTCCTGATTTGTTACTATCATTAGTAGTCAAAGATAACGATGTTGTTTCAAACTAAGCATTCGAACTCATTGATTTTACTTTCTTTTCAAGGTCACATTATCTTATCGAAAAATTGTCATTCATATCTCCAAAGAAACATTAAAAACGTGTGATATTAAATTTTGATATATCATGGAGCTTATGAATTAAACATGACATGATGAAATTAATACCGATCCGTTTACATTCAGAACTACTTGAAGATTAGATGAACTTTTTTAATTGAGCATTTTATTAGATACCTTTCAAACGCCCTTACATAAAGCTCTTGAAGTTTCCATTTAGGATCCTAGCTACATCTACTTTACAAAGTTTGCCATGCCTAATGATCCATAACTTTATTGGTACAAGGCATTTAGACGTATGTCAGCAAACATGATATTATTGATTAAGTTCTCATAAAGCTAGGTTCTGTGTTGTGTGATCGTTTATCGCGTGTAAGAATATTCTAAGATGTTTAATGTTCATCTTGTCTTCATCTTATAACTATATGATCTTGGGAATGTTGTAATTGCTACTAGATTCAATATACGCAACATATTTTCAAAATGCAGTTACTTATTCGTTCATAATTAAAAGTCATGAAATACAAGTTCTCGCCGCTACCGACTGAACTATGGCCAAACTGCAATAATACATACAATAACATTTGCACTCAGTCCTGAAAAACGTGAAAGCATATAAGAGAACATGATATATGTCACATATGATTGTCATACCTATGTTGTATAGAGATCTCCTGACACATTATGATATCACTCAGTCCTGATAAAACGTGAAAGCATATAAGAGAACATGATATATGTCACATATGATTGTCATACCTATGTTGTATAGAGGTCTCCTGACACAATATGATATCACTCAGTCCTGATAAAATCTGAACGCATATAAGAGAACATGATGTTATATGTCACATATGATTGTCATACCTATGTTGTATAGAGGTCTCCTGACACAATACGATATCAATCAGTCCTGATAAAACGTGAAAGCATATAAGAGAACATGATATATGTCACATATGATTGTCATACCTATGTTGTATAGAGGTCTCCTGACACAATATGATATCACTCAGTCCTGATAAAATCTGAACGCATATAAGAGAACATGATGTTATATGTCACATATGATTGTCATACCTATGTTGTATAGAGGTCTCCTGACACAATATGAAGTCTTCCTAGTACTAACGGTCATAAATCATGCCATTTTAGTACTAAAGATATAAACGAAATATGTTGTATTTCACACAGGCAAGACATCTGCTTGATTGCATTGTTATTGTTCTGTTTTCGTAATGAACATTGAAAATGTAATGACAACTGCAATCCTTTGAAGATAAACATAAAGTATGTAGATTCGTAGTCTACGTAATGATCACTTGTAGGAAACGTTTATGATCTGTCACATATGCTTGTTTCATTTGCAAGTGACATACCAAACCTGACTGTCCAAATGGAGTAGGGAAAGACAACTTTTCTGATAAACCAGATTGCTAATTTTGTTGACCTAGTTTTGGTATTCTAAATTAGCTGTTGGAACAGACACATGTACAACTGGAAGGAACCCCATAATATACAATGTATTGTCCTCCGGAAGTAGACAACAACCTATACACAGGCACGGCACAGACAAGGGACAGGCTCTGTTTAGTATTTCTAAATATTTCTTTTCAAAATAAACATTGCATTTTGATGATGCCTTATACTATCTGATCATTACTATGTTGGTTGAAGTCACGTGATGACATATTGGCGTTATGTCTAGTTTTGATAGGCCCAAAAATAAAAAGAATTTGTTTCTGGTTTCCGCCCGTATCAGTTTCAAACCCACGCCTCAGGTCTTTTTTTCTAGGTTTTAAAAAGTAAGGGGCGATAACTGTAATTTTCTAGCCTCAGAAAACATTGAACATATAAAATGTCACTCGTTTCTGTTGAGATGGAGTGTAGGGGTGAGATTATTGACTATTTGAAATAGAAACACAAGGGTTTGTGCTTTATTTATATAAATAATTGTATAAATTTTGTTTGTTTATCTCTTCATTCCGAAAAAAAAGTGTCGTAAATAAAATAAAAAAATCACGTCATCGCATCAAAAGACCAGAAACATATATTTTTATTATTATTTGTTAGGCCATACTTGTACATTTGTTACTGCAGGAGCATGATATTTGACTGAACACAAGAGATACCTACCACACATCGCAAAGTGCCCCTGACGTTTTTTTTTTCACACCGTATAAATTTTGGCTTTCATGTTATTAATATATTAAGTAGTGACAGAGATTATTCCCCGAGGACCTATGTCATATTAATTTTGGGAAACGTTGGTGTTTGTATATTATCTGATTGATAAGTAAATTAATTGAATGAACTACGCCATCTAAACTTGACATTGTTTTCTTTCCAAATAAGAACGATTGACTTGACATAACATAACCGAAGTTATTACATCATTTATTATAAACATGTTTCATGACAGAAACAATTTCTGGAGGGTTCGCCCATTTATTGTCAAAAGCAACACATCCTGTTTGAAATATACACAGAGAAAAAACTTAAGCACCTCCTGATATTTGTGATGATATCTTTTCGAAAATAATTTAAATAGTTAAACAAGGTTCATTTATGAGAATAGCAGTGTTTGTGTGATAAGTTCCAACCAGTGATGCGTGACAGTCGCGCCTACATGTTCGGGGCATGCATGCTACGCTCGAAGATCACAAAAAGCAGCATGGCCCAACTGCATTTGGTGGTATGTAACGTTGCTTTCCATAGCCATTCAAGCATATCAATTGAACATGGCACGAAGACGATTGTCCATGGATCTCAGAAATCAAATTATTGGTATGCACTCTGCAGGAATGTCCTTTAAGGCAAATATGGCGAAATCTTGGCTACCATTACACTGTTGTTAGTCGTTTAGTCCGGAAGTATGCGCAGACAGGAAGTGCAATGGACGGTCCAAGATCTGGAACACCTACTGTCACTATACCTCGAGAGGACCAACACCTTCTTCGACATGTACGCCAAGAAACCTTTCTGACAAGTCCTCTGCTGCAACGTCTGTGGTTACCAAATCGAAACATCAGCACCAGAACAGTTAGAAATCGCCTCAAATCGGCAGGACTAAAGGCAAGAAGGGTAATTAAACGTCCCTTGTTGAGATATCATCATAAACGTGCACGTTTGGCATGGTGTTTGGACAGACACCACTTGAATCTGAGGACCTGGCGGAAATTCCATCTGTCTGACGAGAGTCGAATCTTGCTCCATGTTACTGATGGGCGTGCACGTGTTTGGAGACATAGAATTTGGAGAATACAGCTTATATCCCCAGGAACATCTAGCCATTTGTTGCGTATGGATATGGCTCTGTTATGGTATGGGGATGCCTGTCTCATGACTGCAAGCTGGATTTTGTCACCATCAGGAGCAACTTAACAGGAGCTCAATCCATCCGGGACGTGCTACAGCCGGTCGTTGTTCCTCATTTCGATAAACATCTTGCTACACGACCACAGTACATGCACGACAACGCCCGGCCTCATCGATCACGTGCCGTTGTCGATTACATGCGAGCCAACGCAGTGACAACTTTACCCTGGCCAGCAGTAAGCCCAGATCTGAACCCTCTGGAGCTTGTGTGGGATATTGCAGGGCGGCGACTCCAGGCTCGGAACCTTCCAGTAAAGAATTAACAGGAGTTGGAGGCTGCTCTGCACGCTGAGTGGACGTAGGGTGCAGTGTCATCCGGGTACGTGGCGGTCCTACCAGATACTGATCATTCTTATTGAACATGTACACTAGGGTCTACAAAGAACACTTAGAAGTGACAATACCAATGCGAATGTGTTTGTTTCACTTGCAGCTCTATACTTTTGTGGACATTGTTCAATGGTAACAACAGTACCCGTGTAGACATGACGTCGTCGCTATTAAATAATGATAACAGCTACATATTGTTCCGTTTATGTCTTGCTAGATGACTGTTCTATCTGGTAAAAAAATAATCTCAGACTAATTTAGGGTCATAGCAGAGCTTACTTGTTTTTGACATTCAGCTATATGAAAATATCAGGGGGCGCTTAACTTTTTTCTGTGTGCATATACTCATGGATGTACATGTTTATATACTTGAAACAGTATGAATAATTCCAATACTTCCAATACCAGAATGTTACATAGTCCACGGGGTGTCAGTTGTGACTGAATGATTAGTATCTTATGACATGAATTGCTTGGTCCATGGAACTTTAGGGACAGTCAGTTTAACTTCAAGACACGCACGTCGCATCAAATACATGATGGACCCCGATATTTGATGCTTACTTAACAGTATCAAACTCTATCTATGACGTCATAGCGGTACTATCATATGCTCAATCTTAAGTTTGACGGTTCGTCAGACCAACAGGACCACTGATATCATCGGAAGTTTATCGTTTAATATATTTTTATTACCCATTTTATGTCATGTGACCTACGTAATCATTTTCAACACAAGGCTTTTTAAAAAATCTGTTTTCCGCGAATGTCGCCATAGAATATAAGAATTAATCACAATAGTGCAAAAAACAATGGCTGTTTTGTAACATAGCTATATGCAAAGATACAGATACGATAGTTATTCAACAATTTGGATAAGAATAACAAATGTACCTTAGAACCATATTCTTTGATTTAGGAATACTACCTTTATTTAAATAATTTATTGACAGATAATAATATTATCTTTCTGTGAAACTTAATCAGACGCCTGGTAAATGTCATTTACGTGACTTCGTTTCTACATAAGTAATACAAATCGTGTAACTGTCTCTCATTTTGATGAAATTGACATTTGTGTTTTGCAAGTTGTAATATGAAATATCCATTGTTGCACTGGCTGTTTTTTTTCTGGGGGAACTCTTTGTCTGCGTTGCTTAACTACAAATGTAAAGATATTAATGTGTACAGTTGTGTAGTGAGTAGCTCAGTATTGAAGTTCATACACGAAATTCTGAGAATAGTGTTGGAGTTCATGAGGTAGCTACTGTAATCTTAATTTAAAATGCATAATTATGATAGCATTACATAAAGGTTGAAAGTCATTCATTTCTCTTCCGTCTGGCCAGTGCCGAGGTTGCGTGTACACAATATTACACAAGACATTACGATGTCGTTGTAAATCAAGTGTGTATTACGCATGTATTTTGCATGCTTATTTTCGATAAATACAACAATCACAACATAGATAATTATCTGTGTAAACGGCCGTTCTACAATCGGATGTGATAAATATTCTGTCCCGAGAATCAATCCTCCTCGGACATACAAGACGCAACTGGGAACGACTGAAGTCATGGTAAAAACACACTTATGGAGCTTCATAAAGTCTATTCATCTGTATATAATTTGTAGTTTTCAGCAAAAGACTATGTCCAATATAACGTTGTATTTCAAATTGTTGATGTTTTGAAACCAATGCATTCTAATATTGTGAAGATTTAACAGTCCTCGGCTTGTCTCATCTACATGGATAACTAATATGTATTCAAGAATTAGTCCAGTTCATAAGTTCACAATCTGTCACTTCGAATCGTTCTTCAATCCTATGATTGGGGACATATATGAGAAATGGAAATGAAAAACGTTGTAACAGAAAGGAGTGACTTAAAAGATATTTTGAAGATGGTACAATGTGGCCTCGGGTCTCCTTTGAAATTGTAAGTATTGAAGGTGGCTAATCAGAACATGTGTGAAGGATCCAGGAACATGATTTACAGGAACCAACGCTATGATCCCTGGGCTATATATCTTTTGAAGGTAGACACAATGTAGCTTTGGCAGAAAGTATAATGAGTTGAATATTCAACATGTGCAGTCCATGTGGATACCGGCTTGTGAAGATTTATTTCAAGATGTCCTATCTGTATCCATGTTCACTCATACCAGGAATATAGAGCTATCGCAGCGTGTCGAAATGAAGATGTATATATGTGGCTAGTAATTACTATTTATCCATAGAAATATAACAATACAAGTTTACAGTTTGCATGCAGCTTTGCACATAATATTTATTATTACCCATATGGTTGACAATAAACGAGTTAATATTATTGATATGAGCACATGTGCACATATCACGTTTGCTTAGTAACCATTGTTTCACCGCGACTTCCCGTCTGTGACGTCATAAAATGATTTTTCGTGACGTCACAGTAGCTTGATGTCGCAAGAGAAGTGGGTCGTTTCCTGGCTAATTTTACGCGAATCAGATGGAATAAAAATGGGTAATAAAGAAATTATAACACTCGAAAGTGTGTCATATGGCTTTTACGAAACTCGTGCAAATTTATGTATAACCCTCGCTCTCGCTCGGGGAATAAAAAAATTTACACTCGTTTCGTAAAAGTCATATGACACACTTCCTCGGGTAATAATCTCTATTTGTAATAATTACAATCACCAATTGATTGAATATCTGGAGACCAACACTAAAACCCGATACCACTTTACCAACTGCAAAGGAGTGAGTGGACGTTTATAATAAGATCAGTGGAAAAAATATGAACAAGCTTCACTTACTTCACGTCGCATTTCAAAATAGCGTCATATATTAAATGTGTATTTGACACGTTGCTACAAACAGTTACTATACAAATACATTTAATGATGTAATATGAACGATGGACGTTTCAAGTCTGTGTAAGACAATCACAATACCATTTGTGTATATAGTTTATTCAAAGTTGACTATGCTCATCCATAGACAGTGTTTTATCTTGTGTACACATCAGCTCAAAAAATAAACATTCACAGAATTTTAAATGTGTGTGAAATAAATTGCAACGACTACGACTGACACATTAGTTAACATTACACATTGTATGTTTAACCGAAATCAGATCCTTTGAAAAATTATCTTTTAAATATCATGTGTATGTACAAATGGAAATACTAACTAAAAATTAAATGCCGTCTCTTTTCAAGATATGAAACACCAACTACTGACGTATTATATGAGAAATCATTATGAAATTTAAGCATCATGTTCCCTTCTAAAAAAAGGAAGAACTGTTGAAGATGTAGACCGCCGTGACTAATCGACCACTACATCACATCTCAGGAATGACACTCATAACGTGCTCTTTTCTTATACATCTTCTCTGTTTATCAAAACATGCCCAAAACATCTTGTGCATTACATGACTTGACAACATACACCGTTAAGCCATACATTACATAATCATCTTTTCCGTGAAACACGTTTTTCTTTAGGTGTCACAAGAATGATGCTGAACTATGTGAGGGCGAAGCCGAGGATCTCTTGTAAGAAAGGTTTAAACAATAATTCTAAAACTATAATGTTTTGTAAATTACAATTTGGAAAAGTGAATCAAACATATCTTAATTGCTTGAATTTTAAATTCATAAGAAATGAATTAATTTTCAGAATGTGTTTTTTTCTCTGACATATAAAGGTTTGAATTCAAAGTTAAACTGCTGCAGCTCAGGCATCTATACAAGTTCATCTTGAATTTACATCCTATTTTAAACCCACACAATAAGAAATGTATTAATCTATCATCATGAAACTTGAAAGTATATATAAAGCTATATAAAAGTTTTGAAAGTCTACGCGACGTTTAATTACCTTAGAAGTTGCTTCTATATAAGTGACGCATTAAATAACTCCCAATAACATTTCTTCTGTGGTTCTGATTTAAAGATAGCATTCTGTTGTAACATAATGAGACGCATTTTATAATGTCAAACAAGTTTTATTAGCTCAAGGAACTAAATGTAGAATACAAGTAAACCATCGTCACGAAACTGACATTTGTTAAGTTTAGATTCCCTTGGAATAACACAGATCTTAATATATTATTCGTGTAAGTTTCCGTTGATAATTTATAAAGGTTAAATCATGTATTTCGAAATAGTGATTATTCAATGACATAACGAAATAGCCCGTTTGACATAACGAAAATAGCCCGTATATATTTACCGATACGTTTTGGTAAAATGGTCGGCAGTTCGTGGGAGGACCAAATAGCATCTGGATAATGTTGTTACCCAATATTGATATTGTTTATGCAAAGCGGCGGTGGTTTGCTGGTGACGCTGCTTGTCAAACCAGAAACACACACACACACACACACACACACACACACACACACACACACACACACACACGCACGCACACACACACATATATATATATATATATATATATATTTCTTTTTAAAAACTTCAGATGAACACTTAGATGTATCTGTTGTAATAATACGGTTGTCATAATTACCATTCAACGCACGCAAAGTTTAAACCTGACAGCGTTAGCGGGATTTCAAATATCACTTTACATAGGTTTATCAACTAATGAGAATAAAGAATACACACCATTCCTGATATAAGCTTTAAAAAGGACGTCAATGTCAATGTCGTTGTGAGATTGATTTTTGGTCATTTGCTTGCGGACATGGTGCTTGTATAACATTTTGAGCAACATATTGCGTCTCATGTCTATAAATCACTTCAAGTTAATGGTTACGGTTTATTCATAACATATTAAATAATGAATTTCATTTATGTGGGTCAACGGATGGGATGTGGCGCACCCCCGAAAACACGACACGAAATTAACAAAAACTCAATTGACCTTTAAGGAACCACCTGTTTCCAATTATTGCCTCAAATTCGTTCCTACCACCCACTCTAAATTCGAGAACAAAGTTTGACAGTCTAATCAAACTTTGACCAGACGCCATGCTGTTTTGGCCAACGAAGCAATCACCGCTCATCTGCGTGCAGTTCGGTTGTAGCCTTTCCTGATGACTGTGGACAACCCAGAAAACATACCATCCAATTACTGGAGGATTATGCCTCTTAGCAGTATGTTCTTCAGATTGTGCCATTGAAACGTGTGTACAGCTCTTGAAAGAGAAAAAACAACGTTGTCCAACGAAATATATTCTCAAAACATGACTTTGGGATTATTTCAGGGACACATTTATTTAATATCGTACCGAATTAAAACATATTACGCAATCATTGCTAAAAGGCTCTCTGAAGTCGATACTATGAGTCGGACAACAGATGGTGAGGTGAGGTGAGGTGAGGTGAGGTGAGTAGGTGTTAAATGCAGTTTTCAAAAGTATTTCACTTATATCGCGGTTAATAGTATTATGGCAGGGAGAAAGCCCTCAAAGGCTAATATGCATTGCGAGCATCGGCTGGAACTAGCGAACCATGGAGTTCTACGCTGAAATTCAGTGTAGCATTGCACCCAAACCTTACTGCGTGTAGAACAGTTCTCTACTGCAGACAAAGTTGCCTTGCCCCTGGGGTGATATGAACCCCGGACCTCTTGATCCGAAACCGAACCCGCTAGCCAATGTGCGCTATCCCTCCGACAAAACATGGTAACAGTGGATTGGTTTCTTGAACTCGAAACATACAATAAACATGATATTTATATTTTGTTCGGTTTCATATTGCGTATTCCAATTCCGTATATCATTTTGGTTAAACATTAAATGTAATGAATATTACCTGAACTACAATTCAGCAATGTTTTAATCTGCAATTTAAGATGTATGTAGTTATTCTGCTGAAAAGGTATAAGTTTATTTCTACATAACACTTCAAATTGATACTTTTATTGTAGTTGAGATGTGGACGTAAAAGAACATTTACATCTTCCATTTAATGTACACTATCATCAGTATAAATAAACTATGTTTAGAAACTAGTTGGTAAGATATGTGCTTTCAAAGTGTCTAGATACATCATAAACCTTTGATGTTGTCATTTTTTTCAAGTATCATCCAACAACTAAGAACATAAATTAGCAAAAACGTTGGTAAATATTTACTACTTGGCTTAATCACCCTAAAACAGATGCAAACGTACTTACTTCAGTGTCGTTATCCAACTCGTGGCAATAAATATATATTTTTTGCTCCGCTGTCATTAATCTCAAGACTGGATACTCATTTAACTAATATTCCCACTTTGGTAATTTTACTATTAATAACTTTTTAAATTTATTTTTACTATTTGTAGTTTTGTAGTCATTTGCTATTTTGAATTCAAACTTGCAAGAACGGTTAGTATGCAATTCGCATAGACCAGTCCTTATTTTTTTCTAACGAATGTAAAAAATAATGTTTTGACAAGTTTGATCATCCTGGCTCATTAGCACGCTCAGTGCTAATATAAAAACCGGTTATGTTCGGCATCCTGTACGTTTACACACTACCTCTCCAGGGACTGATTAATCAGGTAACTTAGCTCCGAGTGTAAATTACAAATTACTTGTTTCTGAAATGATAACTAGACTTCCAGATTCGTGTAAATTTCCAGATGCGTAAAACATTGCATATACTTTAAGATACGTATTCGGTGTACGTGTATACCTCAGATACGAAGTCGGTGTATGTGTATACCTCCGATACGTATTCGGTGTACGTGTATACCTCAGATACGTATTCGGTGTACGTGTATACCTCAGACACGTATTCGGTGTACGTGTATACCTCAGATATGTATTCGATGTACGTGTATATCTCAGATATGTATTCGGTGTACGTGTATACCTCAGATATGTATTCGGTGTACGTGTATACCTCAGATATGTATTCGGTGTACGTGTATACCTAAGATATGTATTCGGTGTACGTGTATACCTCAGATACGTATTCGGTGTACGTGTATACCTCAGTTAAGTATTCGATGTACGTGTATACCTCAGATATGTATTCGGTGGACATGTATACCTCAGATATGTATTCGGTGTACGTGTATACCTCAAATATGTATTCGGTGTACGTGTATACCCCAGATACGTATTCGGTGTACGTGTTTACCTCAGATATGTATTCGGTGTACGTGTATACCTCAGATATGTATTCGGTGTACGTGTATACCTAAGATATGTATTCGGTGTACGTGTTTACCTCAGATACGTATTCGGTGTACGTGTATACCTCAGATACGTATTCGGTGTACGTGTATACCTCAGATACGTATTCGGTGTACGTGTATACCTCAGATACGTATTCGGTGTACGTGTATACCTCAGATACGTATTCGTTGCACATGTATACTTTCAGATAGGAATACATTGTACGTGTACACTCTCAGATACGTATTCGTTGTACCTGTACACCCTCAGATACGTAATCGTTGTACGTGTATGCCTGTACGTTGTACGTGTATGCCTGTACGTTGTACGTGTTTAATCCAAGATACGTGTACAGTGTAAACGTGTATCATGTCTAGGGGAACCAGCTCCTACTTCAGTTGTATATCAAGTTTCATTGATAAACTTGTATATTCAACCAGTTTCCATTTACTGGACAACACAGCCCTTAACTTCACTTCTTTCTTACAGCAGTAAATTCATGTCTCAATATTCACATCCTTAATATACAATTCATTTTCATAGAGGCTGCCTATCCTCAAATATTGTTGTCAAGGATGAACAATCCTCTATGGGTGCAATGAATGGAAAGTAATTCAACACATTTAATGAAACGAGATGTCCCTAGCCTTGTTCTTAGGCTTGGTAAAATATCCATACAATAAACAAAGCAAGGCAGTTTCACAGCTCCATTCAGTAACGTATTTGTATCTTGGGTTAAGGAATCCAGGATAGAATATAATTAATATCCCTCTCCACCTGTGCCTGTGAGTACCTGTCATGGTTTCCTGGAACATACAAGTTATTACAGACAAACCAAGACAGGTATTGTGGTAGTTTTTTTAGTTTGGGGTCAGGACCTGTGTGAAAAATAATAGATTTATGTACTAGTTTCGAAGCTTCACAGTTTCAAGCATTTAGTGAATGCTATCATTGTCCAAGAACCATTGGGAGATGTATAATTGATTCATACTTACACACACTGAGAAGGCAAGCCAGATCCAAGAGGTATTACATTTGTCTCTTGGGGTCACGAGCTCCTCGAAAAATCTCAGATTTATTCAAGCTCTTGAACACTGACAAAGGAAGACAGTTTCACAGTTCGACTCAAGAAGACATTTTTCTCTTGGGCCCAGACATCCGACCAGCCGTTGTAACTGTGCCGGTGAGAATTGAACCAATCAAGAATTGATTTATACAAGCAGATACGTGCCCCCTTGAGGATGCGCTTTTCTAACTGAGGCGATGTCTCGTATAAATGACCTTGATTGCTGTACCACATATTTCACATTCGGGGGTAGATGGGGATTTGAGATGTGCAGTCTTTTGAGGTGGAAATATCATTCGCATCAAATACTTTGATCATCTCTATATCCCCCGGAACTTAAGTCAATTTGAAGTTCATCAAAAGACGTCAAGTTTGCTTCAAGACGTTTTTAAAGCCACGGAAGTAATAAAATCAATAAATGTTTGTCTTGGACAAACGTTTGACCATTTCTACTAAGCTGGTAAAAAGCCAAGTGGACAGGTATATTATATGTGCACGTATGTGATGTGTCATATTGGCAGACACCATGTGAAATCAGCCATACGTGTCAATATCACACTTTTCTATCAATCACTGTTTCTGAGCTAGGTCTCATCTGTAACACATTCTGAGGATTATTCAATGAAGAAAAAGCGTAACGCATGGAACCAGTATGCTTGCTGCTGCAGATTAGTATCAATAACAGTTTAAAGTTAAAGGTGCTTCCATTTTGTTTCCAATTTTTTTTATCAGGCTTTAATACGTTCTGACTCCCCATATGTGCTGTTTACAGTGTAAATAAATTCACTCCACTTGCATATTCATCCCGAATCACCAAATATATGATAAATACTAGTTTCAAATTTAAAAAAGTAACATTATTACGCATGTGCAGAAACTGAAACTACACGTCTCATTTACATGCACAGTAATTGTATGACCTATTAAACATGATCAACCCCAATTTGTTAGTTTGTCTGTTATAAATAAGATTCCAAACTTACGTTTGACTCATTGGCGCGCGCCACACGCGGTACATTGTCCGGTTTTCGATAAAAAAAATCACTACTTTTACCTTTTACTAAGTCGACTAAATGTCAATTTTTCGGCAAACGTCAGTACTTCCCGATAACATAACACAATGTATAACGTTTAACATGTGTGACCCCAATCAACACAAAGGATGTACCTTTAATACTTTGACATTAAAAAAGACTTATGCATATTTCGGTTCATTCATAATCATCGCTGTCGATCAGGCAACAACACAAAGTCAGACTGAGCCGTAACCCGTGCGAAGCGACAAATTTGCTAGTATAATATTTTCGAAAAATGGAGACATGACATTGACGTTTAAATCACCTCAATTTCCTTCAGCTCTAATAACGATCGCCACGACTTACAATAATTCCATGTCAGCAGTATGTCAATTAAACCTGTGAGTCAAACCATAGCATTACGAATACGTACAAAGAAGCAAGTGGGGTGACACTTGTGTTGCAAGTTTAAATGGAGCATCTTTGAAAATACCCAATAGATTTTATCGTTTTTTAAGAAATGCAGACTCTAAAGCTCTAAACACCTTTTGTCAATAACATAATCTATTGCAATGCGTTTTAATTGAGAGTGCTTGGACAGGCGCTTTGACAATGTACTTACGTATATACTTAACTAGAAAGGCGTAAATTAAATTAAATGTATTTGTTTTAAAGGGGCAGTAGCACGTTTTTTGCAAAAAAATTGTTTTCAAATTACCTATTTATAATGATAGTTTGTGCCATTTAAATTTACTTTAGAGGGTAAAGCATCTTATTACACAAACCAATTATCCGTAGTAGTAATAACGGTTTTGCGTTTAAGGCAAAAATTGAATGGCGGCCATTTTATTGTGAACACATTTTATCATTTCGAATGACAAAAAACGTTTCCCATGGTTTTACTGAGCCATGTACGCTAATTTTTAGCTTGATTTTCCGAAGAGAGAAGAGTGTTTTACGATTGGTGAAATCATTTTTCAAATACATTTCATCGACTTATTTGAGCGAAAAACCGTGCTAATTACATTTAAAGAAAGACATGGTTACATCCATTTCTAAATTGTATTAGGGGATTGATTTTCGACTCATACACACACATAGGTAAACTTCCCAGATGAAAATTCAAATGAATTCGCAGCTGCTCAGTCGGATATGAAACCCATTCATCTGGTTAGTAGTTTTAATACAAAGAGCCACAGTGCACAAAGTATAATATATTGTTTTATCCCTGATATATATCCAGATTAGTGTAATTATGAACATAAAGAGTCCTCGTCCGATTAGTTTCCATTTGATACGTTATAAAGGGACAGTACCACGTTTTTTCGCTGAAATAAGTCGATGAAATGTATTGAAAAATAATGCCACCAATGATAAAAGATGCTTCTCTCTTCATGATTCCGTAAAGCAATGAGAATCGTTTCTGTCATTCGAAATAATAAATTGTGTTCACGATAAAATGGCCACCATGCAATTTGTGCTTTATACGAAACACTGTTATAATCACTACGGATAATTGGTTTGTGTAATACGATGTCTAACCCTCTAAAGTAAATATAAATGATATAAATAATATATGAATTTAAACTATCATTTTAAATGGGAAGTTTGAAAAATAAAATTTGCAAAAAAACGTGAAAGAGAGAATCATGAATGACAGTATAAACCTATGTTTGTTGTATCTAATCGATGCGAACAGTTCTTTATTTCTTATATCTAACACTTAATTTCATATCAACTCAAATGATGATTCATTTGATTTATTGTTATACCTTCATACAATGTGTAGTCAACGTAAATATAAAACTATGAAATTTGAATGTTTGCATACAAAGAGATTGCAGGAGAGGTGAACACAGCGATCAAACTCCCTGATCGATTAGTAGAGACTGAGAAGTCAGAGTAATTAATTTATCACTTTTTCTGTGAAACAGATTGAATCAATTACATTTATGATTTCAAAACTATCAGTATCACCTCACTACGGCAGAGCGTCAAACCATAGAAGAATGTAATATCAAGCTTGTAGAGAAAGCGAAGGCGTTCGATGATTCTGTAGCTGATGCTTAACGTGCATCTAATTGGTAATAAATTGTATGATACCAGGATCACTCAAATTCTACCTCTTTCCAGTGCACATATCCGCCCATTCCGTTGCATATAATGAAAACATCGTGACTGTCCAAACATCGCAATGGAACCATTTTCCCGCCGCGGCGAGACTGACAGCCCGCAAGTTTTCTAAACCGACCGTCTGTCCAATTGTGAGGGGCGTTCATCAGTCGTTTAAACACCGTTTAGGATCTACTCAATACTAACAACATTACCATAGCTCCAGGGACGACTTTTGATCATAGGGATGGACATCACTTTAACCACGGAACCAACCACTGCGATTTCAAAGTTCATCTGTTAAATGATCATCCCTTGACGGAACAAAGATGACCCCATACAGTTTCCCCACCACTGGCCCTGTGAGAAATCTTTTAGGGATGTTTCAACCACTTATTGGTCCGAACGATTTGGGTCGGTTCAGTGAGTGTATTTCTCCGCTCAATAGCCATGGAGCAGGATAAGTACTGTTTGTACAAGAATGAAGTGTATGCCAAGGGCATGAAGATTATTGATGAAAATTCTATTTGAAAAGTAAACAGAATGTCAAAATGTCACTTTTCAAAATGTAATACATGCCTTTCCTCAATAGTTTTAATCTAAAATAAAGCTCGCGGGATTGTAAATGATGGCTTCAAATAATTGAGAACGAAAAAGAAATCGTTTATTACGCTTCAAAACGCTGATGTACACTTTGAATACGTTATAACCAGACAAGTCAATTTAGTCTATGTTTTTCAGTTATCCATATTGGAATGTTTTTGCCTAAGCATTAGAAAAAACGCCATAATTTTCCTCTCGCGTTAACTTCGTGTTAAGATCAATTTATCATGATTTCACGTATTTATGAAAATTCATCATTCTGTCATTTAGTATACTTACACAGCTAATATTTTACCTCGATGCCGTAAAAACGCAATAAACTGTGGATTTATGTTTCTAAATTGATTAAATTCCTCGATGTCTGGAACAAATTTAATATAACTTTTTGTAATGAGATATCGCAAAGTAACTTGCCTTACAACTCGTCATTATTTTGAAAACTTTTATATCTGTCGAATCATATGAACAGCTAATAAGCTTTTGGAGATTATTTTTCATTTTCCACATAAAAATGAGTTTATTTCCTGAAATCTTATTTCACACATGATGTCTTTTTCGAATGGTATGACGGGGTTCTATGTAAATCAAATTGCTTTTCTGTAACTTTTAATTAAGAAATCACAACAAGTTTAACAACCTATTTGCAAAGATTGCACGATGGGATCTTAGAGTGAATATTGACCGTACTAGTGTTATTACTCTGGCAACAAATTGGTATTAGATTATCAACTATTGATTCTTAAGTAACTCTGCATGCTATTTTATGAGTTGTGAGAGAGAGAGTGAGAGGAGAGAGAGAGAGAGAGAGAGAGAGAGAGAGAGAGAGAGAGAGAGAGAGAGAGAGAGAGAGAGAGAGAGAGAGAGAGAGAGAGAGAGAGAGAGAGAGAGAGAATCTGTGTGAAACTTGTATTGTATCGTCGCCATTGCTATAGAAAAACGAATTTCACATCCAAGACGCGACATGTTACTGTGTGTAATTAGATCTTACACACATCACAATTCGAAACTCGAATAACGAACGCGTGCATTGTGAAAAATACGTTACGAGATTGTATTTGGTAAAATTTAATGAATCTATATTCACGTTTGTACAAATACTCATTCAAACCATGCATACACAATATACCTTCAAGTAATAATGTCAAAACGAATGGCGGGAATAATTGACACAGAAGCTAAGAGAAACCTTCCAAATGCTTCCACCAGGGTTACACTATTCTCCAGTAATGCCCCCTTCCTTAACCTAATGCTCACGATCTCCGATTACATTTTCTCGCTTAAAGACATAGTCAATTTTCGGACAAAGGTCAATAAACACGGACCGCCTTCGCTTGATTCAGGTTGAGCTCTCCACCCTCATAGTGTATTGCTGTCACGTTATACTACAATTTGTTCGCTACTTTGAATTGGTCAATCAGCTACTGGACACATGCTTCTGGACCGTGTTCTTCCAGTCAATAACCAGACCTTGCATTTATTCAGGAATGTTAGCATATTAATGCAAAATATTTTCTTCATCCTAACGCCTACATGTCTTGGGGAGTTCTGGTTGTGAATAATTCAGAGGAAATTATGTTTTCCTTATCTGTCTTATAAGTTCCTTTGATCTTTAATATTGTTTTCTAAATATTACGTATTGCTCGTAGATAAAAAGGCACTGTGTCAATAGCATGACCTGATAAAAAATAATAAGGTTTGAAATTAATCAAATTTCAAATTAAAATTCTTTTTTCAATCAATTAAATTTTTTTTTAAAAGAATACCATACATTACGAATAGCCGTTTCAGCGCATGGGAGTGATACAAAATAGTTTTTCAATACTTTTATAGCGATATTTTTAAATTGATTTCATTGAAAAAGCGTAATTCATCACGCCACATGACTTCCTTTAAAAATATCGGAAGTAATGTCGTTACGATGCGTATTGTTTAGTATTTTGCATGAAATCAATGCTAAAAGCTTTGCTAAAATGGATTTTGTTTATTCCATTGAATAGATGACGCTTTGCATCAATACATACAAAGAAAATATTCATTTTCACTAAGACGTAATACAAAGATTTGTATTAATTAGTTTATAAAAACATAACGTTTATATGCATTTCACCACAAGGATTGTTAACAACCGTAAAAATTGCTACATTAACCATTAAATTGCTACAATAGCAGTCCTGGTTTCATAATTGTCTAAACTCTGTTTGAATTAACAATATTTTAATTTAACAATTCATTTGAGTCTAAACTCATATCTCAAATTACAATTTACAGAACACTTAAGATAGACGGATCTGCTGCGAAGTCCGTGAATCCAATAATAGAAAAGATGACATATAAATGATAAAACTGTGTAGGGGAAATGGGATGGCAGCCTTAAATGACGTTCAATCCACGTGGTGTCTCAAGCCGTCGTTTCCATAACATCCGAGATTCAATAGTAAATATTGTGTTACCTGATACGCCTCGAACTAGCCTGGGTCAGCAGATGAAACAATTTGCCATGATGGTATCAGCTGTCAGAAATCAGTAGACTCAATCATTCCATCAATTGGTTCGTCTATCTGACCAATTCCATGGCTGTAGCACATGCGAATCAAGGATTAGACTAATTTAAATGGTTCTGTGTATGTCTGACCCTCCAGCATGTAAGTATAGGTTAGTCGTGTCAAGTCAAGTAAATAGAGGGGAGAGGGGAGAGGGGAGGTAGTACAGTGATTAGCGTGTTAGGATCAAAAGTTCCGGGTGTCATGGTCTCGACGTCTGTGTTGCTGTAAGGAGCTGTTGTACGTGCAGTATGAAGTGTATCAGCTTCCCAATGCAAAGCATAACTCTTGCCAGTCTCCATTACTGGCTGATTTAGGCCTTGCAGTATTTCCTTAAGAAATCTGTGTTTAGAAATAATAATAATAACTCTTTATTGTCCGTAATACAATATGTACAGTGGAAATTTGTTGTGTGCATTTCTGGTTCAGCGATTCACTATCTTGACACAACAAGGCGAGGGAAATACCGCAAGGGTTAAAATAGCCAGTAATGCAGATTGGCAAGAGTTATGCCTTGCGTTTGGAAGTTGGAAGTGTATGTGTATTGTCGCATCACCTCCACCCCACCGCCAGTTCTATAAAACAAATTGAAGTCCATGGTGTGAGTGGGTAACCTCCCAAAACTTCTACATGCCAAGACTTCTACAGACTAAAACAACACAGTTCAGGGTCCACTGCACATGGTCATTACCTCAAGTAAGAATGGACTAGTCCGATAAATATGCCAAACCTTCTACATTAGGATACGAGTAAATAATATACATAAATATCTGTTAATTCTCATATATAAATTTCATAACATTGCATCAATCTAGTAACACTTTGTCGCTGCAGTGAGTGACCTTAAAGACCACAAATTTGACAGGTTTCTAGAAAGAAATGTAAGTACCAGTGTCGGGATATTTTGCACTACCTTTTTATCTGCCAAACTATTTACGCATTAGATCAAAGAGCTATTATTATGTTAATCGATTCAATTTGAAAACGGTGGTAACAATGACTTATCTGATGAGACTGATGAGTGGTGTCTTATGCATAATCAGAATGGAATTCTGTGATCAAATACTGCACATGTATATATAAGTGTTTTGCTTAACCTCAATGCCAGTCACACTTATGGTATGTGTCGTTTCCGTGCAGTAATGCTAGCCCCAGTTATCTAGGGAAGTTTC
The DNA here is from genome assembly GCA_936450465.1 of Gibbula magus. Classification (NCBI taxonomy): domain Eukaryota; kingdom Metazoa; phylum Mollusca; class Gastropoda; order Trochida; family Trochidae; genus Gibbula; species Gibbula magus. Next base: position 69,291,441 of record OW388293.1, on the reverse strand, counting down.
TTTAAAGGGCTATCATCCATTAAATAACCACATATTACTTCTAAATTAGTTGCACCTAAATATCAGAAACAAAACTTCCTAATCAGTGAGTGTACTGTCTCGAACAGAGACTATAAACTCCAGCCTGTCATCTTTGTTTTATGTCTCCATTCTTCATCACCCTCCGTCATATTGACGTCCATATTTCATTAACATCATAATGTACATTGTTATAGTGAGGTTTTATCTTAATTTGTATCCAATATTTATGAAACTAAGTTATTTTTAACACTTCCTTGAACATTGTTCCAGTGGGAATGTGAATAAAAATTTAAAGGCACAATTTCTCCGAAGTCCTAGTCTTTTATATTGGTCACGTCATCAACATGGTATGCCTTGATAAATCGCCGTTAACGGGAGATTAATGTTCTTTATCAGAACTGTTATTTCATGGCTAAATAAATTGGTCCAGTTCACGATAGAAGCGTAAAGTTCAATACTCGACGGTGATCGAGCTTAGTGCTAAAACAAGTGGCATCATAAATATCAATTGGTTAAGCCATTTATTGTATGTAAACCCGTCACCCCCAGAAGCAGTTTTATTGAATATTCTTGACGTCAACCCTGCATTATAACTGCCAGCTATTTCCTCTGATTTGAATATATGGAAGAAGGCACTATCGACTCTGGACTGTCATCTCGTTTTCCGCCCTCGTGTCTTTATGTCCCTATTCTTCATCACCCTTCATCATCTGGACGTCAGTGGGAAGAGTGTTTACGAGAGAAATAAAGATACCAGCTTCACATAATTCCACAAGTCAGTCTACAAGCTTGATATATGTTAAATCGGCTTCCAAATATGACTCGTAATAGCCTTACGGATTTACCGCTGTAATGAGCGTAATGGAATGCAAACAAACGAGGCCATTTGCATTTAATTATGTTTAGAAGTCACCTTCAGTAGTGTGTATTTGAACCGATGTGCACATCTGCCTTAAGGGTTCGTACTCTGTATGATTATAATGTTAGCAGTATTCGTTATATGTGTATCGTATGTGTATATTTATTTACACATTTAAATAGCTGGGTGAACTGAGTGCAGTGTAGATGAAGTTGCCCAAGGAAAGAACACAGTATCAGACCCAGATAGTTTGTTGATTGGTGTCTTTCCCGGGATTCGAGAGGCCAACCACGAGGCCCCAAGGCTCAACATTGTGTGTACAAAAAATAGTAGTAATGGGGGTTCCATACCACTCTAACTGACCAGCATTTAGGCTATTCTGGATATGAATACAGTGTGATACTGAAAGTAGATCTATGGCTTGGAGTTTGAAATTGCAATTGCAAAACAGTACACACTCTCCCTTTGGATGACAGTACTTTTTACGGTTATTGGACTTTGGATTGACTTTCTTATGGTTGAGTAATACTCACGGACCCGGAAGGTGGATTCCACCGCTTTACGTACTATGACTTATATAAGCGTACAGATTTATAGTTCTGACATATGCGCGAAGATTATCAATATCTATACTTGTTTACGATGCCATAGTGATAAGGTATTATTGTTTTCGTGCCCAAATCATAATATGTTTACGACACCCATGCTCAGGAAATACCAACATTAAAGGGAAAGCTCTATCACCGATCTATCGGCAGCATCCGTCATATTGGATTCTTGGCATTACATGAACTGAAAACACGCTATATTTAACCCAATTTTATACTTTTTTGAAAATTAAACATATATAATGACAGAAAATTCACATAGTAACACAAAACATATCATAAAACGAATAAACAATATGCGATTAGTCCGTAGCGAAGTTTTCTCCATTCGCACCGCCGATGAATGGCTTCAGTTCTCATTGTTTTTATTTTTAACAAATATGCGCTTGTCTTTATCAAGTTATAAAATATAAAGTCATCAAAATATTAACTTCATTAATATATTTTTTATTTCACTGTAATCATGTATTTATTGCATATTTGTGTAAACGAGAACATCCTCTCGAATTTCATTTCCACAAAAAATACCCCAATAGAGCGCTCCTTTTAAGGCACTCGTGGTACAACCTATTCTACAATGGATGTCATCATGTGTGAAAGGTGTTAGATCTTTATCAGAAATAACATTTTTACTGTCATTCCCTGCTTTCATCACTTTCACTTTCAGGTTATACCGTTGAATTGACAAAAGAGTTAAGTTAAAATTTGCATAATTATATGATTACGGCTTTTGTAGCTGTCAAAAATAAATCATCTGGCAAACTGTTATCATAATAATATTAACACTGAGGTTTCGATACGATACCTCAATGAATTTCACTACAGTACCATTGATTGTTTATTTTTGTTCCAGCAGACTCAGTCGTTGCAGGCCTTCTACAATCAATAAGACTAACCGACGTGATTCTATTGACCTCCACTGGAATACGGCAGGGACCTGACAATATAACAATATAACATACTTATAATTTCTATTGTACGAACGTCTAACTCTAGTATTCACATATGCATTTTGATAATAATTTCACTTTTCTCGTTGCAATAATCTCAAACGTCGGCGGTCCCCAATGCAATATAAAATACAGCATGTGCATTGTGACATTAATTCCTCATTTCTCATTGCAATATTCGCAAACGTCGGCCGTCCTCAATGCAATAAGATTGAAAGTTCAGACAACCATGAATGAAAGGTGTTAGTGACCACTCTCCGGTCACTCTATAGTCCAGTTAGCAATCTCTTCTGTGTACATGTCACTTTGGCCATCGTGTAGTTGTCAAGGCATGTCTACAAATCGAGATTGGATTGACCAGGATTTGTAAGTAATCACTAGTTTCTAACACACACTCTAGACTACTGGCACTACCAATTACTACAAGCTGAGGGTTCAAATCGAAATACAGCTTCATCACGTTAAGAGACTGCAGGTGTATTTAAAGCATTGACAACAATTAAACCGAAATATGTTCTGTTAATTGTATTAAGCGTTGGCTTTGAATTATCGGAGGTATGATTTAATAATATAAACCCATTTTAACGAGTGTGACATATTTCGGAAACTAGAGTTAAAATAGGTGATTATAATGGTTATACACACATTTGCATGGGTTTGAAAAATAGTGGTTATGCCACTACTACTATATTATCTACAGCAACGCGTGTCCAATGAACACTAAGCATGCTTGACCTTTCCAAATATGGACATACATGTATGATGTGTATGACACCACTTACTTTTTACCTTAGCTTATTGTTCATTAAAGGGGCAGTAGCACGTGTTTTGCTAATTTTACTTTTTTTCAAATTTTCGATCTATAATGATAGTTTATGAAATGTATATTTATTTTAGAGGGTAAAACATCTTACTTCACAAACCAATTATCCGTAGTAGTAGTAGTAGTAGTAGTAGTAGTAGTAGTAGTAGTAGTAGTAGTAGTAGTAGTAGTAGTAGTAGTAGTAGTAACGGTGTTGCGTATAAAGCAAAAATTGTATGGTGGCCATTTTATTGTGAACACATTTTATTATTTCGAATAACTAAAACGATTCCCATGGCTTTACTGAACCATGTACACTCATTTTCAACTATATTTTTCGAAGAGAGTAGGGTGTTTTACAATTAGTGAAATTATTTTTCAAATACATTTCATCGACTTATTTGAGCGAAAAAACGTGCTACTGCCCCTTTAAGTTACATTATTCAGCATCATATATATCCATCCAACTGATTTTCCACATCACTACTTTCGAATGTTGTCAAGATAACACAGTGTCCATCATAGATGTGCCTTCTTTTATACTGTGAGAGAAAGTTAATTTTGGTCATGGTGTCATATTCATACTCAGGCTTGTTTATAATGATCAGTAAACTGTACGTTATACTATATTACATCGATAAAGTTGCAAAGGGATTCAGCAGTACTTCACTTCCATACGATTTACAGTTTGATGCTAATCAGCGTATCAAGCCATACTAAAATATATATAGAAGTATTCATATTTTCAAATTACCTTTTTAATTTTACAATTTTAAAAAAGTAAGGTGTTTATATTCAGTAATCTTTTCCTCATATTACACATTAAACATGTGCCTTTCGAATTCGATGTTTATCGTGAGTAAAGATAATACTAGGATGATAGAAAATGTATTGTATACTTTGACTTCATCTTCAAACATAACTACATGTACTCTCCAACACTTTCAATCCGCTACAATCCCAGCCTCCCTCTCATTCCTCCCGAAAAAGTTATAGAGATATACCATTCACGATCACCTTTTCCACATATTATGTATGTTTGCCAAAGGTTATAGTTTAAGTAGATTCCTGTAAAAATATATTCTTGGTATCATAAACCTCAACAATTCCTCCTGATTCACCCTCCGTTACGATGATATGCTGTGCAGTTCAATGTTCCTTAGCTTCGCCCTTTAGGCTGCCACTAACAAGATTTTCTTCCGTAAAGTTCAGCGGGGCTACTTTGCCTATAGAAGGAACTGATTGGGTTGACGACGGTTATCAGTTAAAGCGACGTGACAGCTGCTGAGAAGCTTCCCTAAATATCTCTATTATTCCGGCTCCAGTAATCGAATGTCAGGGAAAACTCTCAACTTAGACCAAATAGTCCACAAGATTTTGCAGTCATTGTCATCCCTTCTGACGTCCTGAGATGTGGATATCAAATAGATGACTCAGATGTTCTCAACAGATTGCAGGGGATCTCTAATTCAAAATTTCAATGATTTTCAAGAAGTACCTTAATTCAATGTGATACAAACTATCCCTTGTATACGGAAAACAGAGAAAGAAACGGAAATTGATGATCATTGAACAAAGAAATAAAGCCTACATCAATGGTCATGTGAGTCATCATGAACATGACTTAAAGGGAAAGTTCTATCACAGATCTATCGGCAGCATCCGTCATCTTGGTTTCTTGCCATTTCGTGAAATGAAAACACGCTATATTTAACCCAATTTTAATTTTGTGTTATAATAAAACATATACACTGATGTAATATTCACATAGTAACACATAACGTTTCACAAAACTAATGAACAATATGCTATTAGGCCGTAGGAAAATTTTCCCCACTCGCAGTCGCCGATGAATGGCTTCAATTTTCATTTTTTTTACATTTTTAAACAAATTTGCGTTTTTCTTTATCAAGTTGGGAAATGTAAAGTCATCAAAATATTAACTTCATTAATATCATTCAATTAGACTGTGATTTAATCATGTATTAACAGCATATATATGTGTAAACGGGAATCCTTTCGAATTTCGTTTCCACAGAAAATACCCCGATAGAACCCTCCTTTTAAATGATTGTCAGGGAAAACTCTCAACTAATTCCAAATAGTTCACTATATATTGTAACTATTGTTAGGCTCTTCCCCATTCTGATACCCCAGGTTCAATGCATCTATATGACTATTTGCAAATTTAAATCAGGCTTGGTATGTAAAATTGAAAACATCCTGATCGCTGCATGAGTTGCACCATTTCCAATTTTACATCTTTCCTATTCCTTAAAGTGGTAATTTTGGTTCAAGGTAATTTCTGATAATCTTTATAAATCGAGAATGTCAAGAATTCTTGGTTTTAAAGGCGATGTAGAACGTTTTGTTTATAACGTTTTCTCAAATTTCCCATTTATTATTCAAGTTTATACAATATATTGTTATGTTAGAACATTAAACATTTCATCACACGACCCCATAAGTTGTATTCATAGAAAACGGTTTGGAAAAAAGTGACGCGACGTATAAAGCGACAGTGGTGTGGAACTCGTCAGTGTGAGAGGTAGAGATGTAGGTTTCATGCGACCTTGAGAGTTGAGACAGCAAGATGGTTGACCATTCTATCATTCTACTTGGCCGGTCGAGGGGAAATGGGCTTAATCGAAAGAAGTACATGTACATTCGTTTTAGAACTCATTTTAGTAATTGAGGAGTATTATTCAGCCATTGGTAACACTTATTTTATGGCCAAGTCTTATAGAGAATGCTTTCAGAAATGCGTTTACGTCTTTGTTATTTTTTTCACTGTGGTGAACAAAAAGAAATGCTTCTTTTGTTTAAATACAAACTGCTGTAAACTTATTTTTAGTTAATGAAGCAATCAAACTCAATTCTGCGCAAAGTCGTCAGAAATATAAAGAATTCGGATCTTTTTTAGTAATTGAATTAAATAACCTTAAATAAGGTGTTAAATTCTATTTCCCCATGCTCATTTGTAACACTGATTTTCTAACCTCTTCGCACATAAGGAATGTTGTTTCGAAACCGCTTCGTTTCAATGAGCAGGAGACCTCATTCATTTGAGAGGATCGCCTTAACTTTCCTAGTACTTTCTCGGGCACAGATGCACATGTGTTTCTTCCAGATTGTACATTTCATGAATACAAATGAACTTGAAAAGAAATTATCGCGTTACCATCAATGTATATACATGTACCTTCATCAGATTGTAAGATATACTAATAGCATTTCAAGATCATTTGTAAAATACGCCACGAAAGAATACAAAATGCAGCAATTCATTATTATATCTAACATGCACTAAAGGAAAATCTACAACGCAGGATCAGGTTACTTTCACGAGAATGATTTTTATCTAGTTATCACAAGTGTACCTGAAAGAAAAGTCCTGATATTCTCAGTTGATGTCATTTTAATCTTTGAAATATACCGTACATGAAAACGAGAGAGAAGCGCGCCATTACATGCAAATGAAGAAATTCCAACCACTTATATATTTACATAATGCATATTTGATTCGGGAACAATACACAGGTATAGGATGATGGATCGAGATACGTATATCGACACCAAACAGTGATATAAATCATGTAAAATTTATCCTAAAAAAACTCAGGTGCAATGCCATTTCAGAAGAACCGGAGTTTAGCCAAGAGGTAACCATTGTAAGGGGAGAACAATATTAATATAAAGATGCAATAATTATTTGGTAAACATCACATATGGATCACACTAGAATCTCCAAAATGAGTTTAAATATTTTAAACTTCTTAAACAAATTGGTAACAACTCCATACAAATGTTAACAAAGTATTTTGTGCATTATCTAATAAATGCTGACAACAGAAATTTTATATGGAGATGTCCAAACAATCTTCTATTGACTAAACTCATAAGGTTCTCTTTTAATGCAATGCATGGCGGCCGATCTTGGCTTCGTCGTAATTTCATTCCAAGGGTTTCCTCTTGATAGTATATAGATTTAAGTATTCTACCGTCTCGCCAGGGGCTTCCTGTAGCATTTTTATGAATCCCAAGCAGTAAGCGCCTTATAACTTCCTATTCTATTACCATGTGTACACGGTAATTCACACGCCGTTACAGTGGATTGATAGAGTGGGTGATAAATCTGCTGACCTAGCATTACCGAGTTGCCTTAATCGTTTACGGTTGCAAAACTGGAGAAACGTTTCGGAGTGAAAGTTTTCAATCGTCAATTTTGATATAATCAAAATGCTGAAAACATATTTCGAATATTACTTTGACATCGAAAGTAATGTGGAACGATCTCTTTCATAGCTGTTAATAATTGAATATGTGGAAGACAGTTCTTGTTGAAAATTTGGAGTACATGCTATGTTAAAAACCGTTATGTATTTTTTAAAATATGGAATATATTTTAAAATACCCCTCTTTGTAAGTGAATGTCGTCCGCACACGTTCATTACCATTGTGGATATAAGAGACCGATAAAACAATTGTATGAGGTCATAATGACATATCTACATTATGAGCAACAATACGACTGACATTCACTTTAAAAGCGAATGATATCAGATTTAATTTCCAATTTAAATTTATGATATGTGAGTTCAAAAACTGATACTTCTTATCCACATAGATTTAGACTTTAACTGTAGGCTATAGTATTTGACGTCAAAAAACTATTTTTTTAGGTGAACACTCTACAAATAGGTGCCAAAGGCAACCATCAGACTAGGAGTACATCAAACATGACGGTAATGGATCAGACTGCTAATCAACATTAATGTTTTGAAGATTGTCCAGAAAAGAACAACATTGAGTGATGTTGTCTTTATGTAAAACAGCTCGAGGGTGAAGTTTTGATATTCCATCTATCTTCAAACCTAATGAATACTCGAAGTCAGACACAGACTTCTAAACCATGTTCTACCTATTCTTCTCTGATGGAAAGTCCCTCTGTGACACAGTAGGATGGCACACTTCAAAGGGTCACCCTAAAGTGATGTTTATGTTCTGAACTTTCAGCTTATTTATCTATAATAACTCTCTCATTTCATCTGGTTATATCATTTTAAAATGGTTGATTTATTGGTGTACATTTTATTTCATTGAGTAAACCCATATACTGACTGCGAATATCCATTATTGAATTACTATGTTGGAAATTATCTCAAGATTTATGAGAATTACATCTAAATAGGAAAGTGCTAAATTACAGCCAGAGCTGATGTTGTAGAAAGTTTCTGATCTTCGTAGAATATCTCGTAATAACCATGTCTGTAAGTTCTGCTCTACCTTCATGGGGGAAGAGATTTAAAATTGCAAAAAAAAAACAAGACAGAACACGAAGGACGTAAACACACAAGCAATTTATCACAGCTTTGTTAAAGGCGCTGTAGCACGTTTTTTGCAAATTTTATTTTTTCAAATTTCCCATTTAAAATGATAGTTTATGTCATTTGTATTTACTTTAGAGGGTAAACCATCTTATTACACAAACCAATTATCCGTAATAGTAATAATGGTTTTGCGTGTAAAGCAAAAATTGCATGGCGGCCATTTTATTGTGAACACATTTTATTATTTCGAATGACAAAAACGATAGTCGTGGCTTTACGAAACCATGTACACTCATTTGTAACTTGACTTTCCAAATGGAGAAGGGTGTTTTACTATTGGTGACATTATTTTTCAAATACATTTCATCGACTTATTTGAGCGAAAAAACGTGCTACAGCGCCTTTAAAAGCTGATTTAGAAGAGGTTTAAAAGTTGTCCAAGAAGACATATTTCTTGAAGAAAATCAGGTTGTTCACCGAAGAGAGTAAAAAGTTGATAGATGGACATATTTGAATAAAATATTTCCTTGAAGTGACACATACTTAATGTGCTTAACTGTAAGGGAACACTGACACTGTTTATTTGCCTGGTAGGTTTAGTTATATAGTAAACTAACGTTACAAAATCAATATACGTTCGATGGCACAACATCCTATTTTGCTCTTTAACCCCCGGGTGAAAACCAATGGTGTTATTGTCGTAGCCCGCCTGTCCGTCCGTCCGTTCGTCCCGAAAATATTACTTGTGTTCTGAAATCAACTTCTCCCACAGTTTGTTATCAATCTTTCTGAAACGTTATACACCATTTTAATACACATCGGTTATATGTATTTGCTTTTTTGGACCAATTGGATTAATATTTTCAGAGATAAGACACTTGACTTAGAGCAGGTTGTCTAATATACATAAAAGTTACCATATGGTATTAGAGAATCATAGTCTATGAATGAATTGAAATGAATTGAGATAACGTTTCACTTCTTTCGGATATTTCCATTTATAATTTGTGTTATATGTTGGTCTCCAAAATCATGTTACCATATACTGAGAAATGAAAGTGAATATTGGTTGTACTGGAGTAGTTCCATTCATTCAAGTCACATAGTCAAACTGTAGTATCTGCCCTTTAGTCAAAATTCATTAGTTTAAGCAGTCTGATTGAAAAAGACAATTCTCCGAAGAATTTAAGTTACAAAATAGTACATTTATCAGCATACGAACTCCTATCGTTCGGCAGTTTCCTCGCAAAACCGTCTGGTAACAGCCTGAATGCTTGTATGTTCTGACGGAATTCAGTTACCCAATCACAAGACCTCCAACAAAAGCTTTCGGTGTGAGAAGCTAGGGGTAGATTACTCTAAACAACTATGCTTTCGTCTGTTCCGAATGATTTAAAAATACCGACCGTTTAAAAACTATGATGTGATTGGTAAGGTATTTGACTTGGCCTTGTCCGCGCTAAACTCGTTCGGAACACGCACCTATACGGGTGCCATCAGACCATGTGGCGACTGGCGAGGACTCTATAGAACTAGTTCGTATTCTGATATGGACCAATTGGATTAATATTTTCAGAATTACGACCATTGACTTTTTTGCGCTCGGCTTTCTGATTTCAGACAGTAGGTTAAACTTTAACTTAGGCTTTTTCAAATTGTTAATATGTCTTTAAAACTTGATTTATGTGTTTCCTTTTACATTGACCATTGAGAAAGTTAATTGTTTTACCTTCTAACCTTAATTAACGTTGATGAAAAACAAATTTTTTGGAACTTTAACCTTTTAACTTTTAATTCGTCAGCATTCGATGGTGTTGTGTTTGACCTTTACCTTGATGTAGGATGCATTTTCTGAAAAACTTTTTTTTTTATTGATCGGTGATAGGCCTTCGATATTTTACATGCTTATTTATATTCACTAGATCATTTAGACGATGTCATAATTTAAGAGCTGATCAGAGACCGTCTCGTGTCAAATGTATATCTAGATGACGTGAACTGCTTATTTAGACAATAGTTTGTGCAACAACAGGACAAACCCCGAGGGTCTGTGTGCTCTCAGAGCACTAATGTGTGCTTTAATACATAATTAAGGTACACACTACAAGCCACTTAATCAAAATACATCTCATAATGTTATCTTTGGTCACTTTATGAAAAAGTGTCATATTATTAAAATACACGGTTATATCTCAATAATTTTGTTTTAAAATTGAAAGTAAGTTTTTTTTTCTACTTTAACGTAAACTGAATCGTAAGGCAAATGTAAGGAATTGAACTGTCGTTGAACGTTACAATGCACACTCATTTTTATTCAAATGGATGTGTCTTCTCATTTGGAGACGTGCAGACTGAACGAAGCCACCTTACGAAATCGAGCATTAAATGCCTGACACTGAACTGATTTAATTTAAGAGCATAGGAACTGAAACTGTTACTTTTGCAACATCAAATCCCACAGTGAAAGGATAGTCTCTACGTTTTTATCGACAATCACAACATCTTCGTATCTGAAGTTACCTTAGATTAATTTGAGAGCAAGAAAAAAGGTCTAAAAACAATTTTCTGCATTGCAATATGTCAAGGCATAATCGAGACTTTAAACTCTACATTTGAAATGTTGTTTTTTGTTACCTTGTTACAAAGGAAGGTTAACTTTATTACCAAGAAAGTAAACAATCTGACCTTTTGTTGAAATCAAATTGAACAATGACTTCAAGCTACAGCAAAGTCTATACTTTCAATTTATCTCCATGGAAACCGCTAAGGTTGCAACTGGATGAACAATGAATGAGCACCAAATTCAAACTATCAGTTGCAGCACACCATTATCATCTGGATTTAGCAACCAAAACAAATGATACCAACAAGCGATATCTCCATTGTAGATATTGAAACAATCAAAATCGTCACAATCCTCTTACATCATCAGTAAAAGACATAACAAGGCTTTAAGAACACTGCTGACAAAGTTGAGGACGTAACAATGGTATGATGTCACAATGCTGATGACGTCACAATGCTGATGACGTCAGAATGCTATGAATTTACTGCTGAAGTAGTCAAATGGCAGTTTTGTGTTGCAGATAATAATTATGTTCATTATTTTTCTAATAATTGTTGAAGATTCTGAATGATTTTGAATGATAAATAAAATGTCACCCTCGTGTCTTCTGATATCAAATATATCAACACGCGTTGATTAAAGTAAGAACAAGCCTCGGATATGTGTAACTTTAATCATATATATGATATATTTGAAATCAGAAGACACTTGGGTGAGATTCTCTATATAACGTTAGTATAATGACTTTAGCAGAAATAATCCTGATCAGATGATATCTGTACTAATGAAATAGACGACCTTGAGCAAATGATGCAAATAAATGGCACAGATGAGTATAAATAGTCACGTCAGACCCTTCAGGCTGCGAGGAAAAGAAGCTGATAAACGATTTGATGGGACCCTGCTAGTGTTGAAGTGCTGCTCCGAGGTGATTCCTAAACTTCGTTGACCGTTCCTAATGCCTTTCCTGACACTATTTCCATTTTTAATATAGGTAACTGCGTTCCTGGAACCAGATTTGTTAAACTGACCACGTGGCCAGGCGACATGCCATGTTATGAAATCAACCATCTTTGAACTTTTCAATCTTTGTTCAGAAAACAAAAAGCAATTTCACAACTTACATGCTTGCATAGATACAACAGATTAAGGCAATACGATCGACACGACTACACAGATAAATGAGATGGAGAAACGTGTTTATTGCAAAATGCCATGAAATAATGACTTTGCTCGAGCTTTCAATGTTGCTACCAGAGCAGGAAAATCTCTCCGGCTTAAACTATTTAGATTTGTTTAGGAATGGCCTGATCGCTTCTGATTCTTTTCGAATTTGCACATTTACGAAATTGTGTTTCCACATTTTTGTCAAATTCGGCACAGGTGGATCCTGTTTTAATGTTAGAGCAAGATCCACAGCTAAGGCACGCGGTAATGTCCTGTGGTATGGTCTGCAATGTCACTGTAAACCTTAATCAGGCCAAAACTATTCTCCCATTGCATCACAGAATCATATGTTACAGTGAATACCAAAGACTGCCACTTCTTGAACATAACTATATTTACATATTGAGGTAAACAAAATGTTGTCTTGTTGGACATAAATTTGAAGATATACGAGATCTCGACAATACATTTAACCAACCCGGACATCTAAGAAACATTGAATTAGACGTTAATCACCGTAATATCTCTTATAAAGGATAATGGTAGCCAGGAATGTCTCAAATGGGCCTCCAATCTAATCAGTATGTAAGTTAGAATCAGAAAACAGCTGATATGTACAGTACAGAAGAGGCCGTGTCTATTGTTCGCCAGTTGAAATGTGATTCAAAGGCAAGTGCAGGATATCCCAGTTTCGGGTGATCGATACATTGTTTTATCATATACTTGCTTATAGGTACGTAGATTTTTCATGTATGACAGACCATCTACCAAACACCATGAATCAGTACGGCGGGCATATAACCTGTATCAGCCCGTCGTCAAGGGACTTGAATTTCGAACCCTAGGTTGTACGGGACAAGTAGTTAGAAGTCACGAGGACAGTTGTCTCTCTTTGAATTGCATACATTCAACATGGCGGGCACCGATGAAAAGCCGTATTTCACAGGACAAAAAGTGGTGGAATCCGACCTCCGGATCCTTCCTGGTTCTCCAAAAAAATGGCGGATCCGGAAGAACCCGGAAGAATCCGGCAAGCGGATTCCACCACTTTTTGACCTGTTTTTGTGAGCTAGACACCATCATTGAATCGGTAGCTGCTGTAGAAAATGAAGTATACTAATGCTTATAAATACTAAGTTTTTGCAAGTATGATTGACCCTCTTCCAAACACCCTGTCTCAACCAGCGAATTCTAAAGTTAAAGCTCTCGGGCTGATATTTGGGTCTCGGGCTGATACAGAATGTGATATGGAAACCTCCATAAAATATTATCGTATATTAAAGTATTATGCATTATGTGTCTGTCAACATGTTCAAGTTACGTCCCAAAATACGTTTAAACAAGGGACACACAATGTTTACGGTTGGAATAGAAGAATGGGTTCGGAAAATAGACATGACTTCTCTTGGCGTAGATTTGATGAAATTCCGTAAATTCGTGGCACAAATATTGATATACATTTATTTTATGATGTCACATTTTAAATCCTTTGTTACCGATTTACATTGTTTTTATTTTTTTTAAATTAATATTCTGAAAGTTATCGATGTTGTTTTGACATATTGATATTGCCCTAGTATGAAACGATTTTATAACATATCATGTTCCGGTGGTATGAAATGCTCTTAATAAAATTGAAATGTTATTATGATGTTGTATTTTCTGGAATATATAGCCTTCCTGCCTGCCGACTGCCTTAATGACATGCCTATAAAGCATGAAGGGCAATAGATTACCTTCGATTTTGTGTGTTTCTGACAACTTCTTATTTGGCATTGTTCAGAAAAATGACCGTTAGATAACAACCCCTTAAATAATTGGCAAGCCAGCTTATTTTAGAATCTCGATAGATTAACTACTTATGTGTGGGACATGTCTTGATTATCCACGCCACATGATCTAACATGTATATATTAAAGTACGCTTGGTGAGTAAATACTTTATCCACGATGTTGTAAAAGTACAAGAGTCAACGGGCAAAGACGATTTATGTGTTTGTGTAGAGACTGGGCAGAAAGTGTTTTGGGAACCTATAGTTAAATACAACATATTTAAATGAGCGAACCTCTTATCTAGAATTAAGTAATCACTGTTAAGTGTTGATAATGGTGCTAAATCGTTCAAGTACTCATTTGGCCATGAAATTGAAATTGATTAGTGTAGTTTGGATAAGGCAGAGAGGCACGTTTGCCCTAGAGAATTAATGTTTACATTCACAGCAAAACATATTTCAAGTTAATAAAAGGCCAGTTGAAAGTATACTCAGGGGCTTTCAATTATATCTCTTGGGATATATACAGTCTGGTCCATATCTTCCACTGTGTTTTGTTCTTGGTTGTATTGCAGGGAGTTAAAAGCAATTCGAAATATCTCCTCAGTACAAATAAGATTCGCAAATTGCCAATAAATGTGTTTGAGATATTTTTAAAACTCAAATTTAAACATTCATAGAACTGGCTTAGTGGCGTACGTTTTCACTCTATGTTTTTCCTCGCATATATTGATTTGTACATTCCATGTGGTTTAATTTCCGTTGTTCATGTGCTTTAAACACAATAATAAGAGGGGATCGGGGAGGTACTATGTCATTAGGAAAACAATAGAAATAGAGCTATAAAGCTTATTATAAGATTATATAATAAGATTATAATAAGATTATTGTGTTGTCGTTGTTAGCTTCAAGTTGAGAGATATCCAATAAATATCTGAAATAGTTTTAACCAATCGATGAATATGAAAATTTCGTTTTTCCATGATTGTCATAGTTTACACAAATTCTCATGGATTCAATGGAACCTTAATGAGAAAGGAAGGAAGTTTGTTATTTAAACTGATATGTTTGATATATATGTTCTACGCATCTCTATGTTAAAAAATACATTGCTTTGAACAAGGCTTAATCAAATAGTTGTTAGCTCTGTAGCTAATCAGAAATTACATAATGCATTTTATTAGATAAACATTTTCAAATACAGTTAGTAACAACTAGTACCAAAAAGTATGACCACGGTACAAGGCTTACAGTGCTTTTAGTACTGGAGACGGTGGCTAAAGTAAGCTGCATGTATAAGGGTCTCGGGGCCTAATTTGACCACATATAAATCGAGTTAATATCACAGTAGTGTGCCCTTTTTTCTCATGGGAGGTAAATAATGTAATCGTATCACCCCGTTGTTGTAAAACATATTAAACAATGGAAACCAAATTTAACTAAACTAGCCTACAACCTACATATATATAAAACAAAGCTAAATTCTTTTAGATAGACAGTATAAACTGTATAAATATCCCAAGAAAATTGGAAATTCCTACATCTATTTTCCGTTGGTTTTTTTGTTAACTGAGAAAATATTTTTTGCTTTGAAAGTAAACATTAATTTCCAGTGTCAACTCGCCTCTGTCCTATCCAAATTTAACCAAGGGTAATCAATAAGCGGGACTTTTTATCAACAATAGACAGGGATTATTTCAGGTGCGAGATTTACTTATTAAAACACATTAAATTTGAAGTTCTGATCAGGAAATACCTTCACTCGAATCTCTATTGATGACGCTGATTATCAAGAAATTCCGAATAGTAGTTACTATGATATTTTGCCGTTCTGTATGAGTCTTGAATAGACACGATGTAATGTTTGGTATATAGGATGGCAAGAACATATCGTCAATTGGTAAATGCCTCGTCATATGATGGCAGATATTAGCCAAAAGCTCCAGCTGGAAGAGTGATTTTATGTGTATGAGTGAGTCAACTTATAATAGACTGGCTAATACACGAAACACAATGTAAAACACATTAATTATGTCTGCAGTGTATTAATTCACCCATGAGTATAAGATGATGAACATATAACATGTATTTCACAGGAGCGAGTTCACTATTATGTTAATTAAATTGAAAAAACAAAACTGTCAGCATGTGATACCACAACAATGTTGGGATTAAACTTTATCAACAATGCTAGCAGCATCGTCAGCACTATACTTCCATACTTTCCATACTTTCCATACCAAGTTACATGTATTAGGTCCGTTGTATTTGCAAGAGACAAGAGCTAATACAACGGACAGAGAACCTGTAACGGAGTCATACAGGACAAAAATGGAATGCACTTGCCGGATACTTCCGGATTCTCCCCAAAATTGGTGCAACTGGAAGAATCTGGAAGAATATGGAAGGATCCTGCACCCGGATTTTACCACTTTTTGTCCTGTGTCAAGGGTTAAATTCGTGAAGCGATAGTTTTCGGCTTTCACGAAATGTGTGACTGCACATGCATGTGTTGGCCCAGTTGTCGACTCTTGGTACACATGCACTACGAATGATAGTAGATAAATACTTATCATACCAGTGTTATTTAACACATATTGCACGACACAATCTGTGATACAATGTTTGACAGACACAATCTGTGATACAATGCTTGACAAACCGATTAGGAAATGTAACATTATAAGACCATTTGCATTAAAGTCTTACACTGTGTTTTCATAATATTCCATCCATATTTACTGCTTATATGTTAAAACCAATCTATACGTACAAACTTAACACATGACTAAACAATGTATTATAAAATGGAAACTTCATATGATTCAATATGTGAAATTAACCAGGAAATTGAGCGAGTTGTGTCTGAGTCAAACAATTTCCGAGATGTTGTCAAATCTCTGACAAGAGACACCACGTGTATTTACACAACCCCATTCTTATTCAGACCGTCATATCAATGCTGCCATCTTTAAACCTATTTTGACAACCGGAACATTGTGTCAGACACGTAATGCAAAATATAACAATGAATCGATCCAAGGCTTAGGAAGGCCATCATGCATTTGCCTCGAGGTTCAAATTTCAACTGACAGACTGTTCCAGAGATGACTCAAAAATCACCTTTTTAGTACAGGCTATGTGTTCTGACCTAAATTTGGTGGCTGAACTTCGATCGCCTTCATGACAACAGGGATATCCTTTAACTTAAAATGTCGATGCATGCATAAATATAAGACGGGTCGGAAGAGGTGCCTGGAATATATCACATGTTTCTGCCTTAATGCCAATGAAAATAACTATCAAATGGATTACCGGGGATTCACATTAAAAGGAAATATTCTGACCTCAACTGAATAAAAAATAGATACTAACAGACGTTTCAATGTATGCCCCTGTGTCTGACCGTTTTGATATATATATATCTGATTGTGTATTTTTAATGTTAAACTTCTTTATTAAAACACACGAAAGGGAATAAATCGAAACTTAATCACGTCTCCGACTGAGTCTGGTTATGTATTATCAGAAATAACTATGCTCGGTCATAATAATCGAAAATTCAAAAAGTGTTATCCTAAGAACATATAATGCTCATCAATTACGTCACATATTGGAGAACCAGGAGCAAGGAGTACTGAGTTGAATGGTCAAATATGACGGTTTTAACAACATGATAAAAGTACATGCGTATATCCCTTAATGTAATGTTCTGCACCATTTAAGGTGTCCGACGTCAGAATGCAAGCTCAAAGATAACATCTTGACGATATGGGAGGCGTTTCTATAAATGTTCTTCACCAGAAACAACAACCTCTGAAATCAACATTTAAACAGTTAAAAATGTGCTGTTTAAATGATATGGCTAAGTATTCTTAACAGTCTTCTTAACCAGAAGCAAGGATTTAAAGTGTAAGCTTGAAACGTTCAACGATGACTGATATGATAACAATCACGTTTACTAGTTGGATGGTCAGTTTAGAAAATCTGATTGCAGGCATATGGTTACCTGCATCAATAATAAATATATTGTTCAGAAAGGCATTACCAAATAATCGAATCACGTAACATCGGCAGCACTTCCACACTAACAGGGTCCCATCATCTCGTTGATCAGCTTCTTTTCCTCGCAGATCTAAAGTCTCTGACGTGAGTATTGATGCACGTGTCATTTGTTTACATCATTTGCTTCAACTCGTCTTTTACATTATTGCTGAAATAATTGCATCATGAGTATTTCTGCTAAGGCCATAACAGTTAGTAATAATAATAATGATTATTTCAAAGCGCTAAATTCAACTCGAAAGAGTGCTCGAAGCGCTTACATAAACGGTTAAAGATGCGATTGGGGATCCTGGTATTTACACAAAGTTATACAGATTTGTTTTTAAATATCTCTTGAATGTTTCAAGAGTTTCGATATCTTTTAGTTCTTTTTGAAGGATGTTCCATTGTTCAGCAGCTCCATAGGCAAAGGAGCGAGCTCCAAATGTTTTCAGTCTGATGTAAGGGACTTGAAGCTGCTGTTTTGAACTGATCTTAGTTCGCTTACTGGCTGATAGGGTGACACAAGGTCACACAGACATGCAGGAGCAGTGCCGTGTACGCACTGGTATGTCAGTGACAGAATTTTAAATTGAATTCTCTGTCTAACTGGAAGCCAATGTAAAGTCTTCAGAATTGGTGTGATGTGACAGGTCCGCCGATTCTTGGTGACCATTCTTGCGGCACTGTTCATTATACTTTGCAATCGGTTATTGTTGGAAAGTGCAATGTTCCTGTTCATCTGTTCCTCCTTGTGTCTTTATCTTCGTTCAAACAGTGTGCGAGTCATCCACGATCCTGTGAATTTATATAAATTGAAAACCAAACATACAAATGGCCTTCAACCTCCTATTTTGGGTAAACGTGATTTACATTCAAAGATATGTATCGATTTACGAGTGTTTGCTTATCATTTCACGATACTCCGAATGTCAATACACGAAAACAATATATTTCCATCATTGTGATATAATTATACATATGAAAATTGCCAATCAGCTTAATAAGACACATGTCTCCAGTTTTTGCTTACTTAAACCATTGAAACAACTGGGAGGCATAATGTCACAATCTTCATTGTCCAATCTGTAAATCGATTCAATTATTTTATGAATTATCGTGAACTCATGGTAATATAACGGGAATAAGGTCCATACTAACAGCTCGGGGTTAATAACATCGCCTAAGAAAGTCTATGAATACGACTGTAAAATACTGACATACAAAGCAGGAGAAACCCTTACAATAAAATTACCATGAATTCGTGACCACCATGCCATGTCTAAAGAAGGAAATTTAACTTATGAGCTCAAGCAATAGAGAAGTGTTTGGACATTTCCATATACAATTCCTGTATCCTGTGTGCAATAGATAATAAACGAAATACTGCTTTCCAAAACTGAACAA
Organism: Gibbula magus; assembly: GCA_936450465.1. Lineage (NCBI taxonomy): Eukaryota > Metazoa > Mollusca > Gastropoda > Trochida > Trochidae > Gibbula > Gibbula magus. The sequence goes on along the minus strand of OW388293.1, from coordinate 69,271,916 downwards.
AAAACCTAAACCTTTCTTACTGATTCTAGATCGATATTGTCAGAAGCTATTTTTTTGGTTCAACTGATCCAACAAATTCTCCAAGGATATTGGTTCGATACATATGTGAAGTTTCTCAAATAAATATTTTGGAATTGATGTCAATATTCGTATTCAATTCTCGAACATCGTGACATAACACGTATTGCAAATGACGTCTTGTTAATATGTGTTAACTAACCCATTGGTTTGTGTCGAAATGTGAAACAATAATCAACCTACACCCTTGTGTTTTTCTAGAATAAAAGATCATTCAACTGTTTTGCAGATGTATAGGTGGATTTTGGTATTTTTAGTACCATCTTTTCCTCTCACGTTTATTTAAGTTTGAAATATTTTAAAATCTATTTTTTTCAGGTTCTTGTACATGTGTATTCCTCTCGATAATAGGTACATCCTTCTGAAAAATATGGGATCTTAAATTTCAGTTTGGTGGATAGGTATAGGTATATTCAGGAATATTGTATTCTTTCTTATTTAAGTGTTCTTCTTTACTGAACTATCTGAAATACAAATGATCTTGAAATTCCATTCTAAGACTGATCCAATATATTTATATAAATTGGTGCTATTTCGATCAGGACGTATTTATTTTCAAGTTCATTCGTATTCATGAAATGCATTATCTGAAACAAATAGATGCACATCTATGCCGAAAAGGTCAGATTATCAGATAACAGAATGGGAAAATTAAGCAGATCCTCTCACATAAATGAGGTAGCCTGTTGAATGAAACTAAGAAGTTCAGAAACGGAGTAGACAATATGTGATATAAACGAGCATGGGTGAAATAGAAGTTAAGGTAAGGTTATTTATTTTCACTGCTAGAAATGTCTATATGCATTGTTACACAGTGTGTGCATAACTAAATGTTCATGCCTCACTAACTAACACTTTCCTAGCTATAACTATATATAATTGTGCTTAAAACAATTTTTAAAGGAAGTTGATTTCCGTTTTGTTTAATGAGTTAAAGCATTGACAGTATAGGGTGCTCTCGTTACTGAATCTGATGTAATCTAATGAATCGTTCACACATATACAATATAACACAAAACCGATGACCGAATATCTCAAATTGACATAGTTCAGATTAACGAAACAAAATAAGGAACACCCGTTTTGTTCCAACTTGAATCCTAATATTTAATACATTGGTATTTGCATCCAATAAACAATTCGGTTTTCGATGAAATATGAAATAATAGAAAACTACATCTCTTAAGGAAACAGGAGGGTAATCTTGTGAAATATGAAACACAATTTAGTACACCATTTCTGAGGGGAAATCAACGATCAAATGGTTTATAGATGAAAATTGATAGCGACATTTCACTGTTTTTAGGTTGAAATTATTACTATCATTATATATTATTAACATATATACAAAGAGCTGGATTTCCACATAAACTCAAGTACAAAAGAAGTACACAACTCAATTGGTTTCGATATTTCGATTTCAAAAGAACAGAGATGCGTTTGACTGGCACGATTACAATAACACATTTCATTAATTGACGACTGGTTTATTTTTAGTACAAATATCCTTGTTATATGGAGACAGGGGTAAGACATGAAATGTATACCAACATAACCCCTACCATGTTTAGAATGTCGTAAATGTGTGAAGAATGAGACACATTTATTGATTTTCATACAGAAGATAGTCTTAAAGGTCGATGAACAATTGATTTTATCCAAAACAATTTTGAGAAGAATTGATGAATTCAAAGTTTCAATTATTATTAATGTATTAAGTGTTATTTGACTGATGGCTAAACGCCTGCTCTTTTCACTTTTAGAATACGTCGACAACTTAGGATATTTGTTATTGTAATTGTTATTTGTAAAACCATACACATGGTAAAACAACTGAAGTGTGTACTTTCTTTTGTACTTCAGTTTATATAACCCAAAATGAGGAAGCAAATGATACTTGAGCATTGTAAGCATTTACACCGAAACGACACAATCTTGCAATTTTGCAAGTAAATCCATGATACCCGTTTCTCCTTCATTTAACCAACTTCTAAATGCCATTTCCATAATTACCAGTATGTAGAACAAACTGAATGTCCAGTACATGACCATAATGTTCTATTTTGATTGCAGAAGATAGTAAATTTCAACTTAGCGAAAAACAAGTTTTACTCTGTCAATTGCAGGTTAAAATTGGAGATTATGCAAAAATAAATGCTGAAAAGAATATATACAGGCAATTTGCGATTCTTTGTGTGCGTTGTTTGATTTTTTTCCAGAAATTGCTATTAATTACTTAGAAATAAAACACCCTGCAAAGTAGCTTTCAGAAACAAAATATGTACCCAGACTGTATATATCCCAGGAGAGATAATTGAAAACTTCTTTCCGTTGGGTTAAAACCTATTAAAAGAACATGTTTTGCTGTGAATGTCAACATTAATTTCCCCGTGCAAACTCGACTCAATTATGTTCAAACTTATTTTCGATTAACTGCCACATATGAGTACATCAACGATTTGCCAACATTGGCACGTCATATTTAACCAACAATACAGCGTGATTACTTAACTTGAGGTAAGTGCTTTCCTTATCAAATTCCGGCCCATGTTATGCTTCCATTCCAAAAATATATTTGTTCCTATATATAAGTCTGTTAATCATGTGCTTCCTGATGTACGTTTAAATGATTATCATATGTATAGTTGAATCAATGATAATATTAAGTCATGGACCGAGACATTGGCCACCACACGCAATTTGTCAATAACGATTAAAGCCATTCTTGTTCATTTTGGATAAATTCAACTCTAGGTTGTTCTGAGTGATTACACATAAAAGTCCTGAACGAATTGTATATACTGGACCAAACTAGTAAGGGATATATTCAAAATTAATAATTATACCCCCGTTCGAAGTTGTCGGGAGTATATACAGGCAGCGAGTCCGTCCGTCCGTCGATCCGTTTTTTGTTCCGCTCATATTTCTAAAACCAGTTGTTCAAATTTACAAAAGATATGTACATCCGCCTGTGTGTGTTTCATACCCTCATTTCAAATTTTCTCTGTTTTACGACTTCGCCATTCACACTTTTGTTTCAACCATTACTCAAACACTAATTGTTCAAATGTTACGAAACTTTATACTTATAACCACTGATGTGTACATCTGTCAATTGTATATTGCATACTCTCATTTGCATATTTAATGCAAATGTTCGACTTTTACTTCTAAATCACTCTGTGAGCAATGAAGACAACCTTTCATAATACTTCTGTGGCATGTTCATACAAAAGACTAAACATTGCCGTTTGCTATTTTGAACATTTTTTTCTTTGACCAACGTAAAAAGCGGGGTTTTTTGAGTGAGCAGTACTCATAATACTGATTTAATATCAACCATAAAACATTCAATATACTTAATTTATTGTGTTGAGGATATATTCTATGCTAGAATTTGTTTATACAATGTTTATTACCTTGCTCGGAAAAAGGATTATAAACTTTGTATATTTTCATGATGTCACCAGAGTATACTTCAACATCTAAATTCCATATATCTTTAGGTAGTGTATACAGTATACAGTTAATCAATGCACTTTCTTTACATACATATATAGTGAACATTGGGTGACAATATAGAATGTAAGACATCGTAAATGATTATATTATTGCAAAATATAGAGTCATTGACCAAAATCAATTCAAAAAGTAGTTGTCAAAGGGTCCACAAAGTTACATCATGTGACCGACAATGCCAAATTAGTGTGTGGAAAAGATTTCAGCTTTTAAGGGCTTCTGATTCTGAAGAGGAAGATGAAAATAGGTTGGTTTTGAGATCATAGCGCATGTGGCCCTTATTAAGGGTCACAGAATAAACATCACAGAGTCACCAAATCTACAATTATAATTGAGTTTTACAGAAGATTTAGCTTTCTATTGTTTGTGTGCCTGGATAGGAAGATGGTAATATGTGTTTAGATCGTGTCCTGTAGGGCCTCTATTAGGCGTCAGATATACACAAACTACAATATATCATCTTCATTGACCAGTGTGCCTGTACACCAGAATTCAACCCTGTTCTAGAGAAGAATTCGCAAACCCAACGGATTAACAGACGTCATGCCATAATTCCATCGGACCTTTCAGGCCTCTTGAGATAAAATAAAACAATATAAAGTCGTATAAGATCAGCATTCATGTTGGAAGAAACGATCCTTTATCATACATGGATTGTCATTAATTAGTGTAATGAATCTGAATAAAGATAGGGAAATGCTTGCAGTAATTCATTAACCTAATGGATTCTTTGTTTTCGGATATGTAGGTTTGACTCCCAAAGCTTTGTTATATTTCTTTTCAGATTTAATATTGATAGTCCATGGTTACTTGAAAGGAAATAATACAACGCCAGTCAATATCAATTCATTGTACATAAAAACGTATGTCGTCATTTTGGATAAATAGTTTTGATGTTTGTATTACACTCAATTACACACGGAATATAAGTCCAATAATGGAACTTAATATAATGACAATTTCATAAAAAGTTAACATATACAGGTTTTAAAACGTTCTGGTCACAACTGTGCTATTCGTATGCAGTCGTACATCCATGTGACTTTAGCATATACTCTTTTCATCAAGCAGAATTCTTGGGTACCAGGTATAGAAGTGAAAGCAATATGGCAAAAACCCGTACACAGTGCTCAAATAAGTCGATGAAATGTATTTGAAAAATAATGTCACCAATAGTAAAACACCCTTCTCTCTTCGGAAAGTCAAGTTACAAATGAGTGTACATGGTTTCGTAAAGCCACGGCTATCGTTTTTGTCATTCGAAATAATAAAATGTGTTCACAATAAAATGGCCGCCATGCAATTTTTGCTTTATACGCAACACCGTTATAATCACTACGGATAATTGGTTTGTGTAATAAGGTGTTTTACCCTCTAAAGTAAATATAAATGACATAAACTATCATTATAAATGGGAAATTTGAAAAAATAAAATTTGCAAAAAACGTGCTACAGCGCCTTTAATTGACAGCTAGATTGCATAAAATCAGTGAGTTAAGAATGGAAAAGAACGATGTTAGACCTAACACCGGCGCTATAATGGGAGTGCGCTTTAAGCATACCCTTCATGGTGCGAAGGTGCGGTATCCTCATTTTTATTATTAATACCTGCGAAGGTGTGTTACGTTTAAAATATGAGTATATACATTTTATAAATATAAGTGGGATAATATTGGTCGTTTTTAGAACATTAGTATGGCATTACTTTTTAATATAATGCATGATATACATGTTGAATAAAATATAATTCCCTGCTAAATCGGATTTGTTTCTGATGACATCATGATAATAGATGTGTTGGGGGTACAAAATAAGATTTCCTCCCTCGATGCCATGATTCATGACTATATTTATAACAGACGTCATTACATATATTTAATATTGACTGCTTGTAGAGACACAACTCGAGTATGAGGTCAGTGTCGGTTGCTTTTCACAAATAACACAAATCATATAATTGCCTTTAAGAAACACTTGGTTCAAAATAATGAGTTTGCTCGGATCATACCTGTGAAATTTAACTTATTCACTCTTATTCACAACTTTTGCTGAGCACTGTTGTCGCAGTTTGATTGGAGGAGTGTTTGCTATTTAGAAATTTCAATTTCAATTTCTTGTCAATGGAAATGAGATATATAGAGGATATATGTATTTTCTTGACTAATACCATGTTTATCTCATCGATTGAGGTAGTATTGTTCCTGTCTGCCACATATTACTTTAGCAGAACTGCAAATATAATGTTGATGACAACTTCTTTATTTTCCTAATAGCATGTGTAATGCCATTTGAATATATGAATCAGCACATCCCTTGTTAAGCCAGGTTTATCAACCAGACGATTCTCGTCATCTCTAGACTAGATTACATGCATAGCTATGAATTCTAAACTTGAAATGCAAACAATCAAACCATCTCTGGGTAGCTCTTTGCAATATATCGAGAAAGAGACACAACTGATGTGTGCTTCAATACTAGTATATATATGTTGTTTGTTTTCCTAGAATGAATGTGGATCATCACAGCCAGGTCACTGTAACAATTTTCTGATATGAATCAATGGAATTCTCAACCTCATCACAAAGTGATATAACCAGGAGCAAGGATAACTGACCTTAATCTTTAGCTCAAATATGACTCTTTGATGACACTGCCCTCTCAAACATGTTGATATTCCCTATGTAAAGGCTGTGCGTTTCACGGTATGTTACGATATTTCACTCTATGACAGTCTACTGCAGGATTACCATGTCAATGTTCTTCACCAGAAGCATGTATTTGCGATCTCAACAGGAAAGCTAAAGGTTTGCTGCTTAGAGAATTTGACGGATATGAATAAACGTGTTCTTAACCAGAAGCAAAGGTTTCTGACCTAACCTTGAACAGCACAAAGATGGCTGATTTGATAACATGTCACGTCGCCTGGTCACGTGGTCAGTTTAGCAAATCTGATTGCTGGTTCGCGTTACCTACATTAAGAATGGAAATATTGTCAGGAAAGGCATTAGGAACGGTCAACGAAGTTTAGGAATCACCTCGGAGCAGCACTTCCACACTAGCAGGGTCCCATCATCTCGTTTATCAGCTTCTTTTCCTCGCAGCTTGAAGGGTCTGACGTGACTATTAATGCCCATTGGTGCCATTTGTTTGCAGCATTTGCCTAAGGTCGTCTATTTCATTAGTACAGAAATCATCTGATCAGGATTAATTCTACTAAGGTCATAATACTAATGTTATATACAATAATATTGATGTTCCTCCACAGATGATTTGAATTTGTTGCCTATTCAATAATAGCTCCAATTCGTTTATGTTCATCCAGTGGAAACCTAACCAATTTCCATTGGAGATTAGTTCAAATTATATGAATTGCCGACATTTGCTTGCCTTACTATGAATCTGAGGTAACTTTAAATATACTTAAAATAAAAGTAAAATTAATTAATAAATATGATTAAAAATTCGTTAAAAAAAATAACGTTCAAGAAATGCTTGACAACAACATCATCTTAGAAAGTAACTTGTGAAGGGTTATTGATACTGTTTGAGAAGGACATACCGACAAATGTAGTCACCTGGTGTCACTCTAATTTCAGTTAATTATCTACAATATTTTGCAGTGCATGTGTCTCTCCCTTGTATACTTTCTGTCAGATAGTTCTTTTCTGCTTGTTATTTTACCACAACATATACGTTTACAGTTTAATAATTAGGTTTTCTTTTTAGAAAAGCATATAGGACCATAAAGGTGAGCATATACACAATGTTGACAAGTTCCAAAATGTTTTATAATCATTCAATTACAGATGATTCAAGTGTCCGTTGAAACTGTTGACGATTGACAAGTATAAATACGAAAGAAATTATGAAAAAAATCCAAAACAGAAATAAAGAGTACAGACGCACACAACATAACTTCAATATATTTATCAATAAATCACAGAATTGTAAAGCAGGTGAAGTATGAGGGAATCATTGTTGAGAAATTCGTTGCAATTACAGAAGAAATACATCACTTAATTGTAAACCTTTGAAGTATGACAACCTTCTTTATCACAGTCGATAGCGTCACCGATAACTTTGATCAGGATAAAATGAGTTCTGCATTCTGAGGACTTACACATAAATGACACGTCGTGGAAATCAGGATCATGTTTTAGCACTGTCTGGCTTTGATTATTCATCATGTTTGAAGACTACGGAAATACAAAATTGTTACCCTCGAGCCTTTTACATGAGAAAACATCACTCGATGATGTTCGTTACTGGCCACTCATGAAAGCTGAAATGTTGATTAGAAATCCAATCTGTTACCTTTCCTGAGAGACATGATGGCTGTCATGTTGATGCCAATGGCTCCTATGCTTGGTATTAATGTGAATGTACGTCATTTAAAGATCATCAAACTTTTAGAGTGTTTCAAAGGACCACCGCAGCCTTGCACGAGTGCCGATGGCTAATGCATAATTGGGCAAAAGTACCGTCGGAAATTCTAGAAAAATTATTTTTAGGAATTATTTTAATTTGCCTGCAAACCGGACAATACCGTGTTGAAATGTCTACTCTAAACATGACTACCCCTCAGAAAACGTGTAGGTGGAGTCAAATATTCGGGGAAAGAGCATGACTGGATGTCCAACTACATTATCAATTTTGAAAACAATATTATGCAACTTCATTTGTTAGTTTTTAAGGGAATATTTTCTGATAAACTGTTCAATACATAATCTATTTTAAGATGACCCCTGCACATTAATGTCGGACAAGAACAAGGAGTTTTACCATATTCTGAATATATGTCAACTGCTCTAGTGTTTTGTATTTGAGGTTTCTGTTTGTGAAATAACCGACAGGCTAGAATATTTACATGCAAGCGACATATGTACTTTATGTCTCTTGATATTAGATGTGTCTTATTCGAGGTCGACAAAGCAGGGCCCATATTTTCGAAGCTCTCTTAGCACTAAGACAGTCGTAAGTGCCATACATTAACATTGACTTACGACTATCTTAGCACTAAGACAGCTTCGAAAATATGGGCCCTGGTTTCTAGTATTTCCAAAAGGACTTATAGTGTTTGGATACATAGAGAATTGAAACACTTTCGATTTAATGCTTTTGATTGTCTTCAATATACACCTGCTGATCAATATTAGGGTGTTTTCAGGTGGTAACAGATTTGATAGAAGACATAAGGTTATCGAATTCAAATACTATCTCGTATTTGCAACAGATTTAGACGAGGTGTAAGTCGAATTAAAAGAGTCAGTTGAGTGACATTAAATGTACAGGGTAAGAGATAGAATGGTCGTTATGGAAGGGTTAAATATGTCTCCACCCCATGGGTTGTCCGTTGGCGTCCCCGGCTCTTCGTTAACATATTCTGTTCAACTGCCATGTGTCCACATTGTCCAAATAAGTTAGAAAATGAGTTCCATGTACTACTAGAATGTCCATCATATACTGATTTACGAATCAAATACCTACCATGTTATTATTACAACAACCCTAATTTACATAAATTCATAACTCTCTTGAATTCAAATTCAGCAAACGTCTTATTACGTTTAGCCCTGTATTGTTCAAAAGTAATATCTTCATGTACAGTTAAAATGTAAGCAATGTCCGGATTTGATCTTACTATGAATGTCAATGTGTACTGTTGGCCTCATGGCCATTTCTACAAATAAAATCATCTGTCTGTCTGTCTGTCCTTTCAACTGCAAATTTGGTGTACTACCTATCATTATCAGGTTTGCGATTTTGAGGTCTTCAAGACGAAAGTCACGAAGACCTAAATTGTTCTTATCTGAGTTTTTCCTATTATTATTACTATTTGTACCGAGTGTATGCTCGCGTCTAGAAGTAACGACAGGATCAATGTTCATACACATTTCTGAGTTGGAACAAAATTGGTCCACCTCGAAGGCCGATTTTGGATTTTCTACTTCTTTCTTTAGTTTTCTGCCCTCTATGTTCAAATGAGTATAACTGCTTTACTTACCGCTATTAAAATTGTATTTACACCTTCGGATTCACACGTTCAAGAATAGCAACTATTATTTCGCATACTTTCATCAAAAAGTTGATACGTAGGTTTCAAACAACAATCATCGCAAACGATGGAGTCCGAAAAAAAGCATGTTTTTAGTATTCATTGAATACTCAGAAGAGCATTACTCTTATAGCAATCTAAATAATGATTACATCTACTTAAGTGAAAATCAAAGCACATTCTCATATTTCACCTTATTCTGAAAATATTAATCGTTTTGTTTAAAACATAAAACATTTACTATAGGGGTTCAACTATATGTCATTTGTCTATTTTCAGAGGGTATTTCTTTGGAAATTCTTATTTGAAAACTACTGAAATAGGCATGATTGATAGCTTATTTTCAAATAAGAAGCTGATTGATTACAAGGGGTAAGTCAAACATTGCGATCAAGGTCAAGCAGACGTCCTGAAGACCTAAGTACTGCCGCAGCAGTCCTAGTTATAATTGGGTTTTTCTTTTCATTTTCTATGGCACCAATTAGGACTTTGTCATTTTGAAAAGATAACGTTTATACGTTTCAAATTGACTATGTAATGACTGCATATATGCAGTGACCTTTTTCATCTTCAGACATTCTAATATCAACTGCTATGAATGAGAGCATATCGCAATACTTCGAATTTCAAAGCAAAATAAAAATAGTTTTTCATCATTGTGATTATGATTAGAAATGGCCTATGAATATTTTCAATCAATTTTATCAGAAATACGTCTCCAGTTTTAGCACCTTTACGCGATTGACTCATCTATGTAATATAAGGTCAGTATCTTTATAACCCTGTCTATAAATCCATTGTAACATCTTGCGAATAATCATCTGCACATGATAATAGAATAGGAAGTTATAAGGAGCTAACTGCTTGTGGTTCATAAACTTGGTAAAGAAAGCCCATGGCGAGACGTGAAATACTTAAATCTCTATACCAAAAAAATACTCAGAATGAAATTACCGCGAAGCCATTGAGACCATCATGCATTGCATAAAGAGAGAACCTTATGAGGTTAACCAATACAGCAGAGTTTGCACATTTCCATATAAAATTCCCGTAATTGGTATGTTTTAGATAATTAACGAAACACTTAGTCCAAAATGGAGCGAAAGGATAAGCATTTGTGACACATTCCTGATCGATGTTTCCAAGAGCTTGAAAACAAATATCCAAAGGTTAACGTCTTCTGAAATATTCCGGCGTTTTTAAAACTATATGCTTCCGGTCTAGGCATCATATTTAAGATAATGATGTGACATAAATGTAAAATCATTTAATTAATTTATTTTTACTCTACGTAGGTACATTTTCAATTAGATGAACTGGCATCCTTCTTAAATAATAAATGATTTGGATCGATATATTTGAAGACATGAATTATTAATCACTGGGAGATGAATGTAAATATGTTCTCTCTTATTCTTTACTATTCGTCTTCACTATTCCTTCTCGGGATCTTTGGAAATACAAAATATTAAACTTGCAAATGTTTTTGAGATCTTCTGAGATATGAACTAATAACATGCAAATTATTCTTGAGACCTTCTTGATATTGATTTAAGTACTTATCTTGTCCATTGCTCACTTGAATTATGTTCGATTTTACCGACGTAATGAAATATGTATTGAATAGATAGTTGCATCAAGTGTTGGTCTTGAATCAATAAAATCAAAATAAACAAATCATCTAGCACTTGCATGTGTAGATATTTCGATATTTTCATCTATTGTTGCGTTTGATAATTCTTCTTGAATCATTGCTTTTCCATGGTTATATAAACATGCTATTGAAACACAAAATATGCATTGGATTTGTGAAGATTATCAGATGAATTCATATTCTGTTTTGATATTTTGTCGAGTGTATTTCAATTTTCATCTATCAGAATTATATAAAAATATATATATATATTTAAGGTACATCCATTGTGTTGTTTGGGGTCACATATTGCAAACGTTATAAATGGTGTTACTTTATCGTGAAGTACTGACTGTTATCGAGAACTACCATTTTGATGATAGTAGACTTAGCATATTGACGATATGAAGGTTAAAGTAGTGATTTCTGATCGAAAACCGGACAATGCACAGCGTGTGGCGCGCGTCAATGAGTCATACGTAATTTTGGAATCTTATTTATAACAGACAAAAAGACAAATTTGAGTTGATAATGTTAAATAGGTCCCATAACTACTGTGCATGTTAATGGGACGTTCAGTTTCGGTTTCTGCATGCGCACATACAGAATTATGTTACTCAATTTTAATTGGAAACCAGTAACTATGATAATTGGCGATTGGGGATAAATATGCAAGCTGAGTGAATTTATGTGTGTTGTAGAAAGCACATATCGAGAGTTGGAACGTATTAAAGCCAAATCAAATTGTATGAAACACAAGGGATGTACATGTTCCTTTAACAGTTTTCCCGAATGCATTCGTGCTCCTGAAATGCTTTATCTGAAACAAACGAAAGTAAATCTACGCGGAAAGGTCAGCCTGTCGGACAACACAATATGAGAATTAAAGAGTTCCTCCCAAATTAACGAGGTAACCTAGGGAACGAATCGAAGAGGTTCACAAACGATATTCCTTATGCAATGAAGAGGGTAGACGCTCCGTGTTATAAACGAGCATGGGGAAACATAATTTAACACTATCTTCAAGGTTATTTAATTCAATTGCTAGAAAAAGGATCTGATTTGTTTTATGAATTGTTGTCGACCTTGGACAAGATGCATTGTGATTGCTTCACTAACTTACAGATTATCCACTTGAACTTTGTTTAAATTGTTTAAAACACAGACGTGTGCTTTCTTTATTTTAATAAGTTCCTGATGTTTATATGGATGTATTGTAATCAATTCAATACACATATGTAGTATTTGTCAAACAATCAAACATTAATATTTAGTTTAGTGGATTTAGTTAAGTTGATGATCTAATAACCACTCCAAAGCGATTAAAATGATACAAAACCATTTTCGTTACGGTATATAAGCTATTTTTGTTATAATATGTTATGATGTGACATGCCTTGTGCCTAAATAACGTCAGCGGTTTGATGGTCAACAAATTAAAAGGTGATCTTAAGCAGTTTTCATGTCATGCTAAACAATAAAGAAGTTGTAATAAAAAAATATATCCAGGAAAAGGAGAAACGTTCTGATTGCCTTCTTCATTCCGTAAATAACCTTAACCAATAAAACTTGAGTACCACACACTTTTTATTCGGGATGGACACATCATATCTATCTAATTAACCAACTACGTACTACAGAAACAAGTCAAACTTGATATAATGATAATGATAATGCACTTAATTTAATAAGATGCCCGGTAAAACAAAACTCCAAATTTATGTTTTCAGATATACTTTTTCATCCTCGATATAATTACATCAATATAACTAAACACAAACAAACATATTTTTTTTCACATACATTTTACCAAATAATTCAGTAACTTAACTTTCTGTAAGCTGAAAGAAACCATTGCAATTTATTTATAATGGATATTTGGCAAAAGAGCGTCTGAGTGACGACAGCCAGAATGTCTAGTGCCCCGAGGACGTATTCAGATATCGGACTAAGCAAGTCAAATTAGACGCTGAAACAGGTTACTTGAAAAGGAAATTATGGTTGAAGGACATTGAAAATACGGTCATTTGTTCTGGAACAAACCAACACAGAGGTTTTGTTTGAGAAAGGAAGCCCCTGGTAGTGGGAAATTGGGGAGGAAGAAAGGTCCGACCTTATTTTCCGAGGCCGAGGGCTTTCTTTCTCAAACAAAACGTAAGGGAGGTTTTGATCTAACTTATGAACCGACCGAGGCTATATTTACAATGTGATTTAATATTTTGAAATCTTCACGGATTAAGTGGTATGTAATGTATAATACAAAGTTCATACTGACAAACAACCATAATATTATATTATCTCAGCTCAGCTGCTAGAAGTGTTGAATTGACGATGGGCAAAACCAGGCATGATCACTAGAAATTGTGAGTTTTCAAATTTTATGATAACTTGAAAAAGTATGTATAACAAGAAATATTTCATACAATCATAAGAGTTTCAAAACATTCGAATTTTATTCAAAACACAATAGCACCGAGAATTCCTGCAGAACTCCCGTGACTTTCTGCATAAATTTCCCAAGGATGCCCGGTATGCTGCTGAGTAGAGGTTTAGTAGGTAAATGACAATAGAGACAATATAGAGACAAAATAGACAATAGAGTGACGTCGCTTGAGGTTTATAAAGCTACATCCACAAAGATTGTTCACCTCGCATGTGCTTAATATAAGACTTCGTATTTTACATTTGCATTGCCTAGAAACTTCCATGTTCAGTCCTCGTGAAAGTTGGAAAGGGGAAACTGTAGTAGCCATATATAGTCGAGTAACAAAATTACATTCCTACCGTGGTGAACTGTTATGTTTTTCTTGGCTCAATATTGCAATGGCGTTTACGCGATTTGGAAGGGTGTCCTCAATCTATAACGAATTATAAATAGAGCCCGGTTATATTTTCGCTTATGATGTTTGAATAGCCTTTGATGAAAAGTTTAAATGTTTATGTAGTTTTAAGATTGTAACAACTATGTTATACTGCATACTCGAAATGTGCAGTTGGTTTGTAAACGTTTAAGTTGATAACTCGATTTAAGTAGTTGTGGCTATATATATTTCGAACCAAGATGCTGTATCTGATACAATACTGGTGGTTGGTCTGTCGTTTTCTATTATAGTCCCACCACAGAAGGCAACGACAAGGCTATAGGGGTATGACACACTTTTCAAATTGCGTTAACATTTGATTTTACATCTTGCTCTCTTCTAACTTAAATGTCTTCACTGCAATCAGACTTTATTTAACATACCTACCCCGCTCCTTGAAAGTCGAACCACTGCTTGTTTCCTGACCTCTGATAATTTGAATTTGTGAAGTGGAAGTTCCAAGGAAAGGCACGCACCATGCCCACTGGCAGGCAATGTTTAGATCTTTAAGTAGCGAGGCATATAATTTCGATAACCTCTGATCTTCATACGATTGTCTTCAACACTGTGATGCAACGCCTCGAATTTAGACATGAAATGGTCTGCTATGAAGTTCAACATGGAAGTTAAACATGATAAAAGTAACAATGATGGCATTAATTATTGCTTGATTAATCTGTTCACAAATTAAAAAACTAAAATAAATAAAGAAATAATTTTCCAGATAGTTTAGTTACTCCGAGCAACTGTAAAGGGGCAGTAGCACATTTTTTCGCTGAAATAAGTCAATGAAATGTATTTGAAAAATAATGTCACCAATAGTAAAACACCCTTCTCTCTACGGAAAATCAAGTTAAAAAATTAGTGTACAAGGTTCCGTAAAGCTATGGGAATGTTTTTTGTCATTCATAATAATAAATTGTGTTCACAATAAAATGGCCGCCATGCAATTTTTGCATTATAGGCAACATCGCTATTATCACTGCGGATAATTGGTTTGCATAATAAGATGTTTTACCCTCTAAAGTCAATAAAACTGACATAAACTATCATTATAAATGGAAATTTGAAAAAAAATATTTTGCAAAAAACGTGCTACTGCCCCTTTAACGTACACTGCTTGCACTGATATGGATAGATCTTTGATTACGTTGAAGCAAATCCAATGTCTTCCATGCACCGACAACACCAAGGTATTGATTTCGTGTGGCTTATCTTGCAGATATCACTGTCATCCTGACAGTTGATACTCTGATACGACAGTAGAGATAACTGTTTATATACGTAATATACACTTGAATATAACAATATTGTAGTTATATTAGTGTTTACAGTGCGTGTCCTTTATATCACATATCACTTTTATTGAAGATTTGAATTCACCATGCCAATGGACAACTCAAAACAGGCTTTTTAAAAGGGGCAGTAGCACGTTTTTTGCAAATTGTATTTTTTCAAATTTCCCATTTATAATGATAGTTTATGTCGTTTATATTTACTTTAGAGGGTAAAACATCTTACATGTATTACACAAAACAAATATCCGTAGTGATAATAGCGTAGTTGCCTATAATGCAAAAAATGCATGGCGGCCATTTTATTGTGAACACAATTTATTATTTTGATTGACAAAAACCATTCCCATAGCTTTACGGAACCGTGTACACACATTTTTAAACTTGATTTTCCGTAGAGAGAAGGGGGTTTTACTATAGGTGACATTATTTTTCAAATACATTTCATCGACTTATTTCAGCGAAAAACGTGCTACTGCCCCTTAAATATACATTTAACTTGCTAGTTACGGGGAATTGAACTTATTCCAAAGCTTACCGAGACTATACCGTATGTATGAATTGAAATCTCTAACGTCTTCTGTACTAACTTATTGTTCATATTTTCCATTTCATGTGTATTAAGATTAAAGTATACACTGAGAAACATTGTATTTCAGGATTAACGTTCTTCAAATAGTTACTTACTTTTTGTTAAGGTTATACTACAACGCACTGTGACTGTTATTTGTAATTACTCGTGTCTTACCAACGATTTGCTAAGGATCAAGAAATTCGACATTTAAGTTTTAAACGAATTAAAACGTCACTCAAATCTAAACAGGTTTTGCCATCTCGTGTATCTCTTGTGCATCTCTTTGGTCCCGTGTTAACGTGATAATGGTAGGTGTCGTGTAATGGTCATTGAATTGTTCCCTAAGTCGAACCAAAATATTGTATTTGAAACCATTTAATGGTCATTCATACCTAGCATGTGTATGGTGTATATATTGTATCCAGTGCCAACATTGGTTTGAAATATATCTGTGAATTTTGATCATCGTTAGAAAATTGCCGGGAGTATATATTCACCGTAACGGGGATTTATGCATAATTGTGGTGAATTCTGACAGTGAGAATGACACGCCAGGATATTGTGGACAAAATTGGACTTATAAGTCACTGCCTGGCTAATATTCCAATGATGTGGAGAAATTGCTTGTCAGGCGCGACCAATATAAATGACTCTATTCAGACATCAAGCTAATCTCTTTCAATATATACATAAGCCCATGCTTCTGAGCAGAGATTTGGAGGACAAAAATGACAGAAATTGATTCCAGGGATAATGAGAATTGTATCATCCTCCTGTGGAAAGGATATGGATAAAATCTCATCCTTTTATCCCAGATGTCCTGCAGATTCCGTGTTTCTTCAGAACCCAGGATCTTGAGCTTCAATTGTCTTTTGATAAGACAATAACGAAAGTTGACAATTTGGGGAAGACCATAGCTTTCTCTGCGGATATCATCTCCGGCTCAATCCTTAGGCCTTATTGCCTTCCTGAACACAAGAAGAGATTTGACCAAAGTCGGACAGAAAGAAATTTTATCTGCTTCTCACGGGGTTCGGCGTAATTCCACTAGATTAATGCACACCACGCACCAAAGGCAATGTTCTATTAAGATATGCAAAAACGTCTCTTTGCGTTGCCACATGCACAATGGGCTTCAAATTGTAATTAGAGAACGTAAGAAATATGTGAGAGGTTTAACGGTTTTAAAAGCTTGACAATTGATTCATTTAGAGGTATAATTGGATAATGATAAAAGTCGTCTATTTGGACATATAATTAGGTAACGATTGGCCATGTTTGCATTTTGTACTGCTTTCAATTGGATCGCATTGAAAGGACGTTAAATTGGAACTTAGACATTTGTAAATAAATCTTCAACTGCAAAGATATCAATGAAATTGAATCATTTATGTAGTTGAAAACCACGTTCGTATTTTCTGTTAAAGTAATATTAAAATCGCACTTGATAGCAAAACAGTTTTTCAGATATACGCTGAGCGTTCTGTGACTGCATAATATATAATACTGGATAAAGATGAAGGAGTAAGCATATACTTCGAAATGTCGTGTGTTTCACTATAGAAACATAGTTCCATTGCCATTGCAACTCATCATACGATGCATGATTCATAATGAACTATATATGAAATACTCGCTTTATAGTATGCACTCCATTGTCACCAAATATGCAATTATAATCTGCAGGTAAAGGTATGTATACAACAGAAATCTGTGAACACGATTTAATACTTTTAGGGCTTTTGATTTTGGAAAAGAATATGAAAAAAGAGTTTAAGGTCCCGGGGCCTTATTTCCGAAATGTACGTAGCCATAAGAATTCTTAGCTTTGATCGTAGCCCATGTGTTAAGAATGGGCTTAAGTAGTTCGCAGGGCTACGAACGTTTCGTTAATAAGGGCCCTGTGGTGCTTATATGGCGGCAGAGGGTCACATCATCTTCAGTTAATAAGCCCCATTGGTAAGAAGTCTTTCTAAGGTGTTTCGAAATGGAGAGGACGATAAACATATGTCTTGAGGTTTGTGGCCACTGTGACTCTTATTTCGGCAAAAGGGCCACCAAATATGTTTATCCCCACTGGCCAAGGCGTATGTGTCCAAGATTTCAGCTCTCTCAAGCCTTTGGTTCTTGAGAGGGGGAGGTGATAAAGCGACCATATTACAGACGGACGTCGGACGCCATACTTAACCCATCGGGGTTAGTTATCTAGAAGACTTGCTTTCCTTTAACATTCTATTTCAAATTTCCTTAAAAAATTTGAACTTCAAACTGAATGTTCCACATCGTGGTACATATACAATACAAATTCACCAAAGTTTTATAAACATACCTTAGCATGTTACATTCTTGTTGATGACCTCCCTATATCAATGTACCGGTGACACATACATGCTAGATTGGTATAGTGAATATGTTGAATATAGGACCTGATTAAGAACCTCCTGTTCGACCTAAAGAGGTTTCCAATACTTGATTCGTTTATTCGTTAGTTTTAGAAACAGGTCCATTACTAATCGGGAGTATATGAAATTAAATTATCAGTAATTATGAATATGATGCCGCCATACTTATTCCATCTTCGTGTTACATAATGTATGTATAACAAAGGGGCAAAGCTGCAACAGTGATAGGTCCTAGGACAGTGTATAAAACAAGTTCTTAAAGGGGGACATTGCGGTAGGGTGTGTGTGTGCTGTGGCCGCAGCGTGGCGAGGCACGAGCGAGCCGGGTAGCGAGGTCACGTGACGCAAACTGGGTACTGGGCTTGACTGCAGCTGGTTAAAATGTCTCTTATATAATAAGGAAACACAAATAATTTCTGAAGAATAGCTATATTTGAATAATATTTACAGGTTCAAAAGTAACACGCCTCACTTACGGCGAATAGTATGAATAAAGCATCAAGCACTCTCGAAATGTACGATCAATTTGATTGGAAAGGTTTAAACTTTTGCTTTGCAATTTTGTTCTGAGAATGTGATGAGACAGCCGCTCTCTAAAGCATAAGTTATTCCTTTATAATTAGCTCGTAATAAAACCCATCTCATTGATTCAGATTGTTTTATGTTTCAATTACGTTGGGTTTCCTGAAACTCCGTGATTTATCTTGATAGTTTCAAACAATAAAAAAGGAATTCACCGCCGGTGAAGAAGCGTTGTGAAGAATACACGTATTAAACCATCTTACGATATCACCATATCATACATTATTAGCTCCTCCTTCGCGAAATGGATATTCTATACGTCTGAAACCAAACACCAACATTTCTAGACGCATGACGTCACTGACCCTTCTCTGATGTCATCTTGAGGATAGGTCAAATGTTGCAGAGATAGATAATATGCAAATCGATCTCGAAAATGGAAAGCGTGTTTCGTTAGAATATTAATGATTGAGTTTTTATCAACATATAGGCAGGACTACAATGGCTTATCGAAATCCTCATGAATGTCAATGCAAATTTCATCTAATACACAGGGTAATACATTTTTAATGAAACATATTTGAAGTAAGGATTAGAAAGGCAGCGCTATAGTATATGAGTCCAGGACAAATGTGCACCAGACACTTTAGCATACACATAGTATCGTTTTTGCAGCATTTTGAAGAAACAATTATAATGGCAACATTCGATGTGTCCGAAAAACCCCAAACAGACATTATAATATAAGTTTTCGTGATTGTGAATAATTAAAATGATATAATAATAATTTCTCAATTGATCCTGTTCCACAAGTTTATTTCAAAATATAATTGATATAAATACATGAAGCCTCTATGAAGCATACACCCAGCGAATATGGTAGGATCAGTGTCACTGAAGGTATCGAATTTCTATAAAAAGGTCTGTGAAAACTTTCATCATGTCTGAAAGAAGCATTAAACAACTGCCAAGCTCCAGTGAAGTTTGTTTCGAAAAAGTTAATGTCACATCGATTTTGGATTCTGCCCAATATGACATCGATTTGCTTTTTCTATTCTCCTATTGGTTGCTCTTTTATCACCGTGTCATAAAATAAATCCGCTTTCCGTGGGTGTCACAAGCTTGATGGGAAACCTAAGTGACAATAAAATGATGAAATTACTTTCACGTGCTGGTTGTCACTGTGGAGTAACCAGAGCATGCGTATGTTATAAGAATAAAAAGGAGATTAGTTCTTCTCTTTTTGTGTCTGAAAATAATAGTGTCCATTCAAAATACATAATTACCATTTTGAGTACAGTTAAACTGTACTTATGTTTGCATGTATATAATAACAATATTAACATAAAGTATTTCATTATGAAGATCATACCTAAATTTATTTCTTCATGCATAATAACATAACGATATATAACATATTGCAGTTCTGCTTACTGACGTATCTGAATGTTTGAGTGTAAATGCTTGCTTTGTCATAATCGTCCATCCGTCCACTAGAAATGTTACATTTGTTATTGAAATATTTGTTGAACAAAACCATGCAGTTGAATAATATATATTCTATAATAATATAATAATATCTTAATACAGTACACGTCACACAACACACATTGTAAACTAATTATCACTCTCATTATCCGACTTTTAGTTATGTTTGTTTTGATAACACCTGGAATAAACGTCAACACTTAACATTAGAAACAGCATCATGGTTTACATTTACATACAGAACACATATGAGAATTGCGAAAATTATATGGAAAACAACTTCTTTATTCATGATATGCGACACATATGGTTTAAAGAGCCAAGAAGTACGATGTGTTTCTTACACAAAATTATTTGACTCAACACAATTAAAGGAGATCAATCGAGAAACATCTCGCTTACAACATGAGAAATAAGGTTGCACTTTTCTTCTTTCGAAGACATCTACATAAGTTTGCATTCTACGTTATCTATGATGTAAAACACAATAGCAAGGAGTTTTCGAGGCTACACGTTTCTCAATAGTAAAGTGGTCACAGGAACGCAGGTTAACCTTTTTGCACTGTGGGTCATCCTTGTCACTAATTGCTGATTGTGACGATTATTAATTTAATATGCTTTCAAATGTTTTGTAAAGTTACACAATACTGACTTTATACCTGTAAAATTATTGTGATTGAACTACTGACTTTATACCTGTAAAATTATTGTAATTGAACGAGTAAGCTATAACACATTGTATGTATTCTCCTTGATTATACCATTCAATCAAAATAACTAGTTGGGAACACCGTTATGTCATTAGATGTAAGAGTTACTTAGGTGTATCACATGATAAATAGACTAACGCCAACAAGTTTCCATGGCCATTTCCGCGAGTACTCATAAAACATGTTCGTTTGTTTGTTTATACATTTTGTAGTGTACGAAATGACCACAATGGTTTGCGCTATAATAGACTCGATCTATATTTAAATCAGGAAATATTAAAACTACTAATTAGCTTAATTTAGGTCCAACAAATCTGCGATCAATTTGGTATATGTTGAGATCTATCCATACTCAATGGCTTTTTAAATTAACATCCAGAATGATATATGCAAAATTACCCTCATCCTGTGAATATTTGGAATTTGTAGATATAAGTTGTAGCACACATGATTATTTATATCAGTATTTATCATAAATATAAAGTATTGTCGTGAAGGTGACATCTGAAAAAGATCGTCAAGGTTCAGATAAGACACCACGGCAACAACGAACAATAAATCACTTACCTAACAGAAGCGTAAGAACATCAGAAACCGCAAGACTAAGCAGGTAAAAGTTGGTGGTTGTTCGCATGTACTTGTTCCTGATGATGACGACACAAGTAAGGATATTACCGACGATACCGCTGACGAAGATGAGGACGTAGATGACGGTGAGAATGATGACGACATCCATTCTGATATGACGTAACCCAAGGAAGTCCTCAATCAACTCTTTCTCACTTAAATACGATCCGTTATCAGTGGTATTCCTCGTAAAATCAAACTCCACAGTGGATATATTCATCGTGTTTTCCGTCACAGTTGACAGATTCAATGTTGACCCAATCAAGCTTGATAGATTCATCGTTTCCGTCACGCCTGATGGGACGACCGTGGTGCTGTCCATTCCTGATCTTAACATCCCGGAAGCTTCACGGCGACTGCACAATAGAGCATATATCTCAAGAAAGCCGATAACAGGAGGCAGGGATAATTATCAGCAGCTACATTGGCAAACAACTTCCCACTATATCCTCCCCTTGATATAAATGGTATATAGATTAAGACACGCTGTCCCGACTTAATAGTCACAAGCAGAAAGCTATCGAAGGTCCTGGTGCTTTAAGAGTAGAATACAAATTATTCCAGCTGTGTACCGGACAAGCCTACAAATAGCTGACAAAACGCAATCACGAGCACCAGTGAATGTCCCTTCTGAAGCTAAGAGTCTGTTAGGAGCTTTTCTCTCGCCTACAATGAGTGCGAACGGTTTAGCGATTGTCCAACTTTTCCTCACTGGCGCTCAAAACGGAGATAAAATGACAGTCAATTTAATATTAGAAGCTATTTGTTAAGTCACGTCGTTGACAAATCCTATATGACAGACGGTACTCCGGGAAGCGGGAGGAGACTACTATGAGGAGCGCTGCCATGTTGGTGGGTATAGTGGTCTCAAGTACACCGGCTCCTCGTCCCCATTACACTCATAATGGACTATCGGAGATAGTTTAGGAGATACACACTCACCAGAGCGTCACCTTTAACCAGAGTTTTAGTAACAGTTGACTTCCACAGAATCGTTGATGAATTCATGTTAGGATAGAGCTGTCACTGCAATGTCACTGTAATTTAAACAGAACTATCATACTTTTTCTTTTTTTTACAAAAACAATAATATATCTTTTTTAAATTGTAATCGTTGTTAAATCAGATGAAAACTGACTGAATCGTTTATTAATCTAATTCGGATAAGAAAAAGCAGTTCTCATGTTACTATAAAAACTATCACTATCAAGTTTTGTTAGCACAATGCATCATTAAACCATATGATTTTGCTGAACACGAAATGGTAACCGTGTCTCATTTCACCTTTGCCCAAGCACATACTTCATTGTTTCAATACACAGTATCTGATATAGATGATGTCGTATATATAACAATAAACAGGACTAGTCAGCAATGGATAGTTTTAAAAGTGCAATTGATGCGACGAAAATTAATTCAAAGGCGCTGTAGCATGCCGTTTATGCTGAAGTAAAGTGCTCTTACAAAAAAGGTAAATAATGTTATGGAGTATAGTGTATATAGTTCGGTTAAGCCATGCGTGTCCATTTCCCATCGAGTGGCCATTTTAAGGTGTTCACAATTAAATGACTCCTCCAAGGTAGATCTGACTGATGTAGCAATACATGTACATGTAGACTCAGATTAAATTTTTAAATACGGTACACTGATCGAATGGTCAATATTCCACAAATGTGTCGTTTATACGTCGTACCCTTTTCTTCCAATACGAATAACCGTTATTTATGGATACGGCTTATCTGGTCGTGTAATGAGATGTTTTAAGTTTTAACTTAATACCTTGTGTAAACTTTAATGATTAATGGCAAATGTGAAAAAATAATAAGCAAAACCGTGCTACAGTGCCTTTAAGACTTCCTATTTCAAATCCAAATTAAAAATGTGACATGATATTTGTCCAAAAAATGTTGTTTAATATACTTTCAATTGCCTTCAACCAAGACAATCAGTATATCCTACATATTTATTCTGTTGGTTGGTTGATTATACTCACTTTAAAACATTAAAAGTTGAGATAATTTGCTTATTTTTTAAACACCATTAGTAAACCCCAAATGTATTCGTTAATTTAAAGTGATTTATTCACTGTTATATTTTGCCATTCAGTGTCTCTTCAGAGCAAATGATCGATTTTACTTCACGTCTATGCATTTGACGTCATTACGTCAAACACTTAGTATCATTTGTATAAATTAACAGCCATATGTTTGAAACTACAATGCGCCCGAAAAGTTGACTTCATGTTTAAGATTAATCTTGTCTTGTGAAGCATTTTCTTCAGGACGACCCAGACGGTTCCAATAAATCATGGGCTTCAGTGAAAAAAATATTACGATTCATGAAAACACATACTGATGTCCTGTCTGTCCGGCGTTGTAAAGTGTGAAGTGAAATGGAAATGATAGAGTAGACTGAGGGACAGGCTAAGTATATTTCTATTGACTTTTACCTTTTCTTAGATTTAATCCTTGATAACTGCTAGGGAGGATTCAGAGCGACTCCAAGAGAAACATATCTTAAGCGTATAAGATCAATAAAGCTCAGCCATTCTACACTCTAACGTCTTCCTACTGCTTGATAGCTAAACTTGTCTGTGAAGAGTGTTGCATTTCGAAATAAAGTCACGCGTCGTTATGTGATTACTTCATGGATGAAATGTTAAAGTTATTTTGGGTTTTATTACAATGTATATTTTGTGAAATTTTATTATTTTATTATTTATTTTTAAAGGTTCTTACGTCTTGACAAATAAACGTGTCTCCGTTGGAAAGGTAGAAAAATAAAATCTTATTTTGCGAGGCAACTACTTCATCGATGAAATGTTGTAATTGTTGAAATTTTGTACTTTATTCTAAACATGACATTCTGAAAATGTGCAGGTTTTTCAATTGAAATTGTTCGCGGAAGGGAGTTATTTATTTTTAAATAAAAGATACCCGCGGCAAAAAATGAAGCGGTGCTTTATGAGACAATAAAAAATGCTCGTGATTTTAGACGTCAGTTGGAGCGTCGCTTAGCAAATGACGTCATATGTTACGTCACTTTCATTGTTCAATGCTAGTGAATGTGTTCTACTAATATATATTTTCACAAAAAGTAATTTATACAAACAACATAATATCTCCACGATTTTTATATAAAAGCGAGTAACTGTTTAAGGGCATCTCATATAAGAAATAGAAGATTCGTTGTTGTGCTTTATCGTAGAATAAAACATAGCAGAGAACATAACAAACTCATGGCTGTGCCCTTCATGTTTTATGCTCCCTGCTATGTTTTATTCAACGATAAAACACGTCAACTCGTCTTCTATTTCGAAAGTAAACAGTGGTTTCCCTTCTCCTACTATCAATGGATTAATAGAATGTGTCATATGTTGATTCACGGATTGTTTTGATAAAAATGAATCGTATCAAAAGAACAATTTCTCAAACATGGTACCATAATTGTAAAGAAAATGATGTTATGCCTGTTCGATGTAGTTTGATTTTCTTAATTATTTAATATGTATAGCCATGTAAGTCGACCTCAAGTTCCCTGGGATAGACCCTGGGATAGACCCTGGCTACTCTATCGAATGTTGAATGTTTTCAAAACACCACAAATGACCTTTGGCTTCTGTCATTTGACATAACCTCAATCTTAATCCATTGAACCAGTCTGTTGAGGTGCTAACGCACTTTCTCTGTCATGATAATTAATGGATCAATTCGGATCTTGATGTTTGCAATTTTGAACCATCCACTTTCATAAATATATAACATTCGACATTCTGCTTGTTGGATAAAACCGTACGCGGGAATCCCGATGTCATCCTGACGTAATCAACGAGTGTGCATAAAACATTATAACAATTTCCGAGATTGACATTATTTTGAACTTTAAAAATCTGTCTTAATTAATTTACTTTAGACCTGTACTGCGATGTTACAACCCTGTGACCTCATCATGCTTATAACTCTAATGTCATCAGGTTTGCGATGTTACAGCATTGTGATATCATGCAGTTGATGCTGTCAGGGTAGTGTGATATCATGCGGTAGATAGTGTCAGGGTAGTGTGATATCATGCGGTAGATAGTGTCAGGGTAGTGTGATATTCAGTAGATAGTGTCAGGGTAGTGTGATATCATGCTGTAGATAGTGTCAGGGTAGTGTGATATTCAGTAGATAGTGTCAGGGTAGTGTGATATCATGCGGTAGATAGTGTCAGGGTAGTGTGATATTCAGTAGATAGTGTCAGGGTAGTGTGATATCATGCAGTAGATAGCGTCAGGGAAGTGTGATATTCAGTAGATAGTGTCAGTGTAGAGTGATATTCAGTAGATAGTGTCAGGGTAGTGTGATATCATGCGGTAGATAGCGTCAGGGTAGTGTGATATCATGCAGTAGATAGTGTCAGGGTAGTGTAATATCATCCGGTAGAAAGTGTCAGGGTAGTATGATATCATGCGGTAGATAGCGTCAGGGAAGTGTGAGATTCAGTAGATAATGTCAGGGAAGTGTGATATTCAGTAGATAGTGTCAGTGTAGAGTGATATTCAGTAGATAGTGTCAGGGTAGTGTGATATCATGCGGTAGATAGCGTCAGGGTAGTGTGATATCATGCAGTAGATAGTGTCAGGGTAGTGTGATATCATGCGGTAGATAGTGTCAGGGTAGCGTGATATCATGCGGTAGATGGTGTCAGGGTAGTGTGATATAATGCGGTAGATAGTGTCAGGGTAGTGTGATATCATGCGGTAGATAGTGTCAGGGTAGTGTGATATCATGCGGTAGATGGTGTCAGGGTAGTGTGATATAATGCGGTAGATGGTGTCAGGGTAGTGTGATATCATGCAGTAGATAGTGTCAGGGTAGTGTGATATAATGCGGTAGATAGTGTCAGGGTAGTGTGATATCATGCAGTAGATAGTGTCAGGGTAGTGTGATATCATGCGGTAGATAGTGTCAGGGTAGTGTGATATCATGCTGTAGATAGTGTCAGGGTAGTGTGATATTCAGTAGATTGTGTCAGGGTAGTGTGATATCATGCGGTAGATAGTGTCAGGGTAGTGTGATATTCAGTAGATAGTGTCAGGGTAGTGTGATATCATGCTGTAGATAGTGTCAGGGTAGTGTGATATTCAGTAGATAGTGTCAGGGTAGTGTGATATCATGCGGTAGATAGTGTCAGGGTAGTGTGATATTCAGTAGATAGTGTCAGGGTAGTGTGATATCATGCTGTAGATAGTGTCAGGGTAGTGTGATATTCAGTAGATAGTGTCAGGGTAGTGTGATATCATGCAGTAGATAGTGTCAGGGTAGTGTAATATCATGCGGTAGATAGCGTCAGGGAAGTGTGAGATTCAGTAGATAATGTCAGTGTAGAGTGATATTCAGTAGATAGTGTCAGGGTAGTGTGATATCATGCGGTAGATAGCGTCAGGGTAGTGTGATATCATGCAGTAGATAGTGTCAGGGTAGTGTGATATCATGCGGTAGATAGTGTCAGGGTAGCGTGATATCATGCGGTAGATAGTGTCAGGGTAGTGTGATATCATGCAGTAGATAGTGTCAGGCTAGTGTGATATAATGCGGTAGATAGTGTCAGGGTAGTGTGATATCATGCGGTAGAAAGTGGCAGGGTAGTGTGATATCAAGCGGTAGATAGTGTCAGGGTAGTGTGATATCATGCGGTAGAAAGTGTCAGGGTAGTGTGATATCATGCGGTAGAAAGTGTCAGGGTAGTGTGATATCATGCGGTAGATAGTGTCAGGGTAGTGTGATATCATGCGGTAGATAGTGTCAGGGTAGTGTGATATCATGCAGTTGATGTAAGAGCATTGTACACATTTCTTACCGAAATGATCTCATACAAGCGATATATATGGAACATAGTTATGAGTGATACAGTTCAAATAAATCCAAGATATTAAGGATAATGAGCTTGTATTTCTAACGTCTTCTATCAACTCAAAAGCCACAACAACCTCTACTGTTCCTTGTTCTTCGACAACAGGCCCATTCCGAAGCTTATTTAAAGCCACATTAAGCTAGCTCGTTACAGTAATGACTATCTGACTCCCATCACTATGCAGACTTACTGGTCGACCTTCACATGTAGACACTCAGTGACCAACAGTCCGAGTTCAAAATTGGAAATTGGACTAATGGAAGAATTCCGGGTTCCATTTCTTCCGCATCTTGTTGTTAGAGACTTTAGTTAAAAGCTATTGCTTCTCTCTGTCCTTGAAGCTTTATCAGCATATGTTTAAATATAATATTATAACGTATTCGTTATTGCATTTTTAATTTGTAAATGGCAATGTATGAAATATAATTATAACACATGTTCTACTGAAATGTTACTATTGCTGACACGATAACGAATGTCTAATGTAAAATACGTAATTTTTCACGTTATGATGTGGCTTTGTGGTCACCATTGTCCACGTTTTTCACCATTTCAGAGACGATAGCAAATATGCATTTTAAGGCATGATCCGTATTTGAAATCAAGGGATCACTTCAGCTGAATTTGGTTCCAGATCTTAAGCTCAAATTCTGAACTTAACATTGTGCGGGCATGGCCCGTGTGGCCCATATTAACGAAGGAACGATGACTTTGTGACAGAATTCACTCTTACCTCCATAAATAATGATGCCCGTTCACGAGATGACAGTTGTTATGTTGACTGTCAGACGGGACGCCTTGTTAATCTCTTAATCAGGAGGCAGGCCTTGTTGACTAATTAAAACAATCATATACTGCCATGCATTGCGAAGTAGTCTAAAAAATCCGTGTCTGTTATGTTACATGTATCCGTGTTCAGAGGGTTATCTATCAAAAGATGAACATCGAAATGAACAAACATGCTGAAAATATGCTGTGATCTTAAAGAGCCATCACGGATGTTGATGAAAATATCAAAATTTCTCCAAAAATCTATCTCCGTGAAATAAATACACTTAATTTTCCCCTAATTTTTCCAACTTAAAATAAGCCGAGAAATTGCATTAATTAGTAAAGGTGTTTTCCAGTCTAAATATAGATCCAGTCTATTATTTTCAAGCGCAAAGCATTATGGTCTAGCTCACACACAGTAAACAAAGACACGAAAGAATAAAAAAAAATATGAGCAATGAAAGAAATCGAAAAATATAATTTACTGATGGTTATTTATTTACCATTTCATTTAAGTATGTATTTGCTACAGATATTGGAATAATTGTTTTACCCAACTAGGTATTTTTCTTGAATTTTATAATTAATGAGAGTAAAAATTTGTCATAATTTGCTGGTCTTATCTGAATAAAAAGAACATAGTTTGTAAAGCAATCGTCACATTCAGTAATGTGTGACAAGGGTACTTTGCAAGAGCGACGCGTGAAGCACGTGCAGCACATGGGTTGTTATGGCGACTTGCGCTGGAGACGAGCCTTCACGCTTCGGAAGCGCTTGCTGTTTGTGTAGTACGTATTACGCAAAAAAGGGGACTCTGTTTATATACGTCAGATACCCGTAGCGCGCGCTAGTCGAAGTGATACTTCTCTTTGAAATCAAATTGAAATACATTGTCGTGATATGAAAATTATTTAACATATGCCATGTTGTAGATCAAAAAATTCTCTGGCGAATGACGTTATATGTATATTTTCCAAAAAAATTGAAACACTAACATCCGTGATGGCTCTTTAAAGGTGCATCCATTGTGTTTCATAAAATTTTATTTGGCTTTAATACGTACCAACACACCGTATGTGCTGTTTACAATAGAAACAAATTCAATCAGCTTGCATATTCATCCCCAATCGCCAGACACATCATAATTACTAGTTTCCAATGAAAACCGAGTAACATCATTATGCATGTGCAGAAACCGAAAGTGAACGTCCTATTTACATGCACAGTAGTTATATGACCTATTGAAATTATCAACCCAAATTTGTTATGTGTTCTGGTTTAAATAAGATTCCAAAATTACGTTTGACTCACGCTGGGTATTGTCCGGTTTTCGATCAGAAATCTATACTTTTACCTTCATATCGTCAATATACTAAGCCGAGTATCATAAAAATGGTAGTTTTCGGTAAAGGCCGGTTCACACTGTGCCGAATTTGACAAAAGATGGAAACACGAATTTGAAAATGTTCAAATTCGCAAAGGATCGTAAGCAATCGGGCCATTCGTAAACGCATCTTAAGCATTCGTTTGGTCATCGGCGGAATTCTTCTCTGTTCGGCGGCAACATCGGGAGAGCGAGCAAAATATTTGACATGTTAGTTTCGTGGTGCATTCGTGTCCTCATCGTGCCCTTCGTATGTCTATCGAGATGACATCGTATGATTCGTATCATCATCGTATTTGCCTTCGCCTGTCCATCGGAACCATAGGGCATATTTCACAAGCGAAGGCCTTACGAATGTAACACGAAGATGACCGAAGTCATAAGAAGACAACGCGACTGCGATCATACCTTGCAAGAATGCACACGGTGATTATACCATGTCGTATTGACTAGGTTACGAGGGCATTTACTACATCAAAAGGTTTATGTCAATATGAGACATGTAATGATATAAATATTACATATTATAACCTGTGTAATATATGTAACAATACCTCTATATATCACAATGAGTATGAAATATATAGTACTTTATATTTACCACTTAGGTATACATGCATCTGGAAAATGTATCTGTACTATAAAAAACTCATTACGTACATGTATAAGCATGCATTATATTAAACATGGAATGTATTCATATAGGTATCGTATATAAATAAATATATGTATTATATATATATATATATATATATATATATATGTATGTGTGTGTAATGAATATATTCTTACTTAAGTTCCATCGTGATAGCATCGTAATGCTAAACGATGGTTATACGCAGGTAATCACGAGGATTGAAGATAGTCGCGTTGCCTTCTTGTGACAATCGAGGAGCAAAGTGTTTAATATTTTGGCGATGGTACCGATGGACAGACGATGAGAGTACGATAATGAAAAGAAGTAACAAGATTGCATCTCGATGGTCGTGCGAAGGGAAAGATTGAGACACGGGCTGACCACGAAAATGAAGATTCGCACGCGGGTTCGGAAGTTTTTTAACACACAAAGATTTTCGAACATCCGCCGATGGTGCAACCGAAGGCGGAAAGGGTCACGTGATTTCCTGCTGTCATGGCAACTCACGCTAGACTGATTTCAGCAACTTTATTGACTATATGTTTGCTCCATTGCTCAATAGTCATCATAATTATATAATTAACTCATAAGCTTATCCAGAGTGGTAATTGGGTAGTGGGGATTCAGGGGTTCGACATTTTGTATTTTTCTTTTTTAAATTAGAGAAAAACATTTTTAAATTCTAAAAACTTCAAAAGTGTTGTATGTAACTTTGATATGTAGCACCATGCACCAAGTTCCATATAATATAACATGTTTTAACATGATTCTCCATGGTGTATAAAGGAGTAATCAGAGTTAAAAGAGAAAAAGTGCGGTTAAATCATTTCGGCAATCTCTTGTTTTCATAGCAGTAATCAGGTTTATGCTTTCTCTGCCATACTAAACAAAGTCTATATAACGCTGTTCCAGTATTTCCTAACATTTGAAATTAAGCTTTCCCGGGCCGACACCGAGAGGCCAACCGTCACAGCAACAGAGTTATATAATGTGGATGTCACGTGATGCTTGTATCACCAAGCTCATTTTCGTATTCTCATCGCATACTCGTCGAACTCTTCATTCGACGTCGTGTTGCCATCATGCTGTCATCGTGTTGTATTCTTATAGACTATATAACGTTAGGCCAATGCGACGATCAACCCGACATTCGCATTGCATTCGCATTGTAGTCGTGTGTTACGTCGTATTACATCGTGTTACATCGTATTGCCTTTTGACTGCATCGTACCTGCTCCGGATTTTGATTAGTTTTTAACCAAAATCGAAACCAAATTCGTGCGAAATGAGAATTTTCTAATTCGTGTTGGCATCTTTTGTCATATTCGGGACAGTGTGACCCGGCCTTATCAGTTGGTACTTCTCGATAAAATAAGACCATTTATAACGTTTGGCATATTTGACCCCAAACAACACAATGGATGTACCTTTAAACAAGTTGCTTTGAATTCAATAAAAAATGCATATATGTATTGACATTGGATATATGCCATTTTCATTCTATTTCCAATTAGTCTCGGCATTTCAACTTAACAATATTAATCTCCGGTTAACACACACCTACAATACAACATTATTTCTAGTAAGAACGTCTACTCTCAGTGACCTTCCCGAACAAGATATAACTAGTCTCTTCTAACTCGAAATCGTGATTAATCAGCAAATAGGCGACAGGAAGAGAGGACATTGCTAATATGTAGAATATAACTACGCCCCATTAATCCTCTATCAGTGAGTTGACATCAAACAAGGACCAGGTCGATATATGACGATAGAGTGCCAGGATAGATTCATAAAGGGGATTAATGGCTTAAATCGCGAATTCATAAATGACCCAAGTCGTTTGGGGAATTAATTGACGGACATAACATCTAAATATAGCGTTAAATAGGATGTTCTCTTATATCTGCAATAAACTGGACAGAATTTGTTATCCATTTTAATGTGACGTGAGCTTATAGATGAGATAATCTAGCCCGTAACGTTATGATAAACATAATTTCAAACACAAGAAATCTAACATGATTGATGTTAACCTTAACCAGTGATTTAACTCGATAAGATGTAATTGATGGTGTACCAACTTTCCTGTGAATCAGTCAATAAAGTTGATGTTGTTTAGATTGCGAAAGGGATTAGTTTGGTTTTATAAATGGATAATTGGATCGTTTGAAAAGCTGTAATCATACTGTAGTGAAGTTATTTCCTAAATAATACCAGATTTTTCAGGATTAAAATCATCTATTTGCCGGCTATACCTCGAGATATTTAACATTGATTATGACTTGCACATTCTTCCCTGTAATTTAACTTTCATTTATTCCAACAGTTTGATAGCCGAATTTGTGAAATCTGAAATGGATCTTCTAGTACAATGTTGAAGAGCAGAGTGAGAAAGCGAATGCATATTAGTATAATTTTATTGTGTTTTTAGGTTTTTACACATCATTAGTATACTTGATTGAAAGAGAAATAATACAATACTTTGTTATTATTGAAATGTTACATTAAGATAACAATGTTGGTCCGCATTAAAATATAATGAGTTATTGTTGTTTAACTTGCTACATATATTGACACCAAAAGATGAAAGTAACAGTATCCAACGATTATATATAATTAACACGCTGAGTAATAAGACTGAAGGTTAACGAGTGTAATTACAGGATTTCCTTATATGAATACAGCTTCAAGACTTTTTCATTGAGCAGTTTTTACAAATTAATTAACTTTGATGTAAGCTTAAAGATCAAGTTATTAGCATATCATGATAACAGATTCCTCATGCAGTTATCACATTCACTACACTCAACCGCAAAAGAAACGTCACCACATATTCTGCAGTGTATACAAACAAATACTGCTGCCTGAGAAAGTACATTTTAAATCTTTTCGATAGACATATGTTTCATATAGAGGTACTCAGACGTTCATGCATATGAGTATGATACTTTTATTTTATGTCAGTTCAAATACTTGGGGTGCTGAAATCGGTTTTTAGAAATGCGTTTTGGCCAGAGTGTTCGGCATTTAAGTAAAACATGTGTAAAATGTAGAAATGTAATGAATAAAATAAATTGTCGACATAAATAACCTTCTTGAACTTAATTTTATTGACGCATTTTTACTGTAGGACGACAGAAAACAAGCCAAAAAGGCCCTCTTCGAGTCTCCTATCTCGTCTAGTAAAGGAGATTCGAAATGGCAATTCTTAAAACATAACTATTTAAATATTAACAGATAATGTTTTTAAAATTGAAGATTAGTTTAATTGGCTTATGAAGACATAATGTATCTCTGTTTCAGTCATGTTCATCACTCGTGGATTGAATTATCTTGCATTGTGTTTGGTGACGTTTCTTTTGCGGTTGATTGTAGTTGATTTTAAGGGTACTTTTATTTGAATACTTTTTGTGAATAACTTTTTCATTTTGTTTGTTTTCCCTGCATTACGTCTACAAAATTATCCTTTGTTTGATGTCATGGTCAATTATTTTTTTAAATACAAATTTGTGAATGTAGTAAGATACCAAACTTCGTTATGCATTCTGTATTTGATGACTTTTTGATGACGTTAAAATGAGCTCCGTGATAATGGGATTTTATAAGAGCAATTCTCTGATTAAAAAAAAATCTTATATAGAAATCCAATCTCATTTTGTATAGACGTGGCTTTTAGCCTGCGTTGCAAAAATCGTATTTGTTTTAGTTATATATAATAGAAACAGCAGGTTATATACAGTATACATGTTGGTATGATAAAGAGATAAGCTCATTGTTACCTCATCTTGTTGTAGTTGTTATCTCTTTATCATACCAACATGTATACTGTATACTGTATATCACCTGCTGTTTCACCATCTCTTCCATATGCTTGATAACGGTATAAGGATCTATACCGAAACGTAGCTATTGTTAATAAAGAAGTTGATCATCCATACAATATTTGTCTTCTTTACTAAGCAGTTCTTTTGAATTCCAAAGTTCGTTACACAGACCACTGTTCTCTCCTATCGAGGGATATCAGTAAGTATATAAGTAACCCCGATATCCTGCAACATATTTTAATTGTATCCCTGAGGGTTGAAATTTTTTCTTTTATCAACAATATAGTTGATATCTGAAGCGACGAGGGTGAATTATCTATTTTTCATCTAATATCATTCTAAATAACTTTGCAACAAAATAGGTACAGCACTGAATATGTGCTGCCAATAAACGTGTTTGTTCATAATTAAATATCATGCACTTTATTACCACATAACGGTGTGATGTCATGTGCTTGGTAGTCTGAGGTTATTGTGCAGCATGTTCCGACGATATCGACTTGAGTTTTGACTATCGATATTTTTTGGTCTTCTTTGAACTCACACGATAGCAACATCATCATAGTTCCTCTAGCAAGCGGCTTTAGCAAGGTCCAGATAGTGATTGCTATCAGCCTTTCATTACCATGCAGGCATACTGCCCGGGCTTGTGCACGCTAAATGCCCACCGATACAAGCCTAACATAAGAAATAAGTTTATTGGGACAGTTTCCAGACTGAAGTTGTCCTCATTTGCTGATCTGGATGAGTAGCTGTTGAAATGTGTACCCATCAATAATGCAGGACTACGGAGATGCCTGACAACATTATGTTGTAATATACATGGTTTCAGTATGAATGCTAAAATATTATGAAAACCATCCATGTATTTACAAACTGAGTTACCTTTTAACTATAATTGATTATGATAACTTAGTTTAAACTTTGTATTTCTTAGATAAGGTGTTTAAACAAAAACCAAAATGAATGCATTCTGTTAAACTTACACGCATATTGCCAGTGGCGCAGCAACTTTCTCGTTACATATTTTACACATGTTGTACCGTTGACCTCATGACCATTTATACGGAATAAATGACGAATTTCAATATATTTATGGAATATGAATATACTTATACTTCTAATGGATAGGTACCAGTTACTCCTTACATTCCAACTACTAGAGGGACACTCTGACAACCAGTTGCAGTGAGGCTATTCACACTTGCTTCTTTGCAGATTGTCAACTTACCGTAATTAAATTTGTTGACACTGGTAAAGAGATATTGCTAAGGTTATTCAAGTAATAACTTATACTGTGAGAGAAAGTTCACAAGAAGATATAACTAGTATCTGTTCGTCCAAATTCGTAATTAATCAGCGGTTGACCGACAGGAAGAGCTAACATAGCTAATATATAGAATCTAACTACGCATTATTAATATCCCATCAGTGAGATTCTTTTCAAACGAAGTATTTGATTAGTGACAATAGTGCCGAAGGAAAGCTACACTTAGGGGCGTAATTGATAACGTGGCAAATATAACAGTGACACAAGTCGTTCGAGGAAGTACATAAATGTCTTCGTAAAATTGATAGCGAAAGAAAGTATAATATGGTTATATTCATTGGTATATGCATCTATGTTGACCATAGAGTACATGTACATTTACGAAAAGCACTAAAGTAGTTTCAAACTTCCGTTTATATATTTATGCAGTTCCAAACCCTTTTTGGACTTGTAGCTTATTGGCCACGAGAAATTCCTCATGTCTTAACTTGATTAAACATTAACTTCTGCTGTATCATATTTTTATATCAAGTTTCATGAAAATTATGAATATGAATTGTTCAGTTGATATTTTCCAGAACCAAATTAAGGATGAGTTGGTGTTTTCAACTTGAAGAAACGCCTGAGGCCTGACTTTGTAGGCGTGTTGACATTTTTCCTCATGGAAGTTAAGTAAGCATTTAGTCGACTACCGTGACATTACTTTATAAACCAGATTCTATTCTGCAACCATTGAGGTTTAATGCTTTCAAAAACGATATATGAAACTGTCAACAGAACTAATATATTTTCTGTCAGCATGTAGGATAAAAGCAAAAACATCTGTAATGCTCACTTTATGTTTTCGTGCTTAAACCATGTCCCCAAATTTAACCTTAGAATTTGAAGGTACACGCCGGTAGTTATATGCACAGCCTAGTGATACGAAGCTAAAATAATCACTCCTGCTTTGTCTGTATCACTTAGTATCTTATAGTATTATAGTATTTCATACCATTATGTCCTTGGTATAAGAATATTATACTTTGATCTGTGACGCGAGATTGGATGGATGTAATGTATATTGTTAGTGTTTAAAATTTTATTAAAATTGTTAAAAAGTATCACTGTCTGTGCTTTATAATGTAGGTTTTACAAACTATAATTTAATTTCACAAATAATATTCGATAAAAAGGCCTGCAGGCTTTTACGCATCACTCATATTTCTTCATTCTCACAAGTCAACAATTACCTTGGTTGTGTGTTCTCTAATGGAATATTAACGAGGCGTAGATATATTCTATATATTAGATCGGGCCCCTCTTCCTGTCATCTAGCTGTTGATTCATTACTATTTATCATGAGTGGAGCCTACTTCCTGTGAACTATTCAGGCTAGAATTCATTCAGCTATTGCTGATACTAGATTTCTGCCAGATTAAACTGTGTGAACTCTCGCTGCTTTCAATTTCAAGCAGTTGAACACCTAACAATAATAAAATTAGATATCTATTTAGTGAAGAAATATAGCATGGTTATATCTTGGATAACACTACCTTCGATAGTACAAATTCTTGTACTTATTCGGGCCGAGTCCCATGCGGGATTCGAACCCACGCCCTCAGAGTAAGGCAACTATCGCCAGCATTGACTGTACCAACAGCTTACCACACGACCATTTCGCCTCGAAATGGTCGTGTGGTTAGCTGTTGGTACAGTCAATGCTGGCGATACTATCGAAGGTAGTGTTATCCCAAACCATGTTATATATCTTCACTATCTAAATGGCAAGTATTTCTAAAGTAAACTTGTTTATATTTTTAGATAATTCTTGGTTTTTTTGTAGTATTATTCGATGAATATTGTTCTATATAGTGTTGATTGTTTAATGTCAATCCATCAAGAAGTAAATACGATCGAGTTGTTTCATACAATGACACTTAAAACTATTTACAAAACGGTTTATTGAGAATAGAGATTGGTAAATATGATGCACATACATATCAATTAATATCACATAAACGAACTTCTAGACGATAAATACGTCCTACATTAGTAACAAACCG
This sequence comes from Gibbula magus, assembly GCA_936450465.1. Lineage (NCBI taxonomy): Eukaryota > Metazoa > Mollusca > Gastropoda > Trochida > Trochidae > Gibbula > Gibbula magus. The sequence goes on along the minus strand of OW388293.1, from coordinate 69,234,323 downwards.
ACATATCCAGGTGTCATGATGTGTCCCGAGGCCACATACGTTCACAAAGCATTACAAAGAAAATACAACATTGAATATGTTTCATTAGTCTAAGTACTTTATGTTAGACGCGGGTCGTTTGTCACGGAGTCATTACAGTTAACCTACTTTGTTTTCACAATGATGAGAGAATGATAACCACCATAGTAAGTAAACGATAGTTGTTTAAGATAGACAGACATACATTTTATGTAATATTTCGAGGCCTTCGACCCATTATACACAGATTGTACAGTTGATTGAAGCGCACATAACATTTTTCAAGTTTATGATTTCATAGTTTTTTTCTGATTTTATACACGTTTCAAGAAATTATAACCTTTGTGATAACATGCTTATCATTACTGATATTGATGAAAGTATGTTTATTGACAGTATTAAATAACAACAATGGGATGATAAACTTAGTTCTAGCTTCACTACATGTATACAGTTTGCAATAACAAAATTTGCTTAATGCCCCCTTTAAGAGGTCACTGGGATGAACTTGGAGTCATCTGGAAGAATGTGGAAGGTGAGTAATAACAGCGAGTAATTGAACCTGATTCATTTTACAGATGAAATAACTATGTACAGATCATTGAACCCACAAACAATCATCGAGGATGTCCGAAAATCTAACTAAAAATATATATATGATTATTATCAACATCGTAATTTGAAAAAGGGTTGCAAAGCAATCTGTTTTGACCCATATGGGTCAAAACATAATCTAGTAATCTGATAGGCTTGAGGCAAAGTAAACTTATTTCACTAAGGACATACACTTGATATGAAAGGGGAAGCTCGTTAGATATCCAATAACTTTAGATACAGTAGGAATAGAAGAGTAGTATATAATGATAGTCCTGGACCAACGGATAATTACTGTCTAATAAGTATGTAATTAAACATAACAAAGTTTCGGTCCAGGACTATCATTATATACTACTAGAAGTATCACCGCGATGACAGTTACTGTAATTATTATCAATATGTATTATGCAAAAAGGTAGATTCACGCCAATGTGTATCAATAGGTTGTCTAAATATATATTGAGCTACAGCCAATTATGTTAGAAACGGGAATTTTATTGCAGGTATGTCAGCAAATCATTTGTTTCATCACTATTGATGTGATTTTAAAGAACTATTATTTGTTATCGCCCACACTTTTAAACAACTGAAGGTATAATCACGTCGTCAATAAGACGATTTTCACTTTAATGTCCACATTGCTAACTTCCATAATAGCTCTTAGCGTCTATTACAAAGTAGCAATTGTAAACTACTTTTAAAGATCAAGTCATCCATACAGGAGTACGTACTGACTTTTTTGTACTAAATTTTGTTTGATGCTTAAATGATAAACACGGGTGCATGAATGACGGGTGTCGATTAAACATCCCATGAAGTCATAGCTAAAATACGTTTCTTATAGATATATAAACTGTATGTATCTTAATGTAACGATTGTATAATCTAACGTATACATAAAGGTCACTTAAAAGATCTGAGATATCATTAATTGAATGTTCATTAGATGTTGATGATAACTGTTTTAGATGACCATTTAACAAATTAAAAATAGGTGGTTGACTTAAATGCCCAATTAATAACACCTACTTACAGTATGAAATGAAGAATTTCTTTCACGAATAAATCAACCTTATTTTGGGAAGAATTCCCAATGGTATAAAGGCAATTTTCTCCAGTAGACAGACGAAAACTGTCCTCAGAACATAGTTACCTATAGAAAGTGAATTAAAGGGTTGCATGTCGCTTTGATCAAAATAACATCTCTCAAGGGGATTTGTGTTAGGATACAACATTTAAAATCCCCAATTCTGAAAACAAGTGTATATATATAAGAATTTTACAATTTTTCATCCTTTGATGAATCATTAAGTGATGCATGATCAATTGAAATTAGAAGAAGATACTCTCATGTGTAGCTTTGAAAGTCAACATTTGTTTTGTTTTGATCAAAGGGCATAATACATTGTAAGATCATCCTCTGTTTGAAGTGAAGTGTTTGTTTGACAGATACATGTAAATTCACTAGTATTCACCTCATTTTGGAAGTTCAAATCTCTAAACTGAAAACAGATTTAACTTGTCTGTTTTGCATAAGTAGTCCAGAACCAAAAAAAAATTACATTCGCACTATTTTGAAAGATGTTGCTTTAATTCACGACCACTATTTCATAACATTGAATTGGCTAAAATACACTAACATAATTCCATTCCAACATTTAATGGAGAGGATTAAAAGGGACTGAGCATTACAATGTGTCCACCTCCTTTATATTAGGGAGACATTACAATACAAACTGTGGTCAAATCTACATATACGTTTACCCCTTACTTTGGCAGGGTTATATATATATATATATATATATATATATATATATATATATATATATATATATATATATATATATATATATATATTCTTTCCTAAAGCTTGCATATGAGAGTATGTGATCTTCAATTTTCAACTTTGAATGTTTTCTTTTATATCTCAAATATTAGTATATCAGTTTGGTTTTATTAGCAAATGTCATTTGGGTTGAACCTTCATGAAACATATTGTAGAATGAGCCAATACCAATAAACCCCATCTAAACAGCTGAATTATAAATAATCCAATAGTGACATTTGGAAAGAGTAAATTCAGGGCAAGGGCAAATTTGTCAATGTTCTCAATTTGACCTTCGCCCAAAAATCGATTATGTGTCCGCCAAAGTGAGATTTCAATATACACAACATCATTCACAGAATATAAGAGCAATCACAGATTGCACCGAAGTCAAAACAAGATTGATTTCAAGTCTTCAAACATAACCTTGAGTGGTTTCATGCAATCATTTGAGAAATACTTTCCATTTAGATATCAAAGAAATATAACATAGTACAAATTCTTGTACTTTTTCGGACCGTGTCCCATGCGGGATTCGAACCCACGCCCTCAGAATAAGGCAACTATCACCAGCAATGACTTTACCAACAGCTTACAACACGAGATATGATGTCATAAATTATCAATATAAATTAGTTATGAAATGCTTTCTTAAGTATAGTACCACGACAACATAACACACATGAATCCTTTGACTGAACTTTCAATAACATATAGACACAAGTGATAAGTTACATTTTGTCCTATATAAAACCTTAAATCATATTTAATATATGTACATATACATATACATGTACATAGTTAATATAGTTAATAGTTTCATAATTGTGTGCAGTTTACGGGAAAGGATGCACATGACAAATCAACAGCAAATGTTTCGTTTTAAAGTATCACATATGTAGTTGTTACGAATGAATCAATCTTGTTTTAGGAAATATTCCCCATTGTATAAAGGCAATTTCCTTCAGTAAACGGACGAAACTGACCTAAGAAGAGAGTAACCTATAGATGCAGAGTAAAGGGTTACACGTCACATTCATCAAAATATGTCACTCGAGAGAATTTGAGATAAATCGTTATGAAATGGAACTGTTTCTGGGGGATTATTTTATTCGTCATGTTCAGCTGATGTGATATTTATGGAAGTTTTACTTGGAGTAGAATGAATATTTCAGTGAAAGATGTATGTATGTGTAAGTGAGGGTGGGTGAACGTGCGTATGTGTATGTATGTAATGTATCAGTCGATTATTTAATCCATATTTCCATGCTACTGCTTAAGTGTCATTTTAGAAAAAGGATTTCATTTCGTGTCTTTGTAACAATAATAGCTCACTGGCTGGAACTCTTGAAAATATGATTACATGCTAACAAACATATAGGAACAATTTATATCTTGCAGGCTCCAAGTGAACCCTTTCTCCTAAAATACATTAACTGTCAATATCCCTCCCCTGTTCGACCCAGGTCATTTAATCAAATCCAACGTTACTGGGTCCTCAAAGTGATAGGCCTTGACCGAATTTGTTTGCAAATCAGTCATTCTATGGTAACAAGGCATCACTTAGGGAACATATAGAATATATGTTTATGGACAAATGATGGTTTGACACAATACATAATATAACTTTATCCGAAATAAGCTGCTTACTTCTCCTGTACAGACAATGCAATGCTAAATGTTGTTATGTTACCTTATTTCTTTACACACAAGTATGGCATAAGGTTAAAATAGAGAGAAATATATACATGTTAATAAACCGTATGTACCTCAACCTGGAATAAACAAGAAGACCTGGTCATCAACATCCCACATCAGATTGATGGGGGGAGTACCAAAATAATTTTTCCCACTTTTTCCCAAATCCCAACGTATACATGGATTTGAAAAGGGGAGGGGGTCAGGACCCCCTGGACCCCCCTGGATCCGCTAGTGTTGACAGTGTCTATATTCTGATTGATAAATATACATAAAACGTGGTATATACGAATTTTTCATTCATGAAAAATGCTGCTTACATACAAATAAAATGAACATTTTGATATGGATAAAACGGCTAATCAATTCACGGTTACTGAGATAACCAATTACAAGGCATTCTATTCGTTGTTATAATATGCTGAAAATCCTTGATGATAATGGAGATACTAACTGGACATCATCAGCTCTAGGATAGTGTTATTCCAATATGGTTTTGCACACGTATGGATTCACCAAACAGTTGGAGATCCTGCAATGTTCCTTAATCTATTCAAACAAAATTGTAGGGATATATATTACCAAGAATGGTCATCCGAGATTGCAAGCTCGAAATATCTGAATACTTATTCATTATTTTAAAATGACATTGTCCATGAAACTTATTTAAATGTATTAACATCCATGCAACTCCGACGATCTCTCACAGAATTTAGATTAGGCATTAGTAAACTCAAGGTACAAGCCTATAGAATATCTAAAGATGATGATATAAATTTAGCCATATGCTCCCATTGTGTAAACGTTGTTGACGATGAGTATCACGTATTGCTGCAATGCCCGTTGTACTCTGATATCCGTAGCAGATATATCCCACAACACTATTATTCAAACCCAAGCATGCCGAAGTTTGTACATCTTCTTAAAAACCAAAATGCACAAATTATCTTACGTCTGGCCATAATTGACATAAACTACACCAAATTGTATAAATGTTTATACTGAATGTATTTTACCAGCGCTCTGAGGAACTGTTTGTATATGATTGTCATTGTACTATTGGCCTCATGGCCACTCTACGAAATAAATCTGTCTGTAATCTGTCTGCTAATCAATTCTATGAATTTACTGAGAGTAGTATGAAAGTTATATCTAGACTTCAGGTATTTCATTCTTTGGTGAGTGTAGGCATACCACACACACAGAAAGGTATATTCATTTTCAATTTCGTATAAACGTAGATAGTGGGCACCAAATATATTTTCTTGGTCTCAGTTCGCATTCCGGACGGACGGACGCAGCTCAAATCTGTATCGTCTTGTGTATTGAATGTTATTTTATATAATTACGAAACAGTAAATATGAAAACACCTTACCATCTTATTAATGATTGGAGATTAAGAAATTATTTGCAGGTGTTAACTCATCATAATGTAAAATAATTATTAATGAAAACGTGGCATTAATGTACAAGAAGCACAGAGTGAATCACATTAGTGAGACATTATTGACCAGCAAGATTTCCGTTACATCCTTCCCCTTCCTGATCTAAAAGTCGAGATTCGGAAACCATTATCATCTTGGGTGACAGAGTTCGAGCTACAAGGAATTAATGTAGATAGGCTGTCAAGTGTGTGATGACAATATGATCAATAAACTATGGGCTTCTTAAAAATATTATTTAGGTCTCCCTGAAGGTTAAAATTGTATGGAGGTCATAATGTATTAAATGTGCTCGCGTCAAGTCAGTAACACTTTGAGTTATTTTGTTAGAAATTTTACTACCAGAACGAATGATTTGAAAATGTTTACCTTCGTGTCTTAAGAAATAGACAATGCTTCTTTGAGTGAGTGAGTGAGTGAGTTGGGGTTTAACGCCACTTTCAAGAGTATTTCACTTATATCGCGGCTGCTAGTATGATGGCAGGGAGAAAGCCCGCAACGCCATGTGGCTATGCACTGCGGTGAAACCTGTGAGCATCGGCTGGAAGCTTCTTTGAGAGTGTAACATTAATTTGAGTGAAGCAAAGGATGAAGAACAAAGGTTACAAATCGGCCGATGAAACCGAATATTTCTCCATCTCTTCCATCCCACATATTCTCAAGACATTGGCGATATCTGCATGCAAATTATGAATTGTCATATTTCTTCGAACAACCTCAAACCACTTCTGGTGGTAAACATTACCCCCAAAACAAAGCCTCACAGAAAGATGTTTAAATAACCCATTGAACAACACAAGTTGTGTGTATCTCACTCAACTGTCTTCTGATATCAAATATATCATCTCGTGTTGATAAAAGGTTCAAATATATTTGTGTTAATGTTTAATATATTTTTGTTTATGTCAAATGATGTTCTTAATTATCTGTGGGAAATGTTCATTTCTGAACGCTTGATTGTCATACGATTTTATATATTCTGAGGTTATCATCATGTTTATGAAGTCATGTCATAGTGATTAATCAGTGTATTTGTGTTTTAACATTTGTTATCATTAGGTGGTAAAAGCATTGTGATATTATGTAGTCGTAGATGACATGGCATTGTGAGAAAGTAAACTAGTGTCCAAAAGAAACGATACCACGTCTTTGAGCGGTCATTACAGGAAAACTTAATGACACAGAAATTTAGAATTGGTATTATTCTTTTGAGATTTCGTTCATTTAACATGTGTACAAAATTCATTTCAATCAGTACTTTGTATTCATTTGTACAGGTCTGTATTGACGTGAGGGGTCTGAAAATGAAAATTTCATTCACACAAATGACTGAGACAAATGTTGAACATGTCAAAAGAGGCGTCACTAAGTCACAGTTGTATTCGGTATGTCCATCCCGAGCGTCAGAACGGGCAAGTACACGCATATGGGTTGATGACGTCAGGCGTCGGATGACGTCAGAAGATAAGCTTTGTCATTCAACAAGGAGGCAATGGGCTGACTTGATTCAGAGCAAAAAGGGCACTAAATTTTCGACACACACGATGTCTACCATTGTTCTTGAAGATGCAAACTCTGCTCCCATATGAGAGCATGACCATTGCTCAGTCTCGCTGTTGCCAACGTTGAATTCGTCTGTTTGTTTACTCGTTGTTGACGCCTCAGGAACGTTTTGTGGTATGGACGACGTGTTCAGATATCATGAGTCTTCAATCTCTTTTACCAAGTTTGTCTGCTAATCACGTGTCTCAGTGACGTCTTTGACGTTAACGTCATAATGATGAATGGCTTTCGGAGATGAAATACCCGGATGTGGCGGTCTTCAATAAGCGTTATCAACTTCTTCTCGACCTGCATGTTGTTCGATCTCTATCACGTAACCGTTGCGTTAACCTGGTGACTGCTATGCGCGCGCAACCGAACCTTCTGGCGTCGTAGGCGTGTGAGACTCGCTATGTGACAATTCCAACGGCTCTCTCACTCTCAATGGCTGTGAAACCCGATATTTTATTGTGTGCTTTTTGTTGCTTTGATACCAACGTGTATGGTCAGCCGTTTTATACACTTTATCTGCAGTTGCAAAATATGCTACCTTAAATAATGTCATTCTCACAAAGTGCACCATTTCTTCGGATGTGATAAAATGTTCTCGGTATTTTCGATTGAATACACTGCATTTGGGTTGTGGGATAAGCAAAACCACGTGTTCATACGAAGAAAATCACTTTGTAAAAAGATATTTTAAAAAATAGATGGTATCGTTTCTTTTGGACACTAGTTTATCTTTCAGAACGATATCTCCTAGGATATAGTGTTTGATCTAATACCAGCAATATATTTCGTTGAACACAGTTTTGGAAGATAAATGCATGTTTTCATCCATGGAAAATGTCGGTTTGATTTACATATTTATAGTTTATTCAGGAAATATATAATTATCAGAAATCAATTTGCACTTATCTCTTGATACAATCGAGCCGAACTTAAAACAAATTAATGTTTTGGAAAACACTCTTTTAGTCTTTGGGAATGAGTTGAATTTAAAAAGACAACTCACATTTGGATTGGACTGTTTGTGTTATAGATTGCCAAATAGTTACTAAAGAATTAATTTCTCGGTAAATGTGACTTTGAATAATATGATTGTTCGATTTGTATGGATTTGATTGCAGTCGCCCTGTCGGGGGGAAAATAACACACCGTTCCTTAGCTTATCCTCTTCACAGTCTATATTCGGAGACCATTATCGTCCTGGGCTTATCCTCTTCAAAGTCTATATTCGGAGACCATTATCGTCCTGAGGTTATCCTCTTCACAGTCTATATTCGGAGACCATTATCGTCCTGAGGTTATCCTCTTCAAAGTCTAAATTCGGAGACCATTATCGTCCTGAGGTTATCCTCTTCAAAGTCTATATTCGGAGACCATTATCGTCCTGAGGTTATCCTCTTCTAAGTCTATATTCGGTGACCATTATCGTCCTGGGCTTATTCTCTTCAAAATCTAAATTCGGAGACCATTATCGTCCTGAGGTTATCCTCTTCAAAGTCTATATTCGGAGACCATTATCGTCCTGAGGTTATCCTCTTCACAGTCTATATTCGGAGACCATTATCGTCCTGAGGTTATCCTCTTCACAGTCTAAATTCGGAGACCATTATCGTCCCGAGGCTATCCTCTTCGCAGTCTATATTCGGAGACCATTATCTTCCCGAGGTTATCCTCTTCACAGTCTTTATTCGGAGACCATTATCGTCCTGAGGTTATCCTCTTCAAAGTCTAAATTCGGAGACCATTATCGTCCTGAGGTTATCCTCTTCAAAGTCTATATTCGGAGACCATTATCGTCCTGAGGTTATCCTCTTCTAAGTCTATATTCGGTGACCATTATCGTCCTGGGCTTATTCTCTTCAAAATCTATATTCGGAGACCATTATCGTCCTGAGGTTATCCTCTTCACAGTCTATATTCGGAGACCATTATCGTCCTGAGGTTATCCTCTTCACAGTCTAAATTCGGAGACCACTATCGTCCTGGGGTTATCCTCATCGCAGTCTTTATTCGGAGACCATTATCGTCCCGAAGTTATCCTCTTTACAGTCTATGTTCGGAGACCATTGTCGTCCTGAGGTTATCCTCTTCAAAGTTTAAATTCGGAGACCATTATCGTCCTGGGTATATCCTCTTCACAGTCTATATTCGGAGACCATTATCGTCCTGAGGTTATCCTGTTCACATTCTACATTCGGAGACCATTATCGTCCTGAGCATTATCGTCCTGAGCTTATCCTCTTCAAAGCCAAATTCGGAGACCACTATCGTCCCAAGGTTATCCTCTTCAAAGTCTAAATTCGTAGACCATTATCGTCCTGGGCTTTTCCTCTTCAAAGTCTAAATTCGGTGACTATTATCGTCCTTATATTATCCTGTTTACAGTCTATATTCGGAGACCATTATCGTCCTGAGGTTTTCCTCTTCAAAATCTAAATTCGCAGACCATTATCGTCCTGGGCTTATACTCTTCGGAAACCATTTTCATCTTCGGTGACAAAGTAAAATCTACAAGGAAATAAAGTCGACAGAGCTTTCAATTGTGTCAAAGATATGTTCAATAAACTATTAGTTTATCTTGATCAAGGGATTATTATTCAGCTCATTCCCTTATATAGGTGAAGTCTGGAGGTGACATGTGCTTCGTTTGTGAACTATCCCATGGATTGTGTTATTTCATGAAGCCAGTCAGTGCTTAAAAGGTTTGGATAGATTGTTATTAACGTTATGAAAAGAGCTGATAAATGCATTTACATTATTTCACTATCAAGCTACGCGTTTAGTGTTTCCCATTTGTTAAAATATATATAATTGGATCTAAAATTAATCTAAAATTATCGTAATTTGTCATTCTTGACTCACAATTTGCTTGGTATTATATAATTCTCTTCAAAGGTCTCGAGTGGGTGCACTTAATCATGTTTTTAAGAATATATCTAGCTTGCATGCATTTTCAGTCATTCTTCCAAAAGTCTTTCCCTTTTCATATTACATAACAATTTGTCGACTTCCCATCAGTTATGACACAAGATAATTTCAAGAATAGATACACTGGCTCAAGTGAGCTGAAACCGTGTATACAGGGGATTATAAATTAACGATTTTGTGACTCTGTGGCTCTCATTATGAGCCACAGTGGCCACTCCAGCAAAACAAACATTTTCGTCTTCCACCATGCAATACTACAACCTCTGATTTCTTTCTAATGTAGTCATTGTCACGTCTTTGTACAACATGAACTGGTTAGGTTTTGATCTCTACAACCCTTTGATTACACGGAGCAGTAATCATAATCATAATGAATTTTATAGGGCCTGTTTCCAAATAACAATTTGCTCAACAGCGCTGAAGAAGAGGAAAGTTAGAGTCTATGGGAGAGTTTGATTCAGTTTGAATATATGGGTTTCGATGACTTTTTTAAAAATATTCATTACTGATTCCTTTATTAGAGACTGGAGGAATGTGAAGTCAGCTGAGAAGACTCTGTCACCCATTGTGGTTTTCTTGGTTGGATGGGAGAGAAAAACGGATTTGCCTGAGTGGTGTTATACTTCAGAAGATAGCGAATTGTGCTGATGTTGAAGCTGTGACAGCACTGGTTCGTTCTTATGGAGACTTAGTAACATATAAGATGACACGTAAATTCCGCTGTGTACTTGTACTTGAATATAAGTGCACACATTCAAAATACCTCAGATGCTACATTTATTCAGTGGAAATTATTTTCATATCAATCAATGAACTTTCATTTAAATTATGTAATGATTGGGTGAGTTATATTATTGTTTAACATCATAACGGCCATATAAAAGCCATTAGGGGCGAGACATTCTATTACATTAAGATATTTTTAAAATAATTGCAATAGCAAAGAGTAACAGCAAAATATCACAATTTCGTTAAAAGCTGATAGCGATAATTCATCAAAAAGGTGTACTGCCTTTAAAAAGTCTACAATTCTAGTGAAATGATTAAAACTATGCAGTATCCTGACACTGACACAGAATGGGTTTGATTGTAAGAGGACACTGACAAAGTATACACAAACTGTATATATCAGGGGTCTTCCCCTTAAATAGATGAGAATGGGTAAGATAAGATTGTCCAATACCACATCGTCGTAGGACAAAAACACTACAATGTTTAGCAATGAAACAGTTTTTAGAAAATATTTATATCGCTGTATTTGAAATCTAGCCCAAAATCAACATGTATTCGATTCCGCAAGATATTAAGAAAGACATTCAAACAATTTGAACAACAAACATGAACATCTACTGATTTGATACTGTATACATTTCTGAAATATATCTCATGTCGGAATCAAGTGCTTTAAAGTTGTTTGAGGTCTTTGTGCGTCAGACAATGATAATTCTAATGCTTATTCAGACAGTGACATTCATAAAGTTGATGTTATAACAACTCGTGTACAATGTCATGAAATCAATGGATTGAGTTTTTAGCTTGAGTAAAATGATGTCACATACACTAGTGTACATAACAAATTCGCTAGTTCGGGAAATGTGCCAAAGAATGTGCTTGAATTCATTGAACATTGTATCGACTTAATATTGAAAAATAGACCATTTTGTTGTAGTTTATGGTAGGTAAAAATTTCCATGCTACACGTACATTTATTTTTGTCAAACTGAAGTTAAAGTTTTAGCCTTTTATCTGAAGAGAAGTATCTGATACTAAGAAAATTGTCCGAAAAAGGACAACCCCATGCTCAACACCTATATGTCGAAGCACACTTGCCATACGATTTCCCTAACTTGGGTCAAACGTTGAGAACAAAACACTGGGGAGAAAAAACAACAAGTGTTTATTGCACAAACAAGGTGAACAACCGAGTTATGTACACACAAGCGCGTAGGACGCTTACCAAGGGGATGCCCGTGAGTAGTGGTCAGTGAACACTTGCTCAGACTGCCACGGCGATAACACTGCTCTAATCTCATGTTGATTGGAGGGAGATCGGCCGCCGTAGAAACGCTGATGACTGCTGACCCCTGATAAACCCGAATGCCTCCCTGTCAAGCTATTAACGTTGCGAAGCAGGAAAAGCCGACATCTCCTTGTCTGCTGGTTCCCTCCACGTAAATGTGGGAACCGGACATGGGGAATGGTCTGTGACCTGGCCCTTCGGCTGGGGGACCCAATGATAGAATCGGAAAGATCCCTCCGGAGCCTGGTTCTTACAAAGTTTGGGGTCCAAACTTGCGTACGCTCTGCCTCGACGCATAAAGGATCCGCTTGGAGCACTTCTCCAAGTTGTGAGCCAACCTGGACACATGAACAACTCGAGAACGAAGTCCCATTGCTCCCCGAGAACGGGGTGAATGTTTGAAAGTTGCGTGTTTGGTCTGACAAACACATGAGATTAGAACTCCGGTACCAGATCTGAGTTGGGGTTACCATCCTCGCGTCCTAGGAGACTTTGATACGGGACCACCGCACCCAGATCTGACACACATAAGGTTAGCGACAACTGTTTCCAGGTAATGACGAACCCCGCCAGTAAACCCCCCACTGGGCTGTCGGTTGGCAGGACCATGGGAGGCGGAAGACTCGGCAGTGATCAACTGTCAGTTCCTGCCGTGATAGCCTGAATGCTTGTTATCCCCGCAGAGATACGGCCGGCTGCCCAGGTGACCTCAGCCACACTGTCCACCGCCCCAAACCCTCGCTACGGAGCTTCTGAGCCCACTCTATTCCCGCCTCCCTGGCAAATATTGGCATCGCCTGACAATTTGCAAAGGACCATATTCAGCTAAGGTAGAACGGCCTCCTTGTTAACAAGCTAGGCGCCTGAACCTCTGTGGAGAACATGGAACGAAAGGCAATGCATCCCCCAGCGAGGGAGGCTTAAGGCGGATTGGAAATAACCTCCGCGTCTGCAAGAATAGGGAGCAGAACTCTGTCGGTAAAGGTAGACTTGACTTAGTTCTAAAGAAACCTGTGACGCACCAGAAAGTTGCGAGGGGAGGTCTGCCAATGCAAAGGCTGCAGGCAAAATCTCCGTACGACACGCCCCAGCGACCTCAGTCTCTTCAAGCCTCACATGTGCACCTAGTGCGTCGTACTCCTCCTTCCCGGGTAGGGTATGAATGTAGGATGCGATAGTCCCGAGGCAAGTACATGAAGGAGGCAACGTGGACCACTCTGAGAGAGGGGCCCAGGAGCGAGTGCCAGGGCCCACAAGTATTGAGACTCTAGAGGCCCAAGCCTGTATCAATTAGGGCAGACACCATGTCCCTTATGGACGAGAGAAGTTGCGCCAAGACAGTCTGCTTCATCAGCAGAAATGTGCACGAGACGCTGAGCTTGATAGCCTTTTGGCCGTCCCGCCTTCCCCCTCCTCTTAGGTGAACCCGAGGAGACCCGAGACCACTACCTCTTTGGGGAAGGGGAGAGGAGTCAGTTGGCGAACGCGATCTGCTTGGTGCGCCACCTAGCCTCAGGAGATGCAGCGACTAGGAAAGAGATGCAAGGAGACCTAGAGAGAGATGCAAGGCCTAGACATCGTGTCCGACACCAATGAAGAGGTACGCCTGCATATTGTAAGAGGAGCAGCGTCCTTCCCAATCTTGCGATCAGAGAGCGAGGCATACCTTACGCATCTGTCGACAGAAGGGACAGGTGGCCTTGTAAAGACGGCGGGTCTTAAATTTGAGAGCTGACTAGTGATAGTGCACAGACAGCAAAAAGCAGCGATGGTCGAGGGGGAGGACATAAACCTTAAGTTAAAAAAATTCAAAAATTCACCAAATCGTGTTATATTTTGCTAAGCACCTCTCCTAGTTGTGAAGAAGACATGTGCAAAATTTGAAAAGAATGAGATGAATAATTTTTCTGTAATCGATTGGAAAAAAAATGCTCAGAATATGACTAAGTTATAAAACTTTAAAAAATTCGCCCAAAATTCAAAAATTACATTTCGCATTGCACCTATTGGTAAAGAAGACATGTACCAAATTTGAAAAGGATGAGGTGAATAGTTTTTCTGTAATCGATCGCAAAATAATTCTCTTTGGACGGACAGAAGGACGGACGGAAGCATTAGTATTTCTATATACCCCCCACCATTTTAGTCGGGGGTATAATAAAGGCATAATTTTATGCTTTAAATGCAATTGCAGGCAATGATGTTCATGAATGTTTTAAAACAAAAGCATGACTTTAGATAAAACGTGACTGCACAAAAAAAATCGTCAAACATAAGTGTATGCAAAAAGGCCTACAAGGCAATCAACATCGTTGATATTTGATTGAACATTCATATCCAGCGTAACATTTGCTATGAAAGCGTTTCCTGGGATTTCCTGGACAGTATTGCCCGTTGCTTATTCAATTTTGGCGGCAAATCGGTCTGGATGGACTTGCCTGTGCCTCTCAAAATACAGCTTCCCAATGCAAGGCATAACTGGCTGATTTAAGCCTTGCGGTATTCCCTCGCTTTGTTGTGCCTAGATATTGAATCGTTAAACCAGATATGCATAGCGGGCACATATTTCTATGCACAGATTTCTTAAAGGTACATCCATTGTGTTGTGTTATAAATGGTGTTACTTTATCGAGGAGTACCGATTGTTACCGAAAACAATCATTTTAATGATAGTCGACTTAGCATTTTGACGATATGAAGGTAAAAGTAGTGATTTCTGATCGAAAACCGGACAATGCACAGCGTGTGGCGCGCGTCAATGAGTCAAACGTAATTTTGGAATCTTATTTATAACAGACAGAATGACAAATTTGATGAGATAATGTTTAATGGATCATATAACTACTGTGCATGTCAATGGGACGTGCAGTTTCGGTTCCTACACATGAATAACGATGTTACTCAATTTTAATTGAAACTAGTAATTATGATATGTTTGGTGATTGGGAATAAAAATGCAAGCTGAGTGAATTTATTTGTCTTGTAGACACCACATGTGGTGAGTTTGAGCGTGTTAAAGCCAAATAAAATTTTATAAAACACAATGGATGTACCTTTAAGGAAGTTGCTCAACATACAGCCTGCCACGGAGACGTCATCACTATCCGTGATACACAGAAAATCCGCTATTATAGCTGGGGTGCATTAGGTTAAGGGTCTTCTTCGTAGGGCTTTTTGGGTAGACGGTGTAAGTTTTTAAAATAGATCTCACTCACGCGTTCAATTAATTGGTCCTCCATGAAATTACACAGAACTCTTTCAGTATTTTCCTTGGGTGTTTGAGGGTTACCATAGAAAAGAAAATTACCTTTTCTGTCTGTAATCTCCCTGGCGAGCAGTTTGTTCTCGTACAGGGTGATATGTTCTTCCAGTTGTTATTGTAAATCAGCACTTTGTTGTTTGAGCTCTCATGGTAGGAAAGTCCATTGTCTATGGCGTCAACCCGCGTTGATAGTTTTGACATGTCTTCTGAAAAGTAGGTTTTGACATCATAAATTTTTGAAGAAATGGGTTTTTCAGAGTGTAATATTGCTTATTCTATAGTTAGAATAGTAGGGGTGAGGCACTTCGTGTTTTTCTCATATATGTTTGAAGATGTAGGCCTACTCACGCGGTTGTTCGTTGGAGTCCAAAGTTTGTGACATGAACAATATTATTTTACCAAAAAAAGTTTGTTTGATTAGTTCAGCTTCAATTTGCTTTCGTATATTTACCTAATTCAATGAATAATCTTCATAAATACACGTTGATTGGCATGGATTTTGAAATGTCCGCAAACTTTGCGGGAGCTCAGTTAAACATTTTTTGTCGTACACATGACGGAAGTCAGATTTACAGAAATGATGAAACCTTAATGAGGAATTAGAAATGCATGCCACTAACATAGTGACCAAATCTAATATGATAACATTTGGGATGACACTACCTTTAATTGTATTTGTATTTAATTGTAATTATTGTGCTTTTTCGGTATTCGAAACCACAACCTCAGAATATATATCTATTTCCAGCAGTGACAGTACCAACAGCTTACAACACGACCACAGGATCTCGAAAAATATCGAGGTCCAACAATCGATACTTTTAATAATGAAATTGTTATACTTGTGTTTAACAAATTTATTAAGGGACCTATGAAATGTGCAACGAAAAACATGATTATCAAACGACTATAACTATGACACGGACTATGGATGTGAATACATCTTCATTGCTATGGATTTAATAAGATATCCAATGGAGCCGCGGGTTCATTGCACAAGTAAATATGGTAAATTGAGCACAAAAGAGCCTGTGTCAAATCAAATACGGACAAATTACACCTAAAGTAAAGGTGAAATGGACGAGAAGTGGCAAAATAAAGGACAGAGAGGAAACATCTAGAGCTTTTAGTTTAATCTTAAATAATCAGACTTGACATTATTGTCAATATTGTCTGTCTGAATAATCGTGTAATGGTGTCTCTTTTCCTTGTAAGGATGGCAAAAAAACGGCGGATAACATATTGTTTTAGGAAAATATGTCACTAAAGTTGATTTTGACACTGAGATGGTTAACGGCTTTTACATTTTATGATCAAATTATAACATAATCACTTATATGAGGGTTTTGTGTTTTTGTTATCACAATTCCAAGTCATGATACGAACATGACCAGATGACTGAAATAATGTGTAAGTAAAGGATTTGTAGAATGTTTATGGCATATTATGTTTTCTCTGTTGTTAAGTTAGAGGTTAAAAATCTCATTACACGACCAAATAACCCATACCAGTTATAATGAGAAGTAGATTTTTAGGTTTCAAGTTATTCATAGAGTTCAGACAGCAAGTTGGTTGACAATTCCATCATTCTACCATATTCAAAACTCTACTCTTAGTGTTTCGGTATTACTACACCAAGTCGATCACTTGAACTACCGTATAACAGGTCATTTTAATGTGAACATCTTAAAATCGCCACACGGCGGGAAATAGAATGGTTTGTTTTAATCTAACCATGTAAACTCGTTTTAGAATGTTCATTGATTCAGGAGTATTATTTAGCCAGTTCTATAACTAATTAATATTTTCGTGAGAGCACTTATTTCTGAAAAGGGCGTGCTACAGCGCAATTAACGCCATAAAAAAGTAACTTCATGTAAATGGTATTTAATAAATTTCATCAAAATACATCAACAGGTTACAAATGAAGCAGAAAAATACGGAGAAATTAGCCTAACATCTATCCTTATGATTCGTATAGTCTCAAGTAATCTTATACAGTTCGCTTCAGCTTCAAATAAAACAAATGACAAATTTGATGTTTGATTGACACAGAGGACAGACGTCTACACCTTGAAAGGAGGGTTCTATCGGGGTATTTGATGTGGAAACAAAATTCGAGAGGATATTACTGTTTACACATATTTAACACATGATTAAAATTAAAACATACTAATAATGGTAATAATTTTAAGACTTTATATTTCACAACGTGATAAACACAAGTGGACATTTGCCCAAAAAAAACCAATGAGAACTGAAGACATTCATCGGCGCTGCGAAGAGGGAAACATAACATAATATTGTTTATTAGTTTTATGACATGTTATGTGTTACTATGTGAATACTCTATCATCCTATTTATGTCTTTATTTATTAAAAAAAGTTGTAAAATTAGGTACAATATAGCGTGTTTTCATTTCACATAATACGACAAAGTCCAAGATGGCGAAAGAATTCTCCCTTTAAGCTTTTGTAAAGGTTTTTCGTTTCTGACTTCCAAGATAATACTGTTTTCCGTTCTGTTCCTCTGCGGGGATCACCAAAGGGATAGGAATGTTTTAAAGTTACACTCACTTGTCTCTCCATTTCATCACCCGTTCTTTCCTTATTTTTAATAGTCCGATTAATTCATTACTGCTTGTTGACATTCGAAAATTGACATTTGTTCTTGATTCTAAAGATCTTTCAACTACATAAAGAGATTTTAGCATTTTAAAATATATAATTTCTGAAGCTAACGTAATTTAGGGAATATTGCTGATTAAAGTAACATGTTTTTCAAATATATTTTATTTATAATATTCCCATAATATTTGTATTGAATAAGAGAAAATAATATTGACTATAAAATTGAGTATACAAAGCGCTATAATTTTCTCTGCAGGCGAGCTGATATTCATCATTTAAACAGTATTCATTGCTGCATCAACATCGCGAATGAGAATTTCTGAACTACTGAAAGATTTATCAATTGCTTTTGACCATTTTCTAACATTCTTTCGCCTGATGCATTGAATTGAAAATATTAGTAACGGCCGGAAAAATGAAATATAAAGTAATTCATTTAACAAAAATTGTAGAATTGCAAACTCAATTTTGATATCTTATGCGATAATTTATTCAAATTCTCTGAAAATGTAGTTTCTTTCATACAAAATGTCAAAGATCATCAAGTAAACATTTAAAACATTATCTGTTCATTTTTCGAAAACACACTCGATTACATTCTCTTCCCACAGAGGTTAGTCCCTACAGTTTTCCGGTTCTACCCTCTGTTACTTTACGCTTGAAATCGGGGGCGAAAAGGGAATGTCCTGATTGGTTGCAACTGAATCTAGTTGTGCAATCAGCGACGCCGTTGTAAAAGTGACATTTGCCAATGACACGTCATAATGATAAACGTAAGGCCAACGTTTTCTCGTTTTCCTGTGTTTTCTGTGTTTTCCTCGAACTATGCTATTTGATATTGTCAAAACTATTGATCATAAACATAAGTTTAAATAAAGAAGACCAAATCAGAGACAAATACCCAAAAAAATTCATTTGCGTTAATTACATCAGACATATTCGAATGACATATGCTAATGAGCAAGACCCTTCAGAGTAAAATGCCTCGATCTTTGAAGTTACCCTGTCGACATAGCCAATTAAAGATGAGTTTTCATTGGTTAAGAACCAGGGATACGGTATGAGATTTATCTTTCCACCGCTAGGGAACCTTGGTTCTGCTCTCGATTTCAAGCGAAAAACAACAGAGGGTAGAACCGGAAAACTGTAGGGACTAACCTCTGTGGGAAGAGAATGACTCGATTAAAGAAATCATTGTTTTGGAATCTTCTTAAATAGAGGAGAAAGGAGCGTTAAAAAGCGAGTTTTGGCTTGTTTTGTTTGAGTAATGATGCGTCAATAAATTTAAATCCGAGATGGTTATTTAGGTCGAGGTCAGCTTATATTTATTAAATTACTACTTGAGATTTTGGCCAAAAGACATCTTGAAAAGGCTATTTTAGCACCCCAAGTGTATTTGAAGAGAAATAAAACTATAAGTATCATACTCTAATTTATGAAATTGTGAGTCCTATTCTACAAAACATGCATGAGTCCATCAAACACATTCAAAATCCACTTTCCCAGACAGAAATAGTATACTTTTTCAAACATGTGGGGACGGTTCTTTTGCACATGAGCATATTCCTATTTACAAACTCAAGTTCGATGTATCCCAACTGCCAGATCAATGAACATGTCCACGATGATATGTTACGAAATCATCATCAATCGCTTACAGTTTATGGAGATTTTTACTTGACAAAGTGACAGCTCTTTTTAATACTGTATTCTCTTCGAGAGTTACATAAATCTCACTAAATGCTTCGGGAATGTGTCTACCGAATTGAATGAAATAACGCATCGATTTTCCACCTCAAATTGTATTCATTAAGTTCATGTTAACGAAATAATCAGTAGTGTGTGTCTGTATTGGATGGTGAAATCCCAAAGAGATTGAACAAAACCGCCAATGAATTGATTGACTTGAAAAAAAGTGTCATGTGTCATTAAAACTAATATTTTGATAATAACATAAACATTATTTTGTTTCAAAACCATACAGGTTTTACTCGATCATGAGATGCGGAATACGTGCTTTTACAGTGGAGACATACTACACTATATTTTATTCATATGCTTACACAGGACAAAAAGTGGTGGAATCCGATTTCTGTATCCTTCCGGATTCTCCCAAAAAATAGCGGATCCCAAAGAAATCGGAAGGGTCCGGCAAGCGGATACCCACCACTTTTTGTCCTGTGATATTTATTCACTTCAACGCTTTTGTGAGACGTCACATATAAGTGCACTGTCACTTGACTGTCGAAGTGATCACGTACATAATAAACATGGCGTCATCCCCTCTGTGACATGTCCATGATGATAAGTAGAATGATATCAAACTGCATTGATAAGAACAATTTTATCACCCGAAAAAACTATCACCACCTGACATACGAATGATATGTTTTCCACCACTCACTGTAGTGACGATAAAGATTATCGTCACTATAGCCTGATAGTCACATATTTCACTCTTAATTGTAAAATAAAAGATTTAAATGAAGCACTTGAAAGTTACGGGAACAAACGAACATATTTGATCAGCATTCAATGATTTTTAGACATTTCATCATGCAATTCAATAACTAGAAAACTAGAAAGACTTTCGTTCAATGTACAGAAGCATTTATGCATATAGAGTCTTAATCATCGTGAAAAGGGTTGTACAGTTAATATAATGTTCTGTAATGATGAACATAATAAAAGCATATCTCACAATGCTTTATAGACCGCATTCAACTCTTATCTTCCATGAAATCAACATGGCTGCGTGCACAAACCAGTTGCATTTGAAGAAATAAGGACAATAAGGTTCACGAGGAGAGGACTATCAGGGAACCTGTAGTGATCAGCGCCATTCATCTCCACTGATAACACTGAGTCAATCTTACGGGTCGATCTAATGGATGGATATGCAGTATTGATATTTAATTGATGGAGTGCTGTCAGAATCAGGACGCATCATTCATCTGCACTGACAACAAAGAGTGAACCTAGTGAGTCTATGTGCATCTGAGTAGACGGATTATTAGGTGGACTGACTTCTCACAAGACTCAATTCTTATTAACGTCAAGCAATATTAGATACTGTCTGGCAATCATTAGATTTCTTAATTTTATGTTTTACTGATAACGAACCATTGAGACTAGACAGATGCATCATACAACCTGCTATTCATATACAATCAACTATATACTATCAACATAAGGAAATATGTTCAATTCAGCACTTGGCAATATATGTAAAGATAATTTAATTGTATAAATGGAGCACAGCGGTGTAGTGGTTAGCATGCTTGCCTCTCACGCCAACGGCCCGGGTTCGAATCCCGGTGGAGACACCAAACATTTTTGACCTGAGTCTGATAATGTTTTGTGCCCCTGGGCAAGGCACTTCATCCACATTGAACTCAGTCCATCCAGCTGTTTAAATGGGTACCTGAACACGGGAGGTACGGATCTATATGGTCGCGCGGAGCGCTTAGTAGCTGCACCGAAAGTCCAATTGTACCGCCATTGAGCAGTGCTTGCACTGGATATTAGGCGTTTAAATGTATATTATTATTATTATTATTATTATTATTATTATTATAAATATGTTTTATGTTATAGTCGCTGCATGCTGTAGCACGATTTTTCTCAAATTTGCCATTTATTTAATACAATATATTGGTACGTAAATGGGTAATGCATCATATATATATATATATATATATATATATATGTTAGAGATGATATATATATATATAACAAAACGTCGCTATTGTTAATAAAGAAGTTGATAATCCCTAAAATATTTGTCTTCTTCATCACACCAACTTCTAGAATGCCTCTCAAACAGTTGAAACACATATTTGAAACATATGTTAATAGAAGTTAAGCTAAAGGAGAGAATCAAGTGCATGCATATACAGTCTCTAACAACAAGATGCGGAAGAAATGGAACCCGGAATATCTTCCATTAGTCCAATTTCCATTTGTGAACTGGGACTGTTTGTCACTGATAAAATATTTGTCTTCTTAAATATTTAAATATTTGTTATTTTTCGGACGCCTTGTAAAACTCTAATTCAGTTGTCAGGTTTTGTGGATTAATTAAAACCTACTTCAAATATATTCTGTAATTTCCTTGTCTGCTATTTTACATGACTTAGTGTTCAGATTGGGGGGGGGGGGGGGGGGGGGGGTTATTTATCAAAATATTAACATCCAAATGTAGAAGCATAATGAAATTATGAAGTGATCTTAAACCAGGCTGGTACATAGTTAGTGACCACTGGTCCAAGTCTAAAAATAAATTAGTGGGACTGGTTCCAGGTTCCAGGTGTCCTCATCTCCTGTTTGTGAAGGTGTAGCTCTTAGAATGCAATTGACACATTTCTCCCCAAGTCCGTCAAGACTTTTAAGTTTCATCTATTACTTGAAATGTTTTTGTAATTCAAATATCATATTAAGTGATATATTCACTCATGAACCAACAACAATTTTCGGGGAAAGTGTATCTATCAGTGGTATAATGTCTAAAAGTGAAAAACTCCGCTTATTATATATAATAATCATGTTCTTTCCAATGTATGTTTTCATTTTTAAAGTATAACAATTTGTCTGTATAAACACTATGTCTGTTGCAGTAATTATGGATATACAAATACATTGCACATGTACAGTGAGACTGTAGTTAACCCGGACCCCATATATCTGGAAACCTGGCCTCCACACAGTAGCATTTAAAATTTTCTCTATGCATTTCTTTGCAGATAACGATTCGCTTATCGGCACAACTCGCTATCCAGACGATTTTCAACTGTAAGGAAACCATACGGATAAAAGAAGTCTCACTGTAGTAACTAAATATATCATACATAACCCTTTATAAATAGTTTACAAACATACATGTACACATTTCCAAACAAACTTTAGGATATGAATATACTTCTAATGGATTAAATATCAAATGCACAAGTACTTCTTTCACTCTATCTTCTAGAGGCACGATCTGACAATTAGCTGAAGTGAGGCTATTCACACTCGCTTCTTCGCAGATTGTCAACCTACCGTAATTACATGTGTAGACACTGGTAAAGAGATATTGCTAAGGTAATTCAAGTAATAACTTCAAATGTGATAGATAGTTAACGTGAAGATATAACTAGTACCTGTTCATCGAAAATCGTAATTAATCAGTGACTGACCGACAGGAAGAGATAACAAAGCTAATATATAGAATCCAACTACGCCTCATTAATCTTCCATCAGTGAGATTCTCTTCAAACCAATTGTTCAATAAGTGACAGTGCTGCTTAAGGAAAATTGCATTTAGGAGCTTAATTGCTAACGTGGCAAATGTAACAGTGACACAAGTCGTTAGAGGAAGTACATCAATTTCTTCATTCAATTTATAACAATGGAAATAGTAGAATATGCATCTGTGTTGACTGCAGAAAACCTTTACCTTTAGCTAAAGCTACTGAGGTACAAAAGAAACTTTACACGTCAGTTGGTTTGATCATATGTTTGATTTTCAATAACAAATATCTTACGTTTCCGAAGTCGTACTCTAAAACTGGAAAAAATGAAATTTTAAATTCATAATTACTTCCAAAATTAATTTGGATAAAACACAACTGTTCATCGACATACAAGACATCTGCTAAGTGAAAATCAATAAATGTGCCTCATTCTGCACACAGTTACAACATTATAGACATGGTAGGGATCATGTTGGTGTAAAAATGATGTTATACCCCTTGGTCCTTTCAGTGACTCTTACTTTGCATGTTTGAAAACAATCGACTATGATTGTTTGCCGAATCAGTCAACATTGAACATTAAATAATATCCCGGTTCTATCGTATCAATTTGTTTTGTTATTTTTACTGTATGAGGGAAACAATAGGGTGTTAAGTTTCTTTTGTAACTCAGTTTAGTTTAGTTGTAAGCTTCTGTGTATATTTCCTTATTCATTTCTTAACCCTTTTATTGACTCGCGTGTATAGCGTCCTTATTGGCCACTAGTAATGTATCGTGTCTTACATTAATAACACCTTTACCTATGCAGTATCACATTTTAAATTAACTTTTCATTAACCTATAAGAATCTAACTTATTCATCAGATATTCTCCGAGCCTATATAAAGGGTGAGTTAGTGTTTGTTTTTATCCTGCAGAAACCTAAAGTGATTTAGGCGTGGTGACAATTTTGCTTTAATTCAGAAATATTATCTCTCTTATCTCCTCACATATCAACGACTGCGTTGCTTGACGTGTTCCCCGATGGAAAATTATCGAGGCATAGTTATATTCTATGTACTAGACCTGCCATCACTTCCTGTCTCCTAGCTGTTGATTCATTACTATTTAGCACGAGTTCTTGCTGTGGCCTCTCTCACAATGGAAGTTGATGCTAGAATTCATTCAGTTATTGCTGATACCACATTTCTGTCGGATTAGATTGGATGGCTGAACTCTCGATGCGCTACATACAATTGAAACCAGTTGAACACCTTATAGGAATAAAATACGATGCTTAATTCCAAAATGAATATATTTATTTCTGTGTTTAATATAGTTCAGTTTTGTATCATCATCAGATAAATATCTATCTAAACATCAAGACGCAAATCGGATGGAGTTGCTTTATATCATGACGTTTAGAACAAGTGAAAGGACATCTTGTTTTACAACAGTATGCTATTTTATTTTATTTTTACAATAAGGTAGAAAGAAGGATTTGTAAATATGGTGCAAATTAATATCAATTTATATTTAAAAAGCAACTGCCACAGGACAAAAGTGGTAGATTCCATTTTCCGGATCCTTCCAAAATTTTAGCGGGTCCTGAGGAATCTGAAAGAATCCAGAAGGGTCCGGAGAGCGGATTCCATCACATTTTGTCCTGTGTTCAGGAAGATTAATTACACCAACACCGCCCTGCAATACTAGGAAACAATTTGTCATAAGGAACATATTTTCCAAAGCGCGACAAGAAAATACATCCTTGAATATGTTACATTAAAGGCGCTGTAGCACTTTTTTTTCAAATTTTATTTTTTCAAATTTGCCATTTATAATGATAGTTTATGACATTTATATTTACTTTAGATGGTAAAACATTTTATTACACAAACCAATTATCCGCAGTGGTGATAACGGTGTTGCGTATAAAGCAAAAATTGCATTGCGGCGATTTTATTGTGAACACAATTTATTAATTTTTTTTACAAAAACGATTCCCATGGCTTTACCGAAACATGTACACTCATTTTAAACTTTATTTTCCGAAGAGATAAGGATGTTTTACTATTGGTGACATTATTTTTCAAATACATTTCATCGACTTATTTGAGCGAAAAAACGTGCTACAGCGCCTTTAATCTAAGTACTTATGTTATATTCATGTCGTTAGTCACTGAGTGTTTCTCATTACAGTTCACATTCTTGGTTTGCACACTTATGAGAGAATTATGTAGCCACCACAGTAATAATCATTACCTCTATATGGACCCTAAAAAGGAGGAACTGGATTTAAAGCAATCAAAACAGCCTTACGTTCAATGGGAGTTAACCGGTTGCGTGTTGCTTTTATCCAAATAATATCGCTCCAATATAATATGTTCAATCAACAGTGTCTTAAATTGTGATTTGGATTACTTGTGTTGATAAATTTGATATCATTCCTGCAGTTTTTTTTATTAATCAATGTAATTACTACATTTAGTTCACGATCTGAAAATGTATGTAGGCTACAATATTTAATATTCTTAAACGGTTAATCACAAACAATATCATTAAAAACGTAACTAAATTAAGTATACATGAAAACGAATCCTCCGTTTATGATAAGATTTTAAGCATGTTCTTCCTTTTATGAATAACAACACGGGGATACTTTCATGTGAAGCCACAATCAACATTTTGTGTTTTGGTAAAAGAATAAAAACAAGACAAATTTGTAAAATGTTCAATAACAATAAGCATTCAACTGAATGGGTAAATTATAAATAATTCAATAGTGACATTAAAGAGAGGTAAATTCAGGGCAAGGGCAAATTCTCAATTTGAACTTCGTCTATTTATCGATGTTTTGTCTGCCAATGGAGTTCAATAAACATCATTCGAAGGATAAAAGAGCAATCACAAAGTCAAAACAAGATGGATTTTAAGTCTTCAATCAAGGCTGTGAGCTGCCTCAATATTTTGAGATATGTTATTCACTGTCATAAAGATGAACTGTCACTGTGAATTATTTATGAAAAAGAAAAGTAGCACAACAACAAAACACAACAAACTTCTAGTAACAAAAAATGACACAAAAGCATACATTTAATTTCTTGTTAGAAGCCAGTTTCTTGGAAGAACTGTCAATATAATACAAACATAAGCAAATACTGACCTAGGTAACTCATTCAAATGATTCATATTTCATTTATTTATGTTATGGTAAAAGTATTATAACTGTATGCAATTGACAAGCAAATTGCAAGCATGCAACGCAACCACAGCAAATAGAATGCAATACAGTATAAACATCCATATGTTGTTACAAGTGAATCAATCTGTTTTCGGTAGTATTCCCCATTGTGTAAAGGCAATTATCTTCAGTTAACTGACGAAAACTGACCTAAGAAGAGAGTAACCTATAGATTGAGAGTGAAGGGTTATACGTCACATTCATCAAAATAATGCATCTCGAGAGAATTTGCGATAAATCTTTATGAAATGGAACTGTTTCTGAGGGATTAATTTGTTCGTCATGATTATGCAGTTGAACTTAAACTGAGGCGAAATTTATAGAGCTTTTACAAAGGGAATGAATGAATGAATTATCTTTATTTCCTCCATGAAATGAAGAGTACATGATAAGATTTACTTGAACAAGAACATATTTACATTAGTGAGTTAATTTATATATATAATAGGGATTTTAGATTCCACGAGCTGATGTTGGTTGCGACAATGTTCATGAACACAGCCCACTCCTCTAGCGTCCAGTGGTCCACGAGAGGTGTAATACCTCCTAGGAGTGTGATGAGTTTGATTTCTTCATCTGAGCAATCCTCAAATTGTAGATAACTTTGTAGACTAAGGTTATCAAATATCTGTTCATTGAGGGAATTACGTTTCAGGAGCAAAATACAACAATCAATAAGTTGGTGTTTTACAATATCATTGCACTCGATATCACATATGAGACACTGGCCGGATATCACAGGTAGTAAACCAAGTTTAACAATACAGTACATGCTCCTTGTATGCATAGGGAACAGCTCACATAACCCCCATAGTCTATGAGGGGCAAGCACACTGTGTATCTGGTTGAACCTACTCATTCCTTCAGTTTTGATCAGTGTTTCTTTCCACATTTTCTGTTCAGCAGCACTCAGTTCTTTGTTCATCATTCTGTTCCATTCATTTTTGTTTGGAAAAGAACCAGTATTGATAAAGTCAGTTACAGATGACCAGAGGTTGTATTTCAACACAACATTCAACAGATCATGACTTATCCAAGAAGAACATCTATTGCCCATCATGAACTGTCCAATTCTGTGGGTAAGAACTCTTTTGTGGATACTCCCTACATCTGCATGACACAATCTTCCAAACAACATGAGTTTTAATTTATCAAAAGCACCATGCATCGACCAAAGTCCGAGCGTTTGAATTGTGGCTAATGTAGACGAACGTTTATGGAAATTTTGAACAATTCGAGCAAACAGTTTCTGTATGCGTTCAAGAGTGTTGTATTCTGTTTCACTTATATTTGTCCATAGTTCACATGCATAAAATGCACAAGGGAATATAACACTCTTCCATATTTTAACACAGCCTAAAGGGTTGATACCACCAGCTTTAAGTCCAATATCCTTCAGTGAGTGGAGGAGTTGTCTAGCTTTTGTACAGGATCGTTCAGTTCTGTCACCATGGTTTTTGTTATTTATAAGAGATCCTGCATAAATGGTGCTATTAGAGGGTGGTAAAACGTTTGCTCCAATTTTATAGCACACATCACTGTTAAGCTTATTGCAACCTTTGAAAACAATAACACAGCTTTTATCAGCGTCGTATGTGAGACGTCATTTACATGCGTATGTACTTAATGTCCTTAGCATGTCTTGAAGTCCGTTTGATTGGGTACTGAGTACTGAGTTGTGTCATCTGCAAGGAGTATACTTGGTACATGATCTTCACCAATTATAAGACCTTTCGAAAGCTTGTTAAGTTCTACAATTAAGTCGTTAATATAAACCAGAAACATGAAGGCGGAGAGTACTCTCCCCTGTCCAACGCCCTGGTTTAAGTCAAAAGAACGACTAGTACATCCATTATGAAGAACATTTGCAGATGAATTTTCATAACTTTGTTTGACCAGATGCCAGGTCGATCCTTCAATTCCAAGTTCATATAGTTTAACAATGAGTCCATTGTGCCATATCCGACCAAACGCTTTCTCGTTATCCAAGAAAGCTGCAAATACGGTTGATCCCCTTTTAGTGTATTGTGCAATCATTTCCTTTACAACGAACGTTGAAACAGTAGAACCATATCCTTTTCGGAAGCCACACTGGAGTTTATGGGGGAAATCTATATGCATACATTTTAAGTACTGCTCTATTCTGTTTAATAACACTTTTTCGAATATCTTTGACAGTGCCGAAGTAAGAGTGATGCCACGATAGTTTGCTGGGTTTAATTTTGATTTATTATTTCCTTTGTAAAGGGTGATTATTGTTCCTTTTCTAAAAGTACTTGGCAAATAACACAGCTGTTTGATCATGTTAAATAGGTTGGCTATGTGTTTTAATAGGAGCATACTTCCACACGTAATATGCTCGTTCATAAGGCAGTCTTGTCCAGGAGCTTAAGTTCTTTTGTTACTTTATATACTTCGTGCTGATTTCAGTTTTTCTCGAGGATTGGGTCTATTCCTTTGATATTCATACTGTCAATATGTTTTTTCCTCTCATCAATATAGCTTTTGAATTCATTGTCAAATTCTGGTTTGTCCAGGGGAGATAATAGATCAGAATAATAGTCAGCCCAGAGATCGCATATTGTAGATGGAGTGTCTGCCGTCTTATCTCCAAATTGAAGTTTACATACTGATACCTTCTGTCTACGTTGTCGCCTCACTGTTCTGTAAAATTCATTTATATCGATTTCACTTGCATTTGTGATTTCAACATATTTGTCTCTATCCCATTGTCGTTTTGCTTGTCTATGCATTTTTCTAAAGTCACATTTACGTTGTTTATATTCTGTATATGTTTGGTTACTTTCATCTCTTGGTTTACCACATTTTTTCCATTTGCGCTTTGCTTCCCGCATATGAAAGTGGTAAAGTCTAAACTTGAACCTTTCCAGTATGGTTTGAGGTATGGACGAAACACCCCACGGGGTATATACTGTGCAGCAGCATGGTGAAGAGAGGTGGTGATGACGTCACAGTACCCTTCTATTGTGTCACTATTGATGTTGTCGGTTTGCGGTAAATGCCACCCAAGTAACAGATCTACTTCTGTTTTATACATGTCAAGTTCCATTTGATTTGCTTGATTCCATTTTAGATTCTGTATATGCCATTCTTTCTCTCCTGATACTAGGCAGTCACTAAATACTGATAAACTGACTGGGTAATGGTCAGACACTTCATATGCAATATAGTCATGTATTTTTGTCTCACAGATAGTTAATGGAAGTATTTCTGGAACAAAGATGTAATCTATTAGTGAAGTTTGAGTATTAGATTTGTTCCTCCACGTGAAGTTTTGTCCAGTTACGGTGCTAGGGTTAAAGCATGACACCATATTTCTATCATTGAGTGAGCGTAATAGAAGAAGTGATCTTCCAGAGTTTGGTTTATTTACTGAATCTGTATTGAAGTCCCCACAAAGGAAAACATAGCTTGATGGAGACAGCTCATCAACAATGTCAAATACGACAAATAGTGCGTCTTTGTAAGAGCTCAGATGATGGTTTGTGGAGGGCAGAAGCACACTAACTACAACTATATCTACACAACCAGAACGAGCTATTCTTACTGCTGTAACATAGTCGCTGTCATGTACTAAGGTCTGTATTGTAGAGTATTTTTGCTTTCTTGTCAGTATGGCCACACCACCTTCCCCTTTAATACCATTCTGATTAGATTTAATCTTAACCGTTACATGAAAATCAGTACGATATTTGCTCATATAAGATGCAGTCTCACTATTCAGCCAGTGTTCAGTAATAGTTAACACATGCAGTGGTCACATAGTTTGTCGAGTTGTTGAGCATTGTACATAATGCCTCTAATGTTCCAGGTTCCAACTGAAAATATGATTGCTACTATATACACTAGTTTTATTGTCATTCTAGTAGGAAACATTAATATCTTTGTGAATTTGGTATCCATTCCCTACACAGCACATTCTCTGGCCAGAAGTCCGGCTGAGCTACTTTGCTTGCAGTTTTACTATCTACATTAATGCTGATAGTATATGTACTGTTATACCCCTCCCATCGTTTTAGGAGGTTTGAAGAGGTGATTTGAACACCACGCTGTTTAGCATATGAGAATATAGCATCCTTCACTATATCAAATGGTCTGTCTGCACGTACACGTGAAAGAACATATCTTTTTCTTTTTACTTTTGGTGAGGTTCCCTGAAATGCTCTTTCAAGTTCCTTATCAAATTTAACTTGTCTTGAATTATTTTCAGTTACAACAGATACTTATGCTTCATGTTCTTGGTTTGTTCACCTTGTACATTATTGTCATGTTTAGAAGCAGGACGTATACTTGTCTTCTCTATTGGCGTAGTCTCGTGTCAAGAAATTTGGGCATTGAGGATAGTGATCTCTGGAGAAAAGTATTCTCTGTTAGGCGGGGATTTGGTTAGTTTGACAGGAGTTTTTACGGCATCAGCAAATGTTGGGATGCTTACTGATTCATTTCTTTCTTTTTCCTGTACATGCATTCTTGTTTTGGGTTTTTGTGAACATTTTTCAATGTCTTTGATATGCAAATTATCAAGTCTGTCATTTACCATATCTGTTTTATAGGTGACCTCTTCTATCCTAGCTTTTTCTTCATCCCTTAGCAATGCAATTTGTCTATCCTTGTCGCGTAACTGTGCAACGAGTGTCTCCACATTATGTACCCTTTCTATTTATCTTTCGGCTTTAACAAGATCTTTATTTCTTTCTTCTAGAACCTTGATAACTCTCCTCATATCATCGTCGAATTTATCATGCAGACTTTAAATTTTTGTGTCAGTTTCTTTTGAGTTCTGTGTCATCCTGTTATTTATTTCCATAGTCTGTGATATTAAAAAGCCTATAGCATCTTTTATCTTCATAGACTTCATCACTTCCTCTTCTTCATCATCTTCGTCGGGTGTTTCTTCTGTGTACTTGTTCTTCATTTTGCTAAGTACTTCTTTCTGTAACACAACAGGGGGATACTTTCATGTGAAGCCACAATCAACATTTTGTGTTTTGGTTAAAGAAATAAAAACAAGACAAATTTGTAAAATGTTAAATAACAATAAGCATTCAACTGAATGGGTAAATTATAAATAATAAAATAGTGACATTAAAGAGAGGTAAATTCAGGGCAAGGGCAAATTCTCAATTTGAACTTCGACCATTTATCGATGTTTTGTCTGCCAATGGAGTTCAATAAACATCATTCGAAGGATAAAAGAGCAATCACAAAGTCAAAACAAGATGGATTTTAAGTCTTCAATCAAGGCTGTGAGCTGCCTCAATATTTTGAGATATGTTATTCACTGTCATAAAGATGAACTGTCACTGTGAATTATTTATGAAAAAGAAAAGTAGCACAACAACAAAACACAACAAACTTCTAGTAACAAAACATGACACAAAAGCATACATTTAATTTCTTGTTAGAAGCCAGTTTATTGGACGAACTGTCAATATAATACAAACATAAGCAAGTACTGACCTAGGTAACTAATTCAAATGATTCATATTTCATTTATTTATGTTATGGTAATAGTATTATAATTTTATGCAATTGACAAGCAAATTGCAAGCATGCAACGCAACCACAGCAAATAGAATGCAATACAGTATAAAAATCCATATGTTGTTACAAGTGAATCAATCTGTTTTCGGTAGTATTCCCCATTGTGTAAAGGCAATTATCTTCAGTAAACGGACGAAAACTGACCTAAGAAGAGAGTAACCTATAGATGGAGAGAGAAGGGTTAGACGTCACATTCATCAAAATAATGCTACTCGAGTGAATTGGCGATAAATCTTTATGAAATGGAACTGTTTCTGAGGGATTAATTTGTTCGTCATGCAGTTGAACTTAAACTGAGGCGAAAGTTATGGAGGTTTTACAAAGGGGAGAATGAATATTTCAGTTGACGACATGGATGCTCGCGATCAGTCGATTATTTAATCCATATTTCCATGGTACTGTCTTTTTAGATAGAGGATTCCATTTTGTGTCTTTCTTACACTAAAAGGTCACTGGGTTGATCTCTTGAAAAACATGAGTACATTCAATCAAACGTACATGTACAAGAACACTTTTCAAATTGCAGGCTCGAAATGAACCCTTTCTTCTAAAATCTATTAACTGTCAATGTCCCCACCCTGTTTGACCCAGGTTATTTAATCACATCCAATGTTACTAGGTCCACAACGTGATAGGCCTTGACCGAATTTGGTTGCAAATCAGTTTTTCTAAAAGAAAGGGCGTATCACTATATTGAAGATATGCTTACGAACAAATCATGGTTTGACACAAGAGATAATATAACTATATCCTAAAGTAAGTTTATTGTTATACTTTTGTTTTGAAGAATATTACTATACTTCTCCTCTTCACACAATGCAATGCTAAATGTTTCCTATATTACTATTCACACATGTATGGGGCACAGTTTGTAGAATTATTTACATGATGAATGTACATGTACATCAAACCTTATCAACTATACCACAACTGCCACCTGAATAATTCCAACCTGGACAACTACCGCCAAGGACAATTCCTACCCGGGAAAATTTCGATTTAGAACAGTTACCAACCAGTTATTTTTAAGATAGTTTGCATGAAAGTACAGTTACCCCTTCTCAATATTTGTTTTCAAATTGTCATACTACAAGGATAATAAATTAACGAAGGAAACGTTTGACCAAATTATCTTTTTTAATTTGAATGATCCTGGTAGAATTGTCCTAAACGTATTTGTTAGATTAGATCTTCTACAGAAGACTTTATATACACATGCTTTTATGAACAATAAGAAATAGCGAAATTTACGGTAGTGAAAAAAGAATGATCACACGCCGACCAACCATTATGTAATTCAATTCGATAAGCCCTGCATTGTCGATACTCTTTGACTAAGCGCTTTAACTAACATCAGAAGTGTCAAAATCTGTTTTCAATCCTTGACACGAAATGGCTACACGACTTTCAAAGGATAAAGTACAAACAGAGCATAATGCACATACAGTGTTGTCCTTGTTTTTCCGGTACATCAAACTTTCAGCTTGGTGTTCTGGATCTTGTCATTGTCGCCATATTCAATAAAAACATTATGTTTTACCATAATGTAATCAATAATGTGCTATGATGTTATATCATTCACCCTCCTTCTGAGCAGTTTGCATATCTAATAAGGTGTGTGGTTTTTTTATCTAGCTTCTCACTCTGGCCATACCTCAAAAGATTTTGTTTCAACTCTTTAAGCAATTATCGAGAGTTGACATTTAGCTGAATGCTGTTTACTTCTCGTGATACTGTTTATTTAGTCTCAATCTATACATTATTCAAATCTTTAGCCTTCTCCATAACCTCTTCACTATGATCAGGAATAGTTCTATCATATAGGGACATAATAGGGTCACAAATATAATAAAAAAAACTATCATTGTCATTAAAATGTTGTATCTTGGATAAAGAGTGTCCGATAGCAACAAAGCAGTGTTGACAGTTGAGGTGAGGTGAGTTGGTGTTTAACGCTGCTTTCAAGAGTATTTCACTTATATCACGGCTGGGAGAAAGCCCGCAACGCCATGTGGCTATGCATTGCGGTGAAACCTGTGAGCAGCGGCTTGTTGACAGTTGGTGATCCTGTGAATATCATCCAGTTAAACAATATCAAGGTGTAGGCTTGTTTACAGTCACAACTGAATATCTCTCTAGAATATCTATGAAGTTTCTCTGATATTCTACATCATTCCGCTTGGTCGCTGTACCCAACATTGAGATATCCCCAACAGTTGTAGAAGGTATGCGAAGTGAGGACACTGTGTGTGACAACTGATTGTTTTCATCAACGCTTGTAAGTTAAAACAAGAGAGGAAACTTACTTCTGCACCCCTTAGTTATACACTTAATACATATGGTATGGTTACCGCCCTTCACCATTAAATACCACTGCAAAGAAAGTGTTTTTTCCCTTTACAATTCATTCATACGAGTGAAACATCATAGTGCATGTCAGCTTCAACAGTTGGGACAGACTCTTACTAGTTCTTGTGACTACATGAAATCATAAGAGGGAAAAGTAAGGTCGACTACACTTCCATAAATAGGTATATAATGCGAGGAGAAATCAATCATTTCCGTATTGGGAACTTGGAAGTTGGGACTAACAATTCACTCATGTATTTTACGATACATTCAACGCTAGCCAATTTCTGAACTATTTGAACTAAAATGAGTTTCCAAATTGTCTGTGAAATTAGGTTATAATAGTTTGACCTTCAGGAACGGCAGTCCTAATGTGAAAATAAATAGATTGTTAAAATGTACTCTGATCTATAAGCGATATGAAAGTGAATTATTTAACCTTAATAACTCAAACTGTATACATATATTTCATGAGACCATGCTACCATTTTCAAGACGTCATTTGGTTGTAGTACTTAGTGAACTAGAGAACCAAAGTTAGGAATAGGGGCAAGAAACACCGCGTAACCGTTGTTAGAAAACAAGTGGATAAGTTGTTATTCATAAAATGTGTATAACCTCACCAAATTCTCAATAATTTAGAAGAATCTTATATTAATGGAATCTAAATTTATTCATAGTACCATTTTCTGGTTTAAACAATTATTTACTTTCAGTAAATACATTTGAATACGTAACAGTTCGTCGAATGATACATAAAATCAAGAACAATAATATTTAAGAAAACATTACACATCACCAGTCTGAGATGTTATAGGTATTTGCTTTACAATACACATGTTATAGGGTTGCTTACGGCAAATCATTCTTGTATCAAACATTGTACGAAATGGGCAACGTTGGGGGATGCATGAAGGGGATTAACTTGTTTTGAAAATTATTCACGTTGAAGGTTTAGTTTTCTCGCCATTCAATGATGTAAATAATACCTGGTGAATCAAAGTATGTTACGTTAAGCAATTTTTAATCTGTCAACCGCTGTCAATTGGGGATCAGGGGATTGGTTGATGTTTAAGAGTTCTAGACTTAAAAGGTTGCACAGTCAATGTTTTGACAAAATTGAACCCAAATTGTGTCTTAAATAATACAACAATGCTCATCAGGGTTCACGTTGAAGTGACAAAGGTATTTACGGGAAGACAAATGAAGAACAATCGAAGTGTTTCTCACAAAGTGTCAAATACACAACAAACGATTCGACTATTCTTTGAAATTTTACAAAAAATAATAAGTATAACATGTATCCAGAGATAAATGGAATGATTACGATGTCAAACAAAGGACATTTGATACCATCCATAATTTTGAAAATGGTCTGGTAAATAAAATATGTACAAAGACAAATACGCCTTCGATTAACGCTCATCAAGGGTATCTGGCGTCATATAAACAGATTTCCCTTTATTGCATAACACCTACTACACAGAAACATGCTTTTCCGTCTATAGTGCAAGTTGCCATAGCAACCCACATAATGCACGATCTTCTCTTGCAAGTTACACGTTTCATACATTACTGAATGAGACGACTGCTATATCAAACATGTTCTAAATGTCCTGAGAATATACAAATTACTATCTACAATATAATATATAACAATCTACCTGCTTAATGTACTTTTTATTGTGATCAGACCAGGTAACTATGACAAATATGTCCTCATTGATTATACAATTCAAGCAAAATACCTAATTGGGTGAAACATTTATTCCAAAATCTGTAGCAAATATATAATTAAATGAAATGGAAAACGAAAAACCGCCAAAAATATATATTTCTTTCATTACTCATAAACTTTGTTTTTCTTTCCTGTGTGTGAATGCAGTGAGTTAGCTGACAATGCTTTCCGCTTGGAAATATTAGACTTGATATATATTTAGACTAGAAATACCTTTACAAATTAGTGAAATTTATCAACTTATTTTGGGTCAAAAATATAGATTTATCAACATATTTGATGGCTCTTTAAGAGAACGAAAAGTCTTTTCCACATCTAAAACTTCCGTTGCTCGCACAGAAAGTCAGCCATTTAATATAAAATTTAAAAGTGAATATCTTCATCTTAGGGGATTGAGTACACATTATGATTAAACTACTCTATTGTACACCAAATGCATATATCGACTTCTAAGATAAGTCTATGAGAAGAGAATAACTATAGAAACAGATATGACAAAGGTTTAATTGAAACAGTTGCAAAACTAACACACTGTAATATATTACTTTTTTGCATTGTCGGGTATTTTATACACTTTCAAAATATTAAAAAACGAAATAAGAAAACACCTTACCACCTTGATAATGATTAGCAGTGAGTGGGTGATCAAGGAATTGTTCTAAGAAATTATTTGCGGGTGTTAACTCATCACAATGTAAAATAATTGTCAATGAAAACGTTGCATTAATGTATAAGAAGCACAGAATGAATCACATTAGTGAGACATTATTGACCAGCAAGATTTCCGTTACATCCTTCCCCTTCCTGATCTATTCCTCTTCAAAGTCGAGATTCGGAAACAATTATCATCTTGGGTGACAGAGTTCGAGCTACAAGGAATTAATGTAGACAGGCTGTCAATTGTGTGATGACAATATGATCAATAAACTATGGGCTTTTAAAAAATATTATTTAGGTCTCCCTGAAGGTTAGCAATTGTATGATGACAATATGATCAATACACTATGGGATTTTCAAAAATATTATTTTGGTCTTCCCGAAGGCGAAGGTTTAATGTGATGACGTATTAAGTGTTCTTGCATGAAGTCAGTTAAACTTTTGACAGACAATTTAACAATAGAAAGGAAGACTGGAAAATGTGTAGCTCAAATTGTTTCAGAATAGACAATGTTTCTTTGAGAGTGTGACATTAGTTTCAGAGAAGCAAAAGATGAAGAACAAAGGTGACAAATTGACCGATGAGACCAAATATTTCCACTTGTTCCTCTTCAAGACACTGACCATATCTGCATGTAAATTATGAAATGTCATATTTCCTCCAAAAACCTCGAGCTTCTACTGGTGCAAGAGTTAATAAGTCATGGTTTATGTAAACTGTACCTAATATGAAATCACGTCGATGTCATATTTATTGTATATTGATTTATTGTGGTATCCATATAACGTCATGAATTACGACCCCGTGCATTACATTACATCATATATAGAATATTTTCATTCACAAACCTAAAAATAACAGTAATCTTTTATAAGTAATACACAATGGTATTTATAAATCTGTGTAATGTAATCCAACGAACCGGTTCTCCTACAGAAATCCCCTGTCAAAACCACGCACACATCGCTGGGTCGGCTTCAAATCTTCGTTTTGTAACACCAATAAACTATATTGAAATTTGAACTGAATTGGAATAAGGCTATGCACAGAAAATGAAATATCTCACTAAAATCATAACAATTGGTGCTACATAATCTCTCTTCGCCCCGATTCCCATGAGAGTACTTTGTTTCAATATCACTTAAACTGGCATTTGGTTCGTACAGGTAAGGCACGACATCGGCCACATCACTTGAAATGATGCAGTCTGAGCTTGAAGACATGGAAAGTGATATATGTCATTTTCTGTAAATGTAAATGAAGTCATTTAGGTACATAACTAACCGTACAACGCAATGTTTACATAACGTCCCATGAATGGTGAGTTGGGATAGAGGAGGGTTTATGCGAGTAACATTTCGCTTGAGTGCTATGTCTATATGTTATGACAGCAGTCCTGCAGTTAATTGCTACAAATATACTATACATTAGCGCAAAATGCACTCCAATTAAGCAGGCCCCGGCCTTCGGAACCATATGAAATCGCTAATTGAATAGTTAAGTAATCCGTTTATACAAAATTTGGGTTGTTTTGATGAAGATTTCTGTCTTATATGAGCAGTTGAAATGTTGGGAAAACGCGTTAAGTTATGATTAGGGGTCATAATTAGATTCCTCCACGTACGTCACAGCAGGATACAATCCAGTGACCACCGCCCGGCACACTTTCATTCTAGTCGCCGGGGCTTAATTAGACACGTTTTAAAAAAAACTATGTACATGTATACATAATTTACCGGCCGATTTTAGAAATTTAAAGTCGAGTAGTTCAAATAGTAGTCACATTGAAACCCCTTTTCAACGAATCACGAAAGTGATCATGGGTACGACATGTAACCTTTAAAACAAATCAATGTTTTAGCAATCACACTTTTACGTTTATAAAGTCTCAAAGTGAGTCAATGTGATTGCGTTGATTAGAAAAATGTAAACTCACATCTGATTGGCCTGCGCGTGTTATAGATAGTCCAATGGTTTCTAGAGAAATGAATTCGTCGGAAAATGTGACTTTGCATAATGCGATTTTTTTCTTTTTGTATAGATTTAATTACAATCGTCCTGTCGGGAGAAAATGTCACACCTTTCCTAAGCTTATCCTCTCCAAAGTCTAAATTCGGAAACCATTATCGTCTTTGATGACAGAGTAAAACCTACAAGGAAATAAGGTCGACAGAGCTGTCAATTGTGTCAAACAATATGTTCAATAAACTATTACTCTATCACGATAAAAGGATTATTATGCTGCGCCTTTCTTGTGTAGGTGAAGTCTGGAGGCGAAGTGTGCGCTCTATGAATAATCCCTTGGAATAAGTTTGTTATTTCATGAAGCCAGTCAGGTTTCTAAAGGATATAGATAGATTGTTGTCAACTTTATGATTAGATAGATTCAGTAACGTTTTTACAATATCAAGCCACACCTTTAGTGTTTCCGATTTGTTAAAAACATGTATAACTAGTGTCATTTGTCAATCTTGACAGTATGTTTAAAACTGTATTAAATAATATATGTTGTTTGCAAACACGTTTGTTAAATATACTTCCAAATGTTGAGTTTACATGTTACATCACAGTAAACAGAGTTAGCAGGAACAATTTGTCTACTCCTCGTCAGGTATGATAGTTTTCAAAAACGTCAAAATGCAATAATTTGTAACTAAACTCCTATCACAAAGCACAGAGTGGCATAAATGTAGCTAAAGATGTTTTGCCCCAGACAATGTGCATGCCATGATAGCCCCAAAGGATCTGAATAACAATGGTGATTGTAAAGCACCAAACATTCTCACCAATATCACCGTTGGCGGTTGATACCTGCAGCTTCTCAAGAGGTGAATGTAAACCTATGAAAAGAATGACAACAATCAACAGACTGTCTGCATAGTGAATACTGCCGAGATCTTAACAAAAAGAAATAGCAAATAGTTTAAAGCTCATCAGGACTGAAAAATCTGGTAGGCTCATATGCTGTTTGACCGTCCGTTCGTCCTTCTGTAAATAGTTCACGTTTCGACGTCTTCAAGGAAGCTGAAGTATTGTATACAGAGTCCTTACATGGGATTAACATTACAAATGTTGAAACTCTTTGGCCCGAAAACTTGTATACGTCTTCCTCGCCAGACGCAAAGGGCCAAGTCAGCTGCAATCTTGGGTACATGTCTCCATTTAGGTCACTAATACCAATAGCCAGACGGTTTCTGACCCGAACCCGATAAATATCTTTATATCCCTATCAGTAACTGTTACCATAATACCATGCATGCTTTTCAATCGTTGATCTATTTCTCACTAGAACCTCTTTGTAGATTTTGTTTGCACTTATTTTAAGCTATTATCAAAACATAAATTTAGTTGGTTGAGTGCTGACCTCTTAGACCCTTCGATTACATACACACTCTGAACAGGAGCATTCGTACACGAATAAAGTTCTACCCTGTCCATCCAAATTAAAACATTTTAAATGTAGATTTCGCCCCTTTAAATCCCATGAAAAAACCCACACTGATGAAACTTGCAACTTGATACAAATACAAGTTGGTTGCATTGAATAATCTCTAAAACTATGTGCTGAATCTTATGCCGCTGTGGTTATTAAACTATATCCATTTTAAAACGCTAAATAAATACAGTTGTTTGAACAAACGAAATATTTATGGGATCAGTAAGTTAATATATATAGTAAATATTGCATAATGACTTCAAATTTATATATTTCAATTGCCTAGCAATGGTCTTTAGAATTTCAAGTGCACTTATTCAAAGTATTTTAGATCCCATATATATTGAATGGAAAGTAAGATATCTTTATCAATCTTAATCGAAGGCATTTATATCCACAGAACAATCACTAAAATATGTAGAGAATGAAAAAGTTAGAAAATATCTTTATTTATATATGTGATATCGAGAACCGACATAATGCGCTCAAAGTCCATATGAAAGACTACTTCCTATTTCAAAATGTTTTCTTAAATAAGGTTCTTAATTCTAAACGTTAGTATAAATAAAAACTCTCATCTAATACATATTGGAAAATATATGTCTTTGTAGGTGATGACACATGTAGGTCAAAA
The DNA here is from genome assembly GCA_936450465.1 of Gibbula magus. Classification (NCBI taxonomy): domain Eukaryota; kingdom Metazoa; phylum Mollusca; class Gastropoda; order Trochida; family Trochidae; genus Gibbula; species Gibbula magus. Next base: position 69,193,515 of record OW388293.1, on the reverse strand, counting down.
TTACCATGGTACATTTACATTTATGGTTACCTCATTTAAATAAAAGTCCCGGAACAGGTAAGAAATAACAGTTTACACTGCACAAACAATTAGAAAACATTTCGTTAAATATGATGTACTCAATTCAAACTTGTGTACTTTACCCAATGTCATAAAAGTGTAACTATTATTATAATACATGTGATTATCTGATAACTATTGACGTGAACGAACTGAAATATATAGGATGTTATGGGAGTGTCTTTGTCATATCATGTTTCACACACGAGTGCCTCAATATTAGTATATCCCACACGACAGTTATGAAATTGAGTAAAATTATAATCGCTAAATTTAATTTCAACCTTAGACTGGTTACCCCTGTCGCCGTATTTAAAACACGACGTCATAGAGTAGATATGACATAACATTGTATATGACTACTTTGATCATTACTAAAGGGAACATAAATTCATTCATGAAATTGCAACAACGCTTTATTATTGATCTCATTCTTCATTTCCTTCATGAACTCGTATTCACCCCAATGATTGATTTTAATGTAAACTTGACAAATATATAATCTAAAATTACTAGAGCAGAACTAATATGACTTTGGGACTGATCTCACGCTAAATGTGTGAAATGTCTCGTGATGAAAGTCAATGTAGCGTACAAAGTAAAGTTATACTCACTAGACTACACTAAACAAAAATAAAGTCATTTCAACAATAATAAAAATCTAAAATCGTACATTGAAGGAGGTTGTTTTAAACCGAGAACACACATGTATAAAGTTTGGTTATCTCTCCAGAAGCTACGTTGAAATATACGGTTACATAATCTTAGTTCATGCCTCACAGTTACCGTAACATATTTGGCTGCTCGACGAATTGAATGTCAAAACATTCTATGTATTATATAGTGTGTTGATTTTGATCTTTTATATACTAGCTATATTCTACAAGATTAATTTCTGACGAATATGTTTTAGAAAATGTATAAAGGGAACTATGAAATGTTCAATACAGGACAAAAAGTGGTGGAATCTGCTTGCCGGATCTTTCCGGATTCCTCCGGATTCTACAGGATCCGCCAATATCCTGCAAACGGATTCCACCACGTTCTGTCCTGTGCATGCAAAAGAACCATGGTAATACTTATAACTATAAATGTGAATACATGTACATGTTTTGCTACGGATATAAGAACATATTCAATTGAGCTTCATTGAACAAAAGATCGAGCATGAAGGGGCCCCATGTCTTGAGAAAGACGTTAGCTGGACAGGTTATGGTTAAAATAAAGGTGAAAGATGAGAAGTTGCACAATAATGGACAGAGAGGAACATCTACAGTCTTATTAAAGTACACTTCTGACGTCATTATGTTGTTCTATCTCTCCATTATTTTCCAGTAATGGACAGTTGCACGGGTGACTTAGGGTTTAAGCTGTAGTAACTGTATTCTGATTTGTTGACTTATGCCACGCACGGAACTACTTTACGTTAGAACGCCTTACAAATATTTTTTTAACACTTTTTTAAAATCTGAAATTGTTGATACCGAAAGGGGGATTCGAACCCGGGACCTCTTGTTTGCTAACCTACCTCGCTAACCATTGTGCTATGGAGGAACCATACTTTCGGATGTAATTTCTTTTGGGTCATGTCTAGCACGTCGGATTGAGTGAAGCTGCACGTGCAAGTTGGGGGAAGCACGCTTTCGCGCACATTTCACCAACTCCATGGTTTGTTGTGGTGTCGATTTCATTTGTGGTTGGGTCATCGACTCGTTGACTCAATATATTATATAGTTCGTGATTAAATGACTTGCTACACACATACTTTATGTTTCTTCACATAAGCAATAACTAGAGTGTACTTAAGTAGGTTAATGTCCTCGTAACTCTCCATTCCTTGAAAATAATGGGCCTCGGCCCTAACGGGCCTTGGCTCCATTATTTTCAAGAAATGGAGAGTCACTTGGACATAAAAGAGCCATCACGGATGTTGATGAAAATATCAAAATTTTTCCAAAAATCCATCTCCGTGAAATAAATACACTTAATTTTTCCCTAATTTTTCCAACTTAAAATAAGCCGAGAAATTGCATTAATTAGTAAAGGTGTTTTCCAGTCTAAATATAGATCCAGTCTATTATTTTCAAGCGCAAAGCATTATGGTCTAGCTCACACACAGTAAAAAAAGACACGGAAGAATAAAAAAAATATGAGCAATGAAAGATATCGAAATATATATTTGTTTGGCGGTGATTTAATTCACTATTTCATTTAATTATGTATTTGATACAGATATTATAATAATTGTTTTACCCAACTAAGTATTTTTCTTGAATTTTATAATTAATGAGAGTAAAAATTTGTCATAATTTGCTGGTCTTATAAAAAGAACATTAAACAGGAAATAATTTGTATAGTCTCAGGACATTTAGAAACATTGTTTGCAAAGCAATCGTCACATTCAGTAATGTGTGACAAGGGTAACTTGCAAGAGAGACACGTGAAGCACGTGCAGCATATTGGTTGTTATGGCGACTTGCGCTAGAGACGAGCCTTCACGCTTCGGAAGCGCTTGCTGTTTATGTAGAACGTATTACGCAAAAAAGGGGATTCTGTTTATATACGTCAGATACCCTTAGCGCGCGCTAGTCGAAGTGGTACTTCTCTTTGAAACCAAATTGCAATACAGTGTCGTGATATGAAAATTATTTAACATATGCCATGTTGTAGATAAAAGATTTCTCTGGCGAATGACGTTATAAGTATATTTTCCAAAAAATTGAAATACTAACATCCGTGATGGCTCTTTAACCGTTACATCTTAAACAACCAATGTCAATCATAAACAACTGTTAATATTGTCTGTCTAACGTAATGGTGTCACAAACCATAGTAAAGTCGGCACAAAAAAGGCAGATAATGCATACTTAGTTTCAGGAAAATATGTCACCTAAGATTGTATATGACATTGAGATACATGTTTGTTTAATTTTCTACAGTTTATGATCAAATCATAAACAAATCTTCGGGTTTGTGTGTGTTATTTTGATATCACAATTCCTAGTCATGATACAAACGTGACTAGATTGCTCTAATGTGTTATAAGTTGAAAATATAAGTTAATTAATTAAGTATATTGTCATCAAATAAGTCAGCGCCAAACATATAATACAGGACCCATATTTTCGAAGCTCTCTTAGCGATAAGATAATCGTAAATGCCATACATTAACATTGGCTTACGACTATCTTAGCGTTAAGAGAGCTTCGAAAATATGGGCCGAGGACATTACAGCTAAATCAAGAACATATCCTAATATATATATATATATATATATCTTTATGGTTCTCAAGTGAGCTTAACTACTTCTCTTTGTTACGTTATTTAAACGTTGAGAATACTTCACTTCAGCTTCAACTAAAACTAATGCCAAATGTGATGTTTGTTTGACACCATAAGCCTTTGTAGATTCCCTTCTGACATCCAAGATGATAATGTTTTCCGTTCTGTGTCCCTAAGAGGATCACCTTATGGATAGGAAGGATTTAAAGTTACTCTCACCCGTCTCTCTGTTGCTTTCATTTCACCCGTTCTGTCTTATTTTGATAGGCCGTTTTATTCATTATTGCTCGTTGACATTTGCAAGTGTACATTTGGAGTTGATTCTTAAGATCATGGAAGTACATGGAGAGATTTGAGCGTTTTAAGCTACATCATTTCTGAAACAACGAATATTAAGAGAATACTTTTGCGAGAGAAGTGTCTGTGCTGATACATGTATATCCATATGATATAAACAGTATTCATTGGTACATCAACATAGCGAATGCGGATTTCAAACTGCAATTACTGTCAATTTTACCCATGGCTTTTGACCGTTTTTCAACATTCTTCCAAAAAACATATTGCATTGAAAAACATCAGTAATTGCCAGAAAATGTAAAATGAAAGAGAAACTATTAAGATTTTCAAGTTATTTTCATTTAATTGTAAAATTACAATTTACATTTTGGGTAATTATTCAAGAGATACTGTTTTGAAGAATTATTTGGCTTTAATACCTGTCAAAGATCACCAAAATTCAAATCAGAAGGAATATTTCACACAAATCATGTACATGATCAAAGGAACCGCAGATTGATGAGACTCATTCGCTAGTTTAGATTAAGTAACAAAACATCCCTTTGTGTGATAGTTTGTACAAATGAAAGAGAAATAATCCATTAAAAGTTTCATTTTTCAGTCGTAAGACTCTTAGATTCGCAATTCAGGAAACATATCATTTTGAATTAAGGATGTCCGCTCCTTCCTGTTGAACTTAACAAATGAGAGTAAGTAAAGCTTTTTCTCTTCTTTATTTACTTCATGATATTTTTCATCATCTACATACTTTTAAAAAACAAATGAAATAAAGAAAATGTGACTTTAGAACCTCTAAAGAGTGCTTAAACAGCATAAATGGCCTAAATTTGACTAAAAAGGGGGGCTTCAGGTACATTTTGTGTCAAAGCTTAAAAAAACCCACACTACCACATATATTTTTTCATCGATTTCGGTAGGGTAACATGAACTTTGTAACATATCAAAAAACGAAAAAAAAGTTTAATACTAGAAATGTAGTATTTAAAGTTTTTAGCAGTTTTTTTCTCATTTTCCCATAGACACCCATGTTAAAATTTTACTTTACCCCACTATCTTACAGGCGTCATATCTCGAAAAACTCCACACTACCCCCTATTTTTTAATGCTGATTTTCCAATCATAAACTTTGATCGTTTAAAAAATATAAGTTAGAAAAAGGTTTAATGCTATAAATTTGAGGAGCGAACATCCTTAAATAGCAAATGAACATAATTACATCACATTTCGTCTCACTGGTGTGTTTCAAAAGTAAAGTAAAATCACATCAACAAATCTCCAATAAAGACCAACTGATGTTTGAATGTGCAAATGAAACTTAAAATCTCGTATTAAACATTAAATATGGTTGTATCTAAATGTCACCTCCGTTATCATGTCAAATGAGAAGTGTTAACAAATGTCATCAATGGTTTATAGGTTTTTGAAAATATTACTGGAATTGATGTAGTGACAGCTTTACTTACCGCAATCCAGAGGGATACTCTCCCGTGAAACATCCAAATGCTAAGGAGATGTGTCTACAAAAGCGAAAGAAATGAAACATTGATTTTCAACTGTCAGCTTCAATTCAATACATTTAACCTGACATTAACATCAATAGTGTCTGTCTGTATTGGATGGTAAAATCTTCCCAAAAGTAAATAGGAATAAACAAAGATGACGCTACATTGATTAGCTTTAGAAGAAATGTCATGTGTAATTATAAGGAATGTTTTATTTAATGACATGATTTAAAAAAAAATATGTAATCGAGATTGTCAAATATTTCGCTTTTGTATTCTGAAAGCAGACCACATTTGATTGAACGTCACTGTTTAATATCCTTATTCATGTGTTTATTTTGCATCACATTTGTTCGTATACGTAATTAACTAAAACAACCAATGCAAATGGAAATTAAGACGCAATAATGTCTATTATACATACAGTTAAGTCAAATTTATATCATTTTTGAAGAATGAAATAAGTTCAAGACAGCTGTGCTGCTATGCATTGCTAACTCATTGTGAAACTGTATTCCAAGTTAGTTTAGTTTTGCATCCAAACGTATAATTTATATAATTCAAATGCCGAACCTTTTTATTTGAAGCCGAACGCGCGTATCAGTCTGCCAAATCATACACATCCAAAAAATTATACTTTTATATAGGTAGAAACCTTGAAGAGTGAGTGAAGAGTTGAACAATAGAGTGAACAACATTGATTCCAAACTCTGCAATCTAAATTATTATACACTGCATCAAATCTCATTCCAATCATGAGCGTTTACCATTATACATATCACCTAAACCAGTGTGTAGTGTAGGTATACACAGTGCATAGGGTGTTCCTTAATTGTCACCTGACCAAGTTTCCTTCATCCGTGAACACCTCAGATTGATATGTACACAACCAAAACTGTGCAGGTATAATTTGTGTGATTTGAACAATCTCAGAATTCTACTCTAAGCCATTTTTTAAATTCCGTAGTTACAAAATCTAGTCAGTAGATGTTTTCCTTTGACAAATATCATGCTTATTTCATCAACGAGGTAAAACATAATTTACTGTATTTATCATATGCTTCTCTCGTTGGAATTGTTGTAAGTTCAAAATTGATTCACGTTTATGCTTCTTGGGACACTCTCACTTCGCAACGCCGATGTCGTTGTATTGACTTATAGGTGAGCATATTCATAAACATGAGGTTATTCCGCTGTGATGTGTTCACTGTGGTACAATTGGTGATATCCATCTGTAACAATGAAAAAACATTCCTCATAATTAAGAAACATGCCATATGAGATCACTAGAGTGACGATAAATGTTATTTGAAACATTTTATCATGCAATTAAATTACTAAATTGTTCACTCTGCAGCTGCCGTTATGCATATAAATCATTATCATATATTTAATCATCGTGAAAACCAATGTACATTTAAACAATGCTAATGCAATGATTTGAAAATGAAAGGACATCTTCTGCCTCACGCTATTTTACAGATCGCATGCAACTCTATGTTCAATGAAATCAACAGTGTTCGTGCACAAGACAGTTGCATGTGCAGACATAAAGGTCAATAAGGTTCAAGTGAAGAAGAACATCAGGGAACGTGTGGTGATCAGCGCCATTCATCTCCACTGATAACACTGAGTCAATCTTACGGGTCGATCTGATGGACGGATATGCAAGATTGATATTTAATGGATTGAGTGCTGTCAGAGTCAGGACGCATCATTCATCTGCACTGACAACAAAGAATGAACCTAGCGAGTCAACGTGTACCTTGATGGTCGGACAAGCCAGGATATTATTTAATGGAATGACTTCTATCAAGCGTCAGTTCAGGAAAAGGTCCGTCTTATTAAAGTCAAGGATTCCTAGATATTGTCTGACAATCATTAGATGGCGTTATGTATTAGATGAATTAGATAATTACAATAGTTCGTACTTTATATGATAATAATAGAGTGTTAGATAAATGTACTGATAATGGACCACTGAGACTGATAGATGCGTTATAAATCTTGTTATTCACAAACGGATCCACATTACTTCGTGGACGATCTGCAGGGCTTTAAAGGGGCAGTAGCATGGTTTTTCGCTGAAATGTATTTGAAAAATAATGTCACCAATAGGTAGACACATTTCTCTCTTCGGAAAATCAAGTTAAAAAATGAGTGGACAGGTTTCCATAAAGCCATGGTCATTCATTTGCCATTCGAAATAATACAATGTGTTCACAACAAAATGGCCGCCATGCATTTTTTGTTTCATACGCAACACCGTTATTACCACTACGGATAATTGGTTTGAGTAATAAGATGTTTTATTACCTTCTAAATTAATTATAAATGACATACACCATCTTTATAAATGGAAAATTTGAAAAAAATAAAATTTGAGAAAAACGTGCTACTGCCCCTTTAATGTAGATGGGACAATGTTTATCAAAATTTCGTGATGTGTAGTGTTTAAAATAATGTGTTCTCACTGAAACATACGGAACTATTTAAATTGCATTTCAACACTGTCAATGACTCTCAGGGGACTTCATTGTGTAAACCTTTCCTTATGTCTAACAGTAATAACAAAGACTACCAATGTTAGAAGAAGAAGAAGAAGAAGAAGAAGAAGAGTTTTATTCAATATGTATGGCAGAATGACCAAGAGTACAAGAATGAAGGAAATATTGAGCACATGTACAGGTGGTGAAGGATTATACAGGTAAATTGTGTTTAAGATAAATGGCAACATTTTTCAATTAAGGACTTCAACTGTGAAAAGTTTGAAACACAATTTATACACTACTCACGACACTCAAGATATTATACTAAAGGTATCTTTTCAAATCAATTAATATGTTAGTTGATTGGTTTCGTTTGATAGACATCGCGGTGGCAGTGTAGATAGATGAAGAGGATGTTTAAAGTAGGTGTTCCTGAGTATATGGGCTCGGATCATATACACCATGTGATCAACCACAACAGCGCAGCTGCGTTATGCTTAGTGATCTATTGTTGGAGAAGAACTTGGACTCGTTTGAAAGAGAACTAGCAGTTGTCATTAACCCCCGCTGCATATTAATATTTCAAAATTGAACAGTAAAGCCAAGGTCATCGAAATCTAATCAGGCCAGAGGTGTCGGCTTGTTTACCTTCGAAAGGTAATTCTTCACAACCAGGTTTTTGGTAATTATTCACAGCCATAGAAGAGGCGGGATAGCACAGTGGTTAGCGCGTTCGTCTTCGGAGGTCCTGGGTTCGAATTCCGCCAGGGGCACGACAAATTTGTCTGCAGTAGAGAACTGTTCTACACGCAGTAAGGTTTGGGTGCAATGCTAGTATCACCCATGGTATCACCCATGGTTCGTTAGTTCCAGACGTTGCTCGCAGGCTTCACCGCAGTGCATTGCCACATGGCAGCCGCGATATAAGTGAAATACTCTTGAAAGCGGCGCTCAGCCCAAACTCACCTCACCTCACCTCACAGCCATAGAGTATCGTTTTAGGAACCATACTACGTCATACCTCAACACATGTGAAGAGGGGTCTTGGCTAGAACCGTTCAATCCAATAGACCCTGAGTTGACATTCTGTCTTTCTTTCTGACAATACTTTTCACTTCTACTGTTTATTGAAACCGGATCGCGTATGTCACATATCATCTGAAGCTATTCATCCTGACAATAACCGTTTTCACTAGCTCTAATTGACAGCTGAGCAGTGTTAAATCACACAGTTGAATTGATGTAATGTGATTTGTCACTGACGTGAAAGGAATCGTTTCCACTATATTACACAATGAATCTATACAATACTGAAACATTCAGTGGTTGCTCCACGTGATTATAACATGTGTTTGTTTATCCGAATTTTACATGTATGTTTTTAGGAAATTATATTACCGTTTTTTTCACATTCAACAGGCCTGTTCAGTAAGTCAGACCTTTTAGATATCTTAGATTGGTCTAACCATATTTTATTCACAATGAAAATGATTAGGAACAAGTTCTCAAACATAGAATACCTTCTCCTTTGTATGTACATAGTGAATTTACATTTTTTGACATAAAGGACATAACTGACAGTAGTGAAAGAAGAGTAAATATCCCTTCGATATGTGAAACGATGTTCTCAGTGAAATGAACAAATGAATTTAGCAATAATAATTGAGGTCGCTAAAATTTCTCAACGTTACATTTACGAGTCAATAACTACTAAAACGATGTTACTCAATTACAATCTAACTGCGAAAACCTACTTCTTAATGAAGATTATTTCAATCGAAGAATGCAAAGTTATAATTAAGTAATATTTTCATGTTAATCAAATAGGATTATTTAAGTTAATCATGATTGGAAGTATATATTTTATTGAATGACATACATGATAAAAAATGTTCCCACTTATCAAGGTGACAACGATTTCATAATGATTCTTCAGAAACTACGGTTAAATGTGCATCCATTGTGTTTCATAAAATTTGATTTGGCTTTAATACGTTCCAACACACCATATGTGCTGTTTACAACACAAACAAATTCACTCAGCTTGCATATTCATCCCCGTTTGCAAAAAACATCATACTTACTAGTTTCCAATTAAAATCGAGTAACATCATTATGCATGTGCAGAAATCGAAAGTGCATGTTCTATTTACATGCACAGTAGTTAAATGACCTATTAAACATTATCAACCCAATTTGTTATTTTGTCTGGTTTAAATAAGATTAAACAATTACGTTTGACTCATTGGCGCGCGCCACACGCGGTGCATCGTCCGGTTTTTGATCTGAAATCGATAATTTTACCTCCACATCGTCAATATACTAAGTTGAGTATCATCAAAATGGTAGTTTTTGGTAACAGTTGGCACTTCCCGATAAAGTAAGACCATTTATAACGATTGGCATATTTGACCCCCAAAAACACAATGGATGTACCTTTAACATCCTGTTTGTCATTAAAAATAGGTAAGAAAATACAATCACAGTAATCTTGTAAGTATTGTTGGCTACGAAGCGAAATATAAGAGGACCCTATATTGCACATGATATATCCATGCTTGAACATATGTTACTGAACCTATGACGTCAATGTCCAGGACAATTACAAACTCATTTGTCAACTAGTATATACAACCAACTGCTCTTGAGAACCAATCAGAAAAGAATAATTTCAAAGCTTGATTTTCGAAGCGTAATTATCATTTTAATCTATGACTAAATAAGAAGTTTCTCAAACGGGCGGCAAAAATCTGAAAATCCCATAGACGTTACACAGATAATTTTCAAAAGAATATATAAAACCATATGACAAAGCACATGATTTGAGAGTGAGTGAGTGAGCTGGGGTTTAACGCCGCTTTCAAGAGTATTTCACTTGATATAGCGGTTGCTAGTATTATGGCAGGGAGAAAGTACGCAACGCCATGTGGCTATGCACTGCGTTGAAACCTGCGAGCAGCGGCTGGAACATGATTTGAGATATAACCCACGAATTGAGTCAGGTGCATGTTGGGAAATTGATCTTGCTGTTCAAGTGAATATCGATATCTTTATACATATACACTTATTGGTAGTGGGTATTCTTGTTGTTTGGTGATCTCTGAAAACATGTTTTAAACACCATTTATTCTACAGGCTTGCAGTATAAAGGAAATAGACTATTCAGCTATACCTGATCAATATAGTCAAAGAGAATTTAAAGGGGAAGTAGCACGTTTTTTCGCTCAAATAATTCGATGAAATGTATTTGAAACATAATTTTACCAGTCGTAAAACACCATTCTCTCTTCGGAAAATCAAGTTAGAAATGCGTTTACATGGCTAAGTAAGGCTATGGGAATCTGTTTTTGTCATTCGAAATAATAAAATGTGTTCACAATAAAATGGCCGCCATGCAATTTATGCTTTATTCGCAACACCGTTATCACTACAACGGATACTTGGTTTGTGTAATAAGATGTTTTACCCTCTTAAGTAATTTTAAATGGCACACATTATCATTATAAATAGGAAATTTGAAAAAATAAATTTTGCAAAAAACGTACTACTGCCCCTTTAACGTGGGGAAGCACATGGTGACTGATGGAAATGTTATGAACTCTGGGCGACCAGCATAGTTCATCTCCACTGACAACAGACACCGTCTGGAGAGAAAGGTACGTCAGTATGATATCGGAGAGATTGACTGCTGTCTATGGTCAATGTAGCAAGGATTACATCCCACTTAGACCTCGTTGCCCGTAGCAACCATTCATAAAAGTGTCCTGTTCATTTTCGATATGAGGACTGTTTCGTCCAAACAGTCCTGACAACTGATACACGGACACTTCAAACTACTTTTAAACAAGATTAGTTACAGTTTATCAACAACAATGGTATAAACATTAGGCTAAACGTTTGATTGACGAAGTTCGAGACGTAAGAAAACGAATTTATTTGATGTAATACTCAAAACGGTTTGGATTTAAATACTTGAATCTATTGATTGACTTCTGCCAATAATAAACTGGAAAGAATAGACCTATATGTAACAAATAATTAAAACAGTACTTTGATATATTTTCTACAACAAATTCACAACAACCGTAATGTTAAGAAAGTCATGTTAGGAAATATACACAACATTTTTTTTATAAGAATATCCAAGTTACCTAAATATTGAAAATCCAACCGATGTTAATATCATTTAGAAGCCACCTTCAATTTCCATTGTCACAGAGCCACGCCGATAAGGCCTAGGCGACCTCATTCTTGCGAAGCTATCTAGAAATTGACAAATTGTGAAATGTCGTCGTAAATTACCCGTATGTTCGTGAATTTCACGAACTTGCAGATCTTTGAACATTTACTTCATGCGCCTAATTTGACACGCGAGAATCACATCAGCATCTTCATTAACAAACAAACGAAAACAGGTCTTGTTTGGTATAAACACTTTTGGGTACAGCGAGCGCAACAATGCGGACAGGTTGACAACACTTCTGTTATGTTTATATTTATTCATCATTGTTTGTGAGTATGACTTGTAGTCTTGGTTAAGAAAACATTCTAATATAGTTGTTTTCTTTAATAAGAAATATCAAACTTGGCCGCAATATAGGTCAACCATGAAGGTTTCACAAGCATACATTAAACTACAGTTTGCCTTTAAAAAGTAATACAGTACTGGAATCATGAACAATGTTGTTGCATTGATGGTAACGATTACACTATTTCCTTTGTACAATTTAGGTATATAGAACTAGTTAGTATTCCTTTATCACCATTGTTGAATATCAACTCTCTTTTTCTTTTCGTTTCCTTTTATCAACGACATGATTATGTTCGCATGGTCTCTGATTTCAGAAATTTATTCCCGAAGGTTTCTATATAGGTTGTTTGTGTTTCACTTGTTATATCAGGAAGAACGTCCTTAAAACATGAGGCATTTGCAGCGGATGTACTTTTATAATATACGTTCATAAGACATATATATATAGTGGTCGCCAAATTCTTAGATATATCTTGTCAGGATAGTTTTTCGGGATGCACACTTCAAGTCTGATAGATAGAGCCATAAATCGCCATAAAATTATGTCCAAGTCTTTCCAAAAAATATAACTGTGCCTTAAAACAGCCCGAACCTGGGCTTTTTCAGTTTTTCAAAAATCCCGTTTATCAGTTGTAAGTTTTAAATCTATATTTGTATTTTGTGTGTGAGCATACAATAGGATTATGTGTGTACAACAACTTGCAGATGGTCCGATGATCAGGTTACAAGCAAATGTTTAATCAAACTAAGTGTTAAAAAATCCACACAATTGATCAAAATAGTTTTAATTTGTCCACTTCCGATTTTAGACTTCGATTCATTAAGCACACAACTGACAATGAAGAAAAGTTACACTTTTAAAGAGCACCATGCACTTATTTACGTTTGATAGTACGGATGTCTACTTGTTTTAGAAGTTGCCGAGTTATACATTGATTATTCTTCCTTAAAGAAAGTCGACTACACTGTAGGTGATCGTAAAATAATGATCCAATTTCACTTGCCCTCTGTCTTTGAATTCAAAGCCTTTCAAACCTAATTATTAGTATAATAAGAAACCTATTACTCATCGTTTGTAAACCTGGCTGATCCCACCAATAAAGAATCAATAATGAAGAACTCATGGCTATTACATCAAAAGCAGGAGTTTAATGATTCTACTAGCCTTCGATTATATATACCCCATTCGACAGTAATGTTTCTATCATCAGAGGAAGGAGTATCTGGTTCATGTCACTAAGCGCCTGTCTGTGGTGGGTAACGACTGAAATGAAGACTTATTGCTCATTGATTACAACGAAATACAATTCTGAAGACGGCAATCTCTTGTCAAGACAATTGTCTGAATAATTACAGACCGACTAATTCAATAACTCTCAGAAAGAGTCATGCAAATAATGTACTATCACTGTTAATAAAAAAAGGCAGAACAACATGTTAATAAAGTTAAATTATAAAATTACTGTTTTATTTAAAAAAATAATTTATGTGTTGTTCATACTTGCTAAATAAGTAGATGCCTTATTTGATTTGTAAAGGTTGCTAATCATTAGATGGTGATGTCCATTATAATTCGTCGGCATTCAAACTCATGTTATTGGCTGGACAAATGACATTCTATACTTGTTAACAATGCTTTCCTCTAAATTCACATTTTATGTAAAATATTTCAATTTGATCATATACTTGCATTTCGCAACGTAAAATCCATTTGTTTTCTCGTGATATTTATAACTAAATTAATGTAGCTTTAAAGGAATTTTAGGGGGGCTTTTCCACTCTTAAACTCTGAGCATTGCATGCGACGTTTATATCAGCTCACAGTGCACTGTCGTTAGTGCAATGAGCTGCTCTCCTTGCAGCATTTATTGCAGTCTTATGGGTTTATAATTTAAGCTACGGCACTCTCTTCTCACAGAGGTAACTTTCTTCCGATTTCCAATCCTAACATCTGTTCAACATCGTCCTGAATTTCAATGCTCAAGAAAAAAAACCTCTCGTACGGTGGAATCTCATATTGTATCCCTGCTTTTTTTTGTTTAAGTTTTGGATAAAGTTTATTAACCATAAATAATGATTACAACAAAAAGACAGACAATGCCACTAGGCAAAAGTTCCGGGGTCATTATCTCCTTGCCTTCAACAAGAGAGGCGTTAGTGTCAGTAGAAGCTCTGCCATCGTCCATGGACTCATCCCCGCTACTGCCCACTCTAAGTGGTACGTTTTTGTCACGTGTTGCATCAGCATATATGGCTTTGTCCCCTTCTTAGCGAGCGTAGAATCAACCTTGGTCCTGTTAGCCGTGCAGTCCTTTCGTGTGTGGCCGACCTTTTCACAACAAAGGCAAAGAGGTTGCCTCCCAAACATAGTAACAAGTATCTGGAACTTGTCATCTAACACTGAAACGTTGACGATGTGGGGAACTTTGGCCGATTGTTCCTGTTTGTGCTCCAGCACCACTTCGTATGTGCCCAAAGACACTCCAGTAGCTTCCATGTCAACGGACATCTCCTCACATGAACCACCTTGCCGTACTGTTGAAAAATGTTTGCAAGAAACAGCTCGCCTTAGGCCTCTGGGAGCCAGTGGATCCTTAAGACAGATCTTACTCTGTCAACACAAACAAAGGTCGCAGACAGGTCGGCAGTCAGATCCTTCTTCTCGTAGGAGTTCATCTTCTCAGCAATTCCATTCTTTGTGAAAGTCACGTACCATTCATTGGCCTTACTCCTTTTGGTAATCCGACTTATACAGTTCTTTCCATGAATCCTCGTCAGGTGATGATTCAACATTTACCTCTCTACAAAGAAACAGTCTCTTCCAAAGATATCACCTTCACTTCACGATCCCGAACTGTAGTGTCAACGGAGCCATGAGGTGCAACTCCCTTCAAAGAAACAACTGACTTCATCATCGTGTAACGGGAACAAATAGGGGGCGTCCGAAAACAAAGGACCTAAGTCCAACCACCCTGAAGACCTGTATAAAGAAAATGACTCAATACAACCCGCGGATTTTTGCAGAGATCAATATGGTCAATAAGCATCAATATGCTCTGTATCATTGAAAACTCATCTCATCCTCATTTCAGCGGCCATATCGACCGATTAACTTCGGAAATCTAAGCATTTGACTCTTAAGGGTCTTGCTAATTAGCATATGTCATTCGAATATGATCTTGGTTGGGCATTGTCTCTGATTCAGTCTCCTTTATTTATCGGCAAATTTATGATCAATTATTATCACAAAATCAAAAGCATGTTTCGATGAAAACACAGTAAACGTGAAAACGTTTATGTTACGTTTATTTCATCATTATGACGTGTTAATGGCAAATGTCACTTGTACAACGGCGTCGCTGATTGCACAACTAGATTCAATTGTAACCAATAAGAACTACGCATTTCTTCACTCGGATTCAGACATAGACATAGACATGGAACAAAGGTAAAAAGCGGAAATCTGAAGGGAGTAACCTCTGAATGAAGCTACGGTGGTGTTGGGAGTTTGTAGAATAGCAGACATCAAAACAGTGAGTTAGGAACCAAAACAATGGATTACATCTTAGCTCCTTGCAGCGTTTTCTGCACCCTTTTGGGTCTACTTAAGCTACAGTGATGTTTGGAGGTTTGTAAAATAGCAGACGCCAAAAGGCGGGAACCAAAACAATACTGAAGTAGATCTTAGCAATGTAATTTCAAGTCAAAAACATCAAAGCCAAAGAGGGTCCTTACGTATACTAATGCTTAACTTTTTCTATAAGAGCTAAAATTTGCAAAACTGCACATCTATCCGGAGGACTTGATATCACCTCCTGGCATCTACAACCCATGCATTCGAGCATGTTTTTTTCCGGATGTTGCCTCTAAGTACGAGGGACGTGATATCTCATCCTTCGTATGGAAAGAGTTAAACTCTCAATTTACCTTCGTATCAGCCCATGTTTTTATGTGTAAAGTACTGGGCAAGTGTTATTTCATGTATAAAAAGATGTAAACTCAACTTTCATGCAGAGTAAATTCTTCTGACGTTTGTCACTTATTAAGAGTTTATTATAATAGAATATTTATAATGCGCACATATCCATGCACAATGCATGCTCAAGGCGCTACACAATTATTACCCTGAAGGAATTGTACTTTCGGTGCCGCCTATGAAGCGCTCCGCGCGACCGTATAGGTCCATACATTTCCATGTCCAGGTACCCATTTGTACAGCTGGGTGGACTGAGTGCAATGTGGATGAAGTGCCTTGCCCAAGGACACAACACAGTGTAAGACCCAGGCCACAAATGTTTGGTGTCTCCACCGGGATTCGAAACCGGGCCGTTGGCGTGAGAGGCAGACATGCTAACCACTACACCACAATGTTTTTCAGTTGCAGGTAGCATGTATTCAAGCAAAATTCATGTCTGCTACTCATAAGTTTCCATTTGATACGTACTACGTGTGTCATGATGTTATTCATGTCTTGAGTAAATAATCTCATGGTAAGTAATTCATGTCAGAGTAAAATAACTATTCTATGCAAGTACATATTACTGAGAGTTCACTTATATTCAGAGATAGTTTGCTGGTAGTGTTGACTTTGTATAATGATTATGTAAAACAGCGCTGTAGTTTACAGAGTGTGTATTTTGTTTGTTGCAGAAAGTGGCTGTATTTCAATTTGGGGGGCGGGATAGCGCAGTGGTTAGCGCGTTCGGCTTCGGGTCAAGAGGCGTTCGGCTTCGGGTCAAGAGGTCCGGCGTTCGAATCCCGCCAGGGGCACGCTGTCTGCAGTAGAGAACTGTTCTACACGCAGTAAGGTTTGGGTCGATTCTACACAGAATTTCCCACCCATAGTTGGCTAGTTCCAGCCGTTGCTCGCAGGTTTCAACGCAATGCATAGCTACATGGTGTTGCGGGCTTTCTCCCTGTCATAATATTAGCAGCCGTGATATGAGTGAAATATTCTTGAAAGCGGCTTTTAACCCCAAATCACCTCACCTGTTTCAATTTGATTGAGTACAAGTTCATAAAATCCTCTTTAAGTATCTTGCCTACAGCAACACGACAGTTATTCGTCTCAGGGTCTCCGGATACAAATACACTGATGGAGAAGGTTGATACCCCTTTGTATGTACTTATATTATTCTCCACATAATGGCATATGAAGCCTATACTAGCCTAATGAATCTATTACTTCACCTTTTTAACTTTACAACAAAATTTAAAACCCATTTCTCAAACCCAGGATACAGTCGTCTGAGATACAATCAAGAAGCTTAAGGGATCCAGAAATACGCTAGAGCCGAGATCTTCAAAGTGATACCAGAGAAGCCGAGCGAGAATTAACTTCTACTCAATAGACCCATGTGTGATTCCCAAGACCTCTAAACTGAAATGATAGATTACTCCATTCAGTTGGGGCCACTTTGTATAAATGTAGTCAAGCTTATGCTTCCCATTTAATTACCTGAACTTATAACTCATCTCCGCCCCACTCGACAAACACCTACATGTATCGGATGGTTCTTCCTGCAGGGATTATTGCAAGTTGATAATCAATATATTTTGCAAAATAAAATAAAATTAGTTTGCGTTTTGGTGGTGTGAACATTTTGAATGAAATGCTCGAGGTTTTTAGGGGAAACACCTGTTCTAGGAGTATATATAGCACCTCGTATTGTATCCGTCGGTGTAGTCTTCTAATGTACATGGCTATCACCAGATTTGAAGATATGTGGTTATGTCAATGAGATGAGTTCATATCTTTTGTGTATATAACAGGTAAAATAATCAACTAAATCTTGGAACATTCATTTATCTAAGGATATACCAGTTAATGATGTTTGCCTTTAAAAAAGCTTATTAAGGTCATTGTTGCTTACATTATGGGAATACACCAGAAAAAAACCTGATAGTTCTTTTATTATTTTCAGACAAAAGCAGCATTCTAATATTTCAATGCTCTGTCCAATTTGGTATTTTTAGCTTGTGGCATGGCATGGCGTTCGGCGACCCGTCGTAAACGTTTCGCTTTTTCGACTTCTCCTCCAGAACCAATGACTCTAGAGAGCCGAAATGTTGTGTGCAGACTCCTTGGCAAATCTGAAGGGAGTAACCTCTGAGGGAAGAGAATGAGGTCACAGATGAAAAGGAAAGCAGTTGACTTTCGGAAAGGGTCGCGGGGGACGGGGAGGCTGCCCACCTGAATCACTCAGTGATGTGGTGCATAAGGTATTTATATTGATTTAATAATTATAACTTTTGGCAATTATTAGTCTTAACTAGAATGCATTTACAAATATATCATTGGTTATTAAACAGATAAATAAAGTACTCTTTTTGAACAATGATTACATTATAACTTAGATTAAAACAGTAAACGACTGTTTCGAATCATGTACATTACTTTTCTTCGGTAACTATTTTTGCCATCAATGAAATATGGCACCACTATTAAAAGTTGAATTTGTGTGTACATTGCAGGTGGTGGCATTGATACAATCTTGTCAAATTGAAGGTGTATCTGGAGGAATGAAAATGGTGTTACATGAGAGGTTGTTTGATCTTCTGTTCATTGTTTATGGGTTAGGGTCCCATATCACGCCCCAAGGATTCATAAAAGAGTTAAATGAGTAAAATGTGTAACAATTTACTGTTATGTATTAAGATAAGATAAGATAATTCTTTAAAGATGCATCCATTGTGTTTCAAAAAATCGTATTTGGCTTTGATACGTTCCAACTCACCACATGTGCTGTCTACAATACAAATAAATTCACTCAGCTTGCATATTTATCCCCAATTAAACATTATAAACTAAAATTTATCTTCATGTCTGTTATAAATAAGACTCATTGACGCGCGCCTCATGCGGTGCGCATGCCTTGTCCGGTTTTCGATCAGAAATCACTACTTTTGTATTCATATCGTCAATATGCTCAGTCTATTATAATCAAAATGGTACTTTTCGGTAACAGTTTGTTCTTCTCGATAAAGTCACACCGTTTATAACGATTGCAATATGTGACTCCCAAAAAAACAATGGATGTACCTTTAACGTCCATTGGAATTTTTTTGTACACTGTTTTCAGGCAAAATATCACATAGAGATAAAGATATCACATAAACACCATTTCATCTATATGTAATAGTAATACATTTCTCCAAAGATTGTAAGTTTTTTTTTATCATGTATCATGATTTTGGGAATATACCTTAACATGGTTAAAACTATAGGTTATTTTGAGCATTGTTCAAGAATGTTGATATTTGTTTTTTAAAGCATTGAATTGTTTCAAGCAGTTATAATTGCATAATATAAATCTCTTATTCTGATTTAAGAAGTTATTAAACACTAACTCACTCAATACAGTGACAGAGCCAACAGCTTTTTTTCAAACTTAGATAATAAAGTCCTGATGAACTACAGGGCCCATCGCTCTTTTAAAATTTGTTTTTGAGTTTTATAGTTTTAATAACGGCTAGCTGTATATTATTTCATTACTTTCATTGATGAACAGTATTGAATGATGTAGTTATTTTGTATGAATGTAAATGAAAATGTTAAAATTTAAATGCATTTTTGTGTTGAAAATGTTTATAGATTTGCTGTTAATAATTGTAGATTTTTTTTATTTTGATTGATACAGTGTTTGAGCTGTTTTATTTATCCATGAATTATTTATATGTGCTATATGATTTATTATTTTTTTTATTTAAAAATACTTACAATATGTGAATGTTTGTAGTATGAGGTTTCTGTGGATGGTGTGCCCATCATTTACACCCCCATTGTACAAGATAGGAGGGTCATCCTCTCTGTCAACTACTCCTGGTGGCTCTGCACAGGGGTTGTCCGCACAGAAACTGCGCAATTTAAAAGCAGCCATTATAATGGCGATACATCTTTCTGGAGCAAACCACAGGCATCTACTTGATTTGTGCAATCACCTACAAGAAAATCATTTTTGAACTGATTTCTGTTTTATTGTATTCATTATATTTGTTTAAATTAATAAAGGAATATATTTCGCAAGGTCCGGCATTTATACCAGTTTAACAAGTAACTTTTTAAAAGAACATATGAACTTTATTACTTAATAATATGTGCATTCGCCAATTCAATTTACGATCTAAAAAATACTTTATAAATTTCACAGTTTAATTGAGAGTGAATTACCGGAATCACGGCTCTAAATGCCCTCTCTATCGTGTTTCTTGTGCGGGTTTTGCTGGAATTATACCTTTCCTCTGGATGACTTTGAGGATCTACTAGCGGGATAAGCAACCATGGTCTGCATGTCAAGCTGTGAATAGAAATATATTATTTAATTTATTATCATAGCTTATCATTTCAATTAAAATACAATTATTCTCATTAACCACATTAACAAAAGGAAATATAATAATGTACAACCTTAATTTTTCTCGATTTAGTATATATTTACCGTTATACTAATATATTCACACATTACACAGGGTATACAGCTTGAGAAGGTATGTTTATAAGTATATACCCCGAATCACCTAAAAGCCAGCCATCAAATGCATATGTTTCCTATTTTCCCCCAAATTTTGGTTTGTTCTTGTTCTTCCTTCCTCCATGGGAACGTAATGTTGTTCAAACAACTTATTTAGCATTCATTGTCTCGTGAAAGGTCCTATACTAACACTGGCCTCAGATACGCCATGGAGATCATCGATTTTGCTGCTACTCACACTATACAGGTGGTCGCCATTTTTATTTGTTATAAATATCAAGTCCATTAAGGTTGGGTCTACCCAATCTTAGTGTTTTCACCTTACGTAAGGTTAACCTTAGCTAAGGTTGTTTTGTGAAATAATATGTTAACCTTAGTAAAGGTCTACGGTTGAAATCTTAGAGATAAGGTTAACTTTAGAGATAATTATTAAGATATTAAGATAATTCCTGTGTTAGTGGTAAGTGTCAATCGCCAACAAGAATACCTAAAATCAGGATTTCACGTTATAATTAATCAAATAAACTTCATTTGTAAATTAACCAAAAAACATAAGATAATAAAAATGCTTAAAATGATTATTGAGCAAAAAAGTAAGGAATGCTGTCAGATGTACATTCCGAAATACCGATACAAATATCAGTCTGAATGACAAGCATCAGAAATAGTATCTTTACTTAACGTTTTAAATATTACTATAGTTTGAGAGTAAACCAAACACATTCAACTTCAGAAAGCACACGTCTACTGGTGGAAATGTTATCAGCTCCGTGTAATCAGCACCATTCAATCTCCACTGACAGCGCAAAGTGAATCAGACATCTCTATCTGGTTAGACCGACAGAGATGCTGGGGGATCCAAGTGCACTTGATAGTCAGTGCAGAATACAATACTTGTTAAGATACAGCGAGTAATGGTATGACCTGTGACATATTGTCCATATCGTATGCAAGATTGACCTGCTAATCTGCATAATCGTGGTGTGAGATTAAAATTTCATCACTTAGCAAATAAAGCATACCTTCCTTGATTAAACGGATATGCCAGAATAATGCTGAGTGGATCGAGTGCAGTCAAGTGTTGGTTCAAAAAGGCACTTCATACTTGTAATACACTGGATGTCAATTACCGGGATTTTGTAGTATTGATTTGCATATTTCTAATTTGTATGAACAAATCAAGAGCTTTTTTTCTCAAAAGGAAATGCTTAGGATTGGCATATGATGTACTCTCGCAAGACAATTGCATATTTTAAATAATTACACTGACATTAAATTTGATAAGAATACCACTGAAAGCAATTCTCTCTCAAAATCCAATATTGTTTTTGCGTTATTGACAGATTCAAAAGGTTTTATTAATTTACAACCATATTAAATTCAATAACCACTGACCCACTAGTGAATACGTGTTGATAGCGAACTGTAACACATTAAAGTAAGAACATGTGAATGACCGGATCCATTTCATGGTTAGAATAAATATGTTTTATTGTACTTATCATGACAGAGTACATACTTACATATTCATAGTAAAAATAGTGTTGCACCCCCTACATATAAACCGAAAACTTGATGCTGTTCCAATATTACAATTTTGGAATACATTTGAGATCTTTTTATTTCTATTCTTAATCAAACATTACTCTATGATTCAGAGGTGACACTACAGTCATACAGACCGGATTTCGGCAATAAGCAACATTAAAATCTGATTTGATTTTTTAAAATCGGGATTTTGAAGGTTTAAACTGCTGTAACTAGTGACTTTTAGCCACTTACTAAAGGTTCATCATTTCACATGAAAGAATGGAATTGCTCACATTACCACATCCACTTTTGACTTTTATGTTTCAGTGTAACAATATGTGTTCTTGGACACCAACATAGAAGAATTTTATGAATGAAAATATCACAACGTAGTGAAACGTTATCTGAATGAACTTTGTTTTGTTAAACTGGTAGATAAATCTTCTGCATTATTACACATTTGCTTGTTTGATGCATTGTCTACTTTCTCATCATATCACATTTACTGGTGAAGGGCTGCACCACATATATATAATAACATTATATATAATTTGATTGTGATATGAATTATTTGTAGTCAGGAGATGTAAAAAGTGTCTCCATTTCCAAACCTTCAGTGACAGATGGCCGGGATATGCCTATGACAGGTGATATGATATTGATATAACTGCATCATTTTGTCTCAGTTTATATTCAGTAAAAAAATATGACACATTTGAGAACGAAATTGTACTTCTCTAGTTTGGAGTGTGATTAATTGTGTTTGGCAAAATCGGTTCCAGAATACATGTATCTGCTTAAGGTTAATGATCTTAAAACCACTATTCAAAACCTTCAGCATACAAATACGTTTTAAGTGTTGTTCATAAGAAGGGCTCAAAAAGAAAATGTTCACTATGGTGATTCTTACAGTGACAGGAGAAATGTTTTGATCACTCTATTTGTGTTCAAATCAAATCCATAGTCTATGAGAACACATGGAATTGTCTACAACATGAAGTCAGCATCACTCATGTAGCATGTAGCTATGCATGAAGGTACCGGTTTATAGACTTTTGTTAAAAGAAGTGAAAATAAGTATTCAAGCTTTTCTAGGAATGAAATCATATATATATAGATTTCTTTCCTAAAATAGATAACATCTTTATAACAGACATACTGAATCATGTGAACGATATCTAATTTAATTACTTATTTATTAATTTTATTCTTCCATGTCATGGAATAGTTCCTTCTTTATGTTTACAGAAAGCATATGATTCTGTTGAATTTGTTGTTGCAAATGAGGTTGAATATATTACTCCTACTAGCATCTCTGACATTGATACAATTCCACGGTTTTTATTGTATATCGTTTTGAAAGGATATATTGCTGAATCACAGACCTTTTTGCAAACGGTTGCGATATCAGTTCATATGGTACAACTGTATTGTCAAAGAATATTATGAAGACCAGATATCGTACATTTTCAGATTCTAAAGAAACAACAATCTTAAAATGTTATTATGCTATGATAAATGGAATCCTCCCTGGAAAAGATTTAATTCCATCGGTTGTCCATTGCACGATTATGGCGCCAGAGGATGTAGATTGCATTGTCAAAGGATGTTAAATTTGATTGACATGCCTTTTCAGTGCGATATACACAAGATGAAAAATAATATTATATATAATAAATGAGATAAAATCCAATGATTTTGGACACACGGAAACACTATTCTAGATACATACGTACACTTGATATACTCTATAAATTCTTCAGGCATTAGTTACCTTGACTATTACCAACATAACACCGTCAAGTAATTTGATTGACTAACGATGAACTTTGACACTGCCTCGACTACTTTACTCATTCATAAAATGAACGTGAATTCATTCATGAAATTACAAGTATTTTACGACAACACTTATGATTAATATTTATCTCATTCTTCAGTTAATTCATGAACTCATACTCACCGCAATAATTGATTTTAATGAATAATTAACAAATACATCATGACAAGAGCAGAGCTAATAAGCACAAAGTTTAGAATGCAGCAAGAGTTCTTGTTCCTCACCTTACCGTTGGGAATGACATTGCACCAAACGCTCAGTATCTCGGTGAATGTAACGTGTTCGTAACGGTGCACAGCGAATTTATACTGACAAGGCAAAATTAACTGAAAGGAAAGCCATTTCAACGGCAATTTTCATCTAAAACTTACATTTAATGAGGTTGTTTAGTTTGTTTACACATTCCGACGACGAGAAACATGCGAATGGCGGCCGCCATCACATGACGTCATTCAAAGGACGGATAACTCTCATCTCATGTCCACGAGCAGGGAGATGTTATATTACGTACACTTCCTTCAGCAAGACTAGTGCAACTGGTTTCGCCATACCGAACATCACGGATTATAAAATGGTTTAATTTTAAAAGCGTGAATATTTAACCTCGCAATATTTTGAACTTATAGATGCTGTGACAGTGTTGATGTTACTCCGCTGTTCCGTTCCTTTATAGGGACAACAGAAATATATTCTAAAACATAATACATCGTATGAAATGCATGCTGGTAATAAATAGGATACATAACTCGTTTGAAGCTCCTTAGATATACTATAAATATACATAACATTGTTTGCTTCAGACACTCGCTAATTATGTTTGCTGTAGTGAATTGCAGTAACATTTTGCGGTAACACTTTGGTGAAATGCTGCATGTAATGTCTCCGGAATAGTACACAAGAGTATTTTATATGTCGTATTTTATACACACTGTTATGTGCTCAAAATAGGAATGAAACTCCAGGTGATATTCACATGTTTACCCAAGCTCTCAAATATTGCCCTGAACTTAACTTCACATAAACGAGTTTACTAATGGTCGAATTCACACACATTCTCTCGCCAATGTTGTCATGTAGCTTAATCCATGCCTTAGTGAATCTCTAAGATTATCGATCAACGTAGCTGCTAGGCCACCAATACTGGGATGAACTGCGGCCCATTGCCCAACATCACTGATAACAGTCAGGTGTATCCAAATAGTTATAAATATAAACATCCTGAAACATCCGTCAAGATTATACATGTTACCAAGAATATACATCACCTCCTTTGTCTGCAGTGATAGATACGTCGACGTCGAATTATTTGCTGGTTGACGTGACGCAGTTCTCAGTTGATCTGTTATTAATATCTAATTACGCCACGTAACCTGTCTTTTGTGGACGCTATTTCTTACACTATTTAGTGATAGTCTAGGGATAACTGTTTTCTTTCTCGCGTTATCACTTAATTTGATCTAAGTTGTTATTCGAAATCGCTTAAAAACTTAGATTAAACATTATTGAAAATTAAGCCTTCCGAATCAGGAACCAAGTACATCAAACTGACACTAAGATCGGAAGTAAATAATGATACATTATTTCAAAGTAATCAGTCGGCCATCTTCATATACTCATTATAGTTACTAACACGTGTCAGATAAACCTAAACGGCCCTGCTCCACGCTTAATGAAACTGCATATAATCGATCTCTGAGGTGAGATGAGATTTCATAACAAACGAAATGTTTGGCATGTTTACATGTAAATATGCTGAAACACCGCATGTCACCTTGTGATTATATATGTTTATCATCCAAAACTGTGTTACACAGGCGATATCGCTTGTGAGAGATCAATCACTATTTCCTAGGAGATATCATTGTGTCAGTAGATGCCCTGTCATCGTCAACTACATGACATCACAATTCTTTTACATAATCGAGTAATTACATCACAATGATATGACGTCATAAACATGATGACGTCACAATGCTATGGCAATATTAACGTCTTGGAAGTCAACTGACAAGGCTGTGCTCAGAGATTTACTCTTTTTCATTGACACATAATGAAGAGATTGTGGTTGATAAATATTTTACACATCTATCAGGATTTACATTCATGAGGGAATGTATCAAATTGATTGACTGCTCTCCCGAGTGAATTCTGGCTAAACGTCTCAAACTTCTCTAAGTCGAAAACTGGCAAACACCAATATGATTCATAACGGTATGAGGATGTATACCGAAACGTCGCTATTGTTAGTAAAGAAGTTGATCATCCATAAATATTGGCCTTCTTTATCACACCAACTTCTAGAATTCCTCTAAAACAGTTGAATACATTACCCTTCATTTCATCTTTGCCTCTTTTGATTTGAGAAGTTCATGGGTCGTATGCATGCACATATATTGAGTCTTCCCTGTGTCAGAAAGATATTTATGAAATTATTGACCATTACCTTTGTCACCTCACTGATAAGAATACATAGTATCATCGTCCAAACTCGAAAATGCTATATATCATCAATTATTACCTTTGATAACACGCAGAAGACACAAAAGATGGCACTTTGTACTGATTTGTGACCTTTCTAAATGATAGATGCCAGACAAGCAAATAATCTACCACGAGATAATTTTCTTTCCTGCATGTATAATACAATACATGAAAATGATGTACAGTTTTTAAATTTAACTGTAATAATTAGTGTTATCTTTATTGTGAAGAGACAATCTAACATTATTTAGAGAGACACCATGATATGATAAAAGGAGGAAGTTTTTGTTTATAAATGAACCAATTTCGTGTGGAGATATTATCTTAACAATAAATTACTTTGTGAACAATGCACGTGTTTCAGTTACAGAAACACTTCTAAGTGACAGCGATAGGTTGGCGGTAGGTTCGCATTGCGCCATGCTCAGGCACATTGTTTTCTTTCTGTTCTTCAATGCACGGGAGGTTTTCCCAAAGGCATCCAACTTCAAAATCAAGAAAAATGAACCAATCACACTTTCAACACAACTGTTTCTTACAAACACCAAGTGTACAACAGCTGTACAGTGTGCTGTAGCATGTACGTCTACCACTGGATGTGTCCTAGCAGATATGGATTCTGGGAACTTGTACAAACAGGGTGAACCACATGCCCTCAAGTCACAAGTGATAACGAACTATGTTGAATCACTACAGAACAATGAATCAAGTCCTAGAGAACGAGTCGAGGCCGAGGCTTTTCTCATGGTGTCACTTAGAGGACATCGAGGACAAGCCAGGGATGTATTGAAAGTGTCAATCCTATCAAATACGACATCTAAATCAGGAATAACTTTAAATGATATAAGAGTGTCTTCTATTGTTTATGACCAAACTACCAAATCTTTACTCTGGTCTTGTCCAGCTGGAATATTTCAACAAGTTATTGGGTCTGAAACGAAAAGGAAACTAACTTCTACAAGGGGTCTGTATTTAAATGTACACAATGAAAGACTGTTTTATTGTAAGAAAGGCTACATTCACACTCAGTCACTCTCCAAACGAAATAACACAGACACATGGCTTAGGCTACCAAATGTAATAATATCGAATCTTGTGGTTGATGGTTATATAGTATGTTGGGTCAACTGGCAACGGTTAAATGGTATGTCAATCATCTGTTTTGAAATGTCTTCAAAAAAAGAAATGTTTTCTCAAGCATGTTCTTCACGGCACTGTCAATTTAGAGATCTGACACTTCTTAAAAGATCTAAGCTTGGTATTCTCGTGTTCGTTGAGATGGATTCACAAAGAAAATATCACATCAAATTGTCGAAGATAGTTGCAGGAGGACGAATCGGGAAACCCAAACAAATAAGATCATTTGACAAGTTGATATATGTGTATATTGGTGATGGTTTTCTAGCCTACAGTTTTGGCAGTGAAGTGGAACTTTGGGAGATTAGTCAACATGGCAGTGTTGGTAGGAAAGTGCTGTCAACTTCTTATCCTCAACGTAGCGGGACGAAGGTACATGTCTCCTTTCTTTGAAGACCGGACGGGATAGTGCAGTGGTTAGCGCGTTCGCCTTCAGATCAAGAGGTCCGAGGTTCCAATATTGGCAGGAGCTTGAAAACTTTGTCTGCTGCACAGAACTGTTATACGCGCGTAAGGTTTGGATGCAATTCTTCGTTGAATTTCAGTACAGCACCAGCCATGATTCGCTTGTTCCAGTCAAAGCTCGTAGGTGTTTCGGGCTTTCTCCCTGCAGTAATACAAGCAGCCGTGATATTTATGAAATATTCTCGGAAGCTGCGTTAAATCATAAATCACCTCAGGTCACCTCTCCTTACCTCTTTAAAGATACACGTATGTCAGGTACCAGTCACTTGAGGTTAAGGAACAGTTGCACATTTTCCACTTGGAACTATTGTTGCACAATATAAAACGCAGGATTCGATTATTTGCATTGTTGAATTACTTCATTTTAATTGTTTTGTAGATAGATTGGTAAAACTAACTCTTCTAATGGTTGTTAATTGATAGTACTATAGTAGTTATTTACACAATATAACAAGCGTAACTATACACTGTTCTTTCCTAAAAGTAATTATTTTTTCAAAGCTAGTGCTAGGTTGTGAAATTATAACAATCTTGGAAAACTCTCCATATTTACATTTATGAAACGAGTGGTTTGGTATCTAACGATCGAAAGCGTGTTTGTTATTTATCACATAACAACATGTCACAAGGTTGCCACTTTTGCCAATAACTTTTGACTGATTGAAACTTTGTTTTTTTATAGATAAGGTTTAGTCTCTGAGGGACATTTAGAAGTTGAATACATAAAAAAACAAGATGTGGTGTACCTACACAATAAGAAAGGAATATCGTTTTCGTAGATTGGGTGAGCATGAAAACATGTACTCTAACTGGTAACATCGTATCTGATCGAGCAACGACTTTGACATAAATAATAAATAAATAATAAATGCATATTTATATTGCGCTAAATCCATGCTTAGCATGCTCTAAGTGCTACACATATTATTACCCTGAAGGAATTGTACTTTCAGGCTGCCACTAAGCGCTACGAGCGACCGGATATGTCCGTACTTTCCCGTGTTCAGGTACCCATTTAAACAGCTGGGTAGACTGAGTGCAATGAGGATGAAGTGCCTGCCCAAGGGCACAACACAGTGTGAGACCCAGGTCACAAATCTTTGGTGTCTCCACCGGGATTCGAACCCGAGTCTCTGGCGTGAGAGGCCAGCACGCTAACCACTACATCACATAATGTTCTCTACAAGTCCGTTCCGTTGAATTAAAACAAACAATGTACACTGTCGGCCAAAGGAAACGACTACTAGATACCTTACCAGATTTCGCAAACACTATACTGAGCAATATTAAAGCAGTATGAAGTTGCACCATTAATGCATAATATATTTCAATTTCAGAAGTTGTCATGTCACAAAAGAATGGCGAATGTTGAATGAGACAAATGAATTGTTCAGTTTTCGATCAGTGATTGATCAGAAAAAAACACTTGAAACCGATTTTCATACAGCCATGAGCAAGTGCACGTGCACACGCAAGTGAATCAACCGGAAATAGCGGTCTTCATTGGGCGTGGTTTTCATGACTGTTATTGACTCGAATTACAGTTTTTCAACCTTTAAATGGATTTGTATATCAATGTGTTTTCAGCATAACTTGGAGACTACCATTGCTAATATTTCAGAAATTAGTTCATCTTTTAATTAAAGGAAAATCAAGTAGGCGTTCTTTTGGTCGACATCTTATGCTGAACATGGGTCTTAAAACGATAATAATAACATTGTTATCTGTATGCTCAAGGTTCAAAAGACATTTTACCCCTGTCTATCCCAAGCTGATAAAAATGCCACTAGAACGTCACCTCCATCACAGCTATATACAGGTACCAATTAAAACTGCCGGGCGAACAGGGGCACATTTTGAATAATGTCACTTATCAATGATGCGGTAAACCTACCCTTTCGCCATCCTCGCCGATTCTTGCTGATTTTATACAATGATACACCAGTGATGAAGTCAATACCTGTATTTCGTCAAATATATAATTATACCTTGGTCAGTATTGTTTTCCCGGGTCCATACAACAGATATTGGCCGAATTCACCAGTCCATAATTGTTTTATTATGTTTTTAACACAAAAACGAAAGGAAAACAATAAAATACAGTCAAAGGGGTAATTGGGTTAGGTAACGTAAGACTACGGTCAAATGATGTCATGCACTTATCGTTTGATGTCACTCGTCACCTAAATGCGGCTTTTGGTCAGACTCGGGCTGGAGTCAATGTTTTAATTTGCGCGTGTCAGAAACCCAGCTAGTAACTGGCAAGCAGCATTTTATCCAATCAAACGTAACGTTAAAAATATCCAACTGTGGTATAACAAAGTTCTTACATAAACACTGCATAGGACACTTCAACTCTGCTGCTGCAATTGATCTACGAACATATATATCGGAATCAATTGAGTTCAAAATCGAGACAATATACACATGCAATTTATTATTAAGACGATTTAATTTACCCATTTTAACAAAGCCGCAATCAGCCCTGTGCGATCCCCTTTGAAGTCAAGTCGTGGGGTGTGACTGATTAACCTCAGACGAGGGTCTTCTGTGACCTGCTTCGTAGAGCATCACTAATTATTGATGATTATCACTGCCACTAGATGGATTAATGAGGTGTCTTAAAACGCCTTAAACACATGTTTATACAACTATTATTTACTTGTCATCTGCAGAATTGCTTAGTTTGATATCTAAACATTCGATATATGGAAAATGTGTCAGTGAAATTAACACTCAAAATGTTGCGAAATTATTTGAATATTGAATTATGACTATCGCCGATAATGAGATTACTCAAATGACGTCACAGGAGTCAGCGCTTCAGGGACCACACCGTTTTTGAAAAAATGCCGTATGTAAGTCATTTATGGGCCGATTTCAGAAATAAAAAATCGGGCAATTGTCAAATTGAAATCCCGTTTTAATGAATCCACATGTGACCATATGCCATGCAATCTATCCTTTAACGAAGAGGTATATCAATTGTATATCAGGTGCGTTTGTAACATCGACGACTCCATGATAGGTCTCGTTTGTTGATTGTCTTTATGTGTACCTCACGTAATGTAGTATATCTGTTAACTTGCAAAAAATGTAAGAAACAATATGTTGGAGAAACTAAAAGAGAGTTTAAAATCAGACTCTCTGAACATCTTGCTGATATAAGTCACAATAGAGATAAACCTGTCTCTGTTCACTTCAACTCTGAGAAGCATGGCAAAAATGACTTCCAATTTGAGATCATAGCTCAACTCCGAGAAAACCCGGAGTTAGAGATCACCACCAACAAGAGAAGATCTCTTGAACTCAGGTGGATATTTATGCTCCATACATTCCAACCGCAAGGGCTCAATGATAAATTATAGGCTGAAGTTTCCACTCTGGTCTTCACCCTGTCTTTCTGTATCGTTGAAGGAACTCTGATACAGTCATTGGCATTTGACCACAAGTTTTTGCAATTCTAACGTTCGTCTCCACCGTGTCAGACATCACTATAGTCCATAGTCCTCACTCACTTGCCTGGCATCAATCTGGCATAGTTCTGATATTTATTCAGTAGATATGACATGGCAGCACATGTAAATCGCATTTATATCAGACGTTTGTATGTACAGTATGTGCTTAAAGCAAGATAATTTCACTGCACGATTCTGAATTTGCCATGACAGACATTGGCCATTTTGCCTCAGCGAAATACAACCAAATTGTAAACGATATGGTGATAGTGCCTGATGAAAATATTAAGTAAGGAATTCTGACCATTATACATCAAAAGCAAACATTAGGCGAGTGGTCTTGTCTAAGATTATATATATATACATATATATATCACAAGAAATGTTCAAACTCTATGGTCACAAATATCAAAATAAAAAAGATGAAGTTGAAATAAGTTTTGCTAACGTTTTCAATAGGTACATCATGTACCTACTTCTTCAGGCCAATTAATGCAGTAACTGACACACAGTACTGTGAGTACCTGCTCAAATCGTGACTGATTGTTACAAGATATCAAAGAAATGAAATGCTGAAAACAGCAATTTCTTTTCAAGACGATTCTAGAGTCGTTGTGGTCGCCAAATTTATGTACTTTTAGAAAGATGATTAGATTATTTATAATGGTTTATTATGGTATATTATGTATTTTGTATTTATTATTTATTATGAGGGTAATCATATCGGGTTCATATTTTTCATACGATGCCCTAGGGCAAAATATCACTTGACGTTATAAAAAATGCTATTCCGTCACGCTTTGTTTATGACGTTGCGTTCTAAATGCGGTGACGGCGGGTAGCAGCTCATGGTCATTGAAATATGATTACCTAAGCTAAATGTTAATTGTTTCCAGTTCCATGGATGTTGGTTATGAAAAGTATTCTTTATATATAGAGATCATTACCCCTTTTTGTGAACGAGAGCGAGTGTTGTTAATTTTAGCAAGTTCCCGTAAAGTTATATGCATACCAATACTACTCTGAAAAAGCTCCGCAGTACATGCGTCAACTACTCCCCCTATATTGTCACAGCAGATCCCTTCGGTCCGAGTCCAAACTCCTGTTCAGTGTACCTAAAGTGAAACTGTCCAGCTACGGGAAAAGAACTTTCACGTTTGCTTCAATGCAACTACTTCATGTGTCAGACCAATTCCGCCTTCACAATTTCCATCAAAACTCATCTTTCCCGCCAAGCTTTCCTCTGATCCCCCGTCACTGCGCTTTGAGCAGAATATTCACGTATGGAAAAGCGCATTACAAATCCACTATTATATGGCACACTTTTTAGGATTTCTTTTTTTCCCAAGCTATTCAATTTTATTCGTGAAAGCATGTCTCAAAGACTTGCGTCTCTTGCTACAGTGACGCCAAGAATAAGTGTTATGGCGTCATCAATAATTATTTTGTTTTTGTGAGTCACATATTTTAAAAATTGTGTTATTTTAAACAGAAGTACAGACTGTTGACGACAACCCTGGTTGGTGCGCATCTATTAGTCAAACCTAATATTGTAACTTTAGGTTGAAAGTGTTTAATAGATCATATAACTATATGTTTTCGCATGTAGTTTAGGTTTCTGCACATGTATAGAGGTGTTGCTCGATTCTCACTAGAAACTAGTAATTATGTCATATTTGTCGATTGGGTATGAAAATGCACGTTTAGTGCAATTATTTGAGCTGAAATAAGAGATATTTGAGGTTGACACGTATTAAAACCAAATAACATATCATGAAACGCAATAGGTGTGGTTTTAACTTTACAACCAAATTAAGAAACCCATTACTCGAGATACAGTCGTCTGACATACAATAAAGAAGATTAAAAAAAGTCAGAAATAATCTGGAGCCGAGACCTTCAAAGTAATACCAGAAAAGCGATAGTGGACTTAATTTCTACTCAATAGACCCGTGTGTTATTCACAAGATCTCTAAACGGAAATGATAGATTACTCCATACAGTAGGGGCCACTTTGTGGAAGTAGAGTCGACATATGTTTCTCATTTAATTACCTGACCTAATAAGCCTATTTTCAGCAATTCCATCTCACTTGAGTAGCAGTGACATGTTTCAATATCAGAAGGCAATTGCCCCTATATACTCAAAACCATTTCGCAAAAGACATAAAGTACATCAAATGTAGATCACTCCTTTGTGATATACAATCCATCACTTCAATTTTATTTCTATTTTTGCCATAACGCATTGTTTGAAAAAAAATAGTTTCTTAATTTATCAAGAATATATATAAGAAATCCTTGTTTGGACATTTATTTCTATAAACCATCAGTACATGTATATCGCTACATATATCAAACTGATTGACTTGACAAGTATCATCTAATACATGAATTGCAACTTACAGACCCAGCTGCGACTACACCAAACACGATTCAACATCAGGAAGCACACGTCTACTGTAGGAAATGTTAGCAGCTATATGTGATCCGCACCATTGATCTCCACTAACAGCGCAAAGTGAACCAGGCATCTCTATCTTGTTAGACGGACAGAGATGCTCTGGGTTCAAGTGAACTTGATAGTCATTTCAGAATAAAATACTTGTTTAAATACAGCGAGTAATGGCATGAACTCGGTGACCAATTGTTCATATTGTATGCAAGATAAACCTGCTAATCGGCATTATCATATTGAGAGATTTAGAGTCCACTGTGGAGCAATTCACACAAACCTTCCTTGATTAAACGGATATGCCAGAATAATGCTGAGGGGATGGAGTGAAGTCAAGTGGTGGTTCAAAAAGGCACTTCATACTTGTAATACACTAGATGTTAATTACCGGGATTTAGTATTGATTTGCATATTTCTAATTTGTACGAAGAAATCAAGAGATTTTTTTCTCAAAAAGGAAATGCTTAGGATTGGCATATGATGTACTCTCGCAAGACAATTGCATATTTTAAATAGTTACACTGACATTAAATTTGATAAGATTGTCACTGAAAGCAATTCACTCTCAAAATCCTATAAAGTGTTTGCTTAATTGACAGTTTCTAAAGGTTTGATTAATTTACAACCATATTAGATTCAATAACTAGTGATCCACTAGTGAATACGTGTTGATAGCGAATTGTAACAAATTAAAGTAAGAACATGTGAATGACCGGATCCACTTAATAGTAACTATTGTTTATTGTACCTATCATAGCAGAGTGCATACGTTCATATACATAGTGTTTCACCCCATACATATAAACCGGAAACTTGATGCTGTTCCTAAATTGCAATTTACGAATACATTTGAATCTTTTTATTTCAATTCTTAATCAAACACTACTCTATGATTTAGAAGTGACACCACAGTCATACATGCCGTCAGTAAGCAACATTAAAATCTGTCTTTATTGTTTAAAATCTGGATTTTGAAGGTTTAAACTGCTGTAACTAGTGACTTTTTAGCCACTTTCTAAAGGTTCATCAAGAATGGAATTGCTCACATTACCACGTCCACTTTTGACTTTTATGTTTCAGTGTAACAATATGTGTTCTTGGACACCAACATAGAAGAATTTTATGAATGCAAATACCTTATCTGAATGAACTTTCTTTTGTTAAATTGGTAGATAAAGCTTGCATTATCACACTTTTGCATTGTCTACTTTCTCACCAGACCACATTTACTGGTGAAGGGATGCACCACATGTATATAATAACAATTTGATTGTGATATGATTTGTTTGTATTCAGGGGGTATAAATAGTGTCTCCATTTCCAAACCTTCACTGACAGATGGCCCGGATATGCCTTTGACAGGTGATATGATATTGATATAACTGCATCAGTTTGTCTCTACAGTTTATGGTCAGTAAGGAATGTGACGTATTTGAGGACGAAATTGCCAAAAGACTGATTGTACTTCTCTAGTTTGAAGTGTGATTATTTGTGTTTGGCAAAACCAGTACCAGAAAACATTTATCTTCTTCAGGTTAATGATCTTAAAACCACTATTCAAAACCTTCAGCATACATATACGTTTTAATTGTTTACATAAGTAGGGCTCAAAAAGAAAATGTTCATTATGGTGATTTTTACAGTTACAGGAGAAATGTTTTGTCACTGTATTTCTGTTCAAATCAAATCAATATTCTATGAGAACAAATAGAATTGCTTACAACATGAAGTCAGCATCACTCATGTAGCATGTAGATATGCATGAAGGTACCGGTTTATAGACTTTTGTTAAAAGGAGTGAAATAAGCATTGAAGCTCGCACATGTATTACTTTAATATAAAAAGAGTTACTGACTTACATTCATGCATATATGTATATATATATACAAAATTCAGTTCAAACTTGTCCCACCCTCACGTCTCATATAGAAAAAAACAATTGTCACGATGTTTTAAGCATTTTTCACAAGCATGTTTTCGACCATTACGGGTCTCATCAGGTGAATGATGAGTCGGTTGATGCGTCATAAAGTGTAATTATGACATCACAATACAATGCATAAATACATTCATAGATACAATGCATAGAAATATATGTACACTGAATTCATAATGACATTACATTTTAGAATTGAGTTTTGGCTTATATTTATTAATTAACAATTATTCTTGTTCTGCCAAGCAATTAGATTCAGTTGAATCAACTGTAGATTGGAAAAAAAATTTCTACATATTTCTAGATGCGCACTGAGAGGGATAGTAAGAGTGTGTTTTTGTTTAATTGAGAACGATGAAGATTCATTCTCCTTTTTAATTTCAATTCTGTTTTAACCGATGTATATTTCTTGACATCAATGACAAACAATCATATAAACGACATTTTTTTAAATCACATGTCATAGTTCTTTTTA
Organism: Gibbula magus; assembly: GCA_936450465.1. Lineage (NCBI taxonomy): Eukaryota > Metazoa > Mollusca > Gastropoda > Trochida > Trochidae > Gibbula > Gibbula magus. Next base: position 69,157,104 of record OW388293.1, on the reverse strand, counting down.
CACAAAACATTTTATTAGGTGGGATACTAACTGATGTGCCCTCAATAAAAAAATGTTGCATGTCACGCATCGTTTATCACCAAATTTTTTAAACTGAGGGGTATCCGTATTTGCGTCATATTTGGAATTTGTCAATATTTTCCTGAAATTTCGGGGTTGGCTATTAATTTTGTGATAATTTTTAAAAAATTCGTTTCATCATTTGGCTTTGATGTAAAACAGGTATGTGTTGATTTACCAAGTTCATCGCATTGTTATGACTGGGATTTAACGTTGTAATCAATGGGAGGCAACTGTAATCTAAAATTGGAATTTCAGTTTGACTGGTTCCTTTGTTTGGAGCATTTGCGCTATTCCTATCAGCTGCTCCTCTTAGTTTAATTTGATCTAGACTCGGTGCCCTAGTAATACTGTCGTCTATTAAGTTAATGGGATAGTTTTGATTGGTCCAAAACACCTTTAACTCATTAAGACTCTGTCTGTTCTTTGGTGTTATTTTCTGACACTATAGTACAGATTCTCCTTGCTAAACAATATTGAATATTTCGTTCTGTATGTCGGTGATGGCAAGATCTAAAATCCAAATATTGATGTGTATCAGTACTTTTGTAATATATATCAGTATTTACAATGCCTCAGAATCTAATTTGACTTTAACATCAAGAAAAATTAATTCCAAACTTACTTTTTTCCATAGTAAATGTAAGGGAAGGATTAAGAGAGTTAAAAGTATTGTGAATGTCATGTAGAGTTTCTGCCGAGACATTTAATAATGCAAACAATCTAAAAATATTGTCCACATATTTTCTAGGTGTTCTTTTGTTTCCTGTCCAAGTGTATTGCCTTTTTTTCATAAAATAATCTTTCTAGATACCCCAGAACTAAGGTTGAATAAGTAGGCGCAACTATGGTACCCATGGCAACTCATCAAAGTAGAAAACATTATTGTTCAGAATTAACTGTAACGCATCTATTATAAAGTTTTCTGAAAATTTATCCATTATGTCCTGTCTAAATTATTTTATCCAATATTTAATGGCTTTGATGCCAAGTGAAGTATCATTTGATTCTGTTGAATTTGTTGTTGCTAATGAGCTTGAAAATATTACTACTACCAGCGTCTCTGACTACAACAGATAATGACATTGAAGATGTATAAATAGGTAAGTAAGGTAAATAAGTCCACAGTTTGTATTGTGTATCATTGTAAAAGGATAATATTTTAAAAGTACATATGTATCAATTTTGTTGCATATATTGCTGACTCATAAACTTTTTTGCAAACGGTTGCGATATCAGTTCATATGGTACAATTGTATTGGCAAAGGATATTATGAAGATCAGATATCGTACATTTTCAGAATCAAAAGAAACAACAATCTTAAAATGTTATTATGCTATGATAAATGGAATCCTCACTGGAAAAGATTTAATTCCATTGTGTGTCAATTGCACGCTACTGGCGCCAGAGGATGTAGATTGCATTGTCAAAGGATGTTAAATTTGATTGACATGCCTTTTCAGTGCGATATACATGATGAAAAAATCATATTAAATACAATAAAGGAGATCAAATCGAATAATTTTGGACACACGGAAACACTATTCTAGACACAATATGATATACTATATACATTATTCAGGCATTTGTTACCTAGAATTATTACCAACAAAACACCTTCAAGGAATTTGATTGGCTAACGATGAACTTTGCCTGGACTACTTTATTCATTCATAAAACGAACGTGAATTCATTCATTGAATTACAAGTATTTTACGACAACACGTACAATTGATATTTATCTCATTGTTCAGTTTATTCATTAACTCGTACTCGCCGCAATAACTGATTTGAATGAATTATCAACAAATGCTAAGTACACCATGACTAGAGCAGCACTTATAAGTACAAAGTTTAGAATGCAGCAAGATTTACCGTTGGGAATGACAGTGCACCAAACGCTCAGTATCTCGGTGTTCGTAATGGTACACAGTGAATTTATACTGACAAGGCAAAATTAACAAAAATGGAAAGCCATTGCAACGGCGATGTTCATCTAAAACTTACATTTAATGAGGTTGTTTAGCTTGTGTACACATTCCGACGACGAGAAACATGCGAATGGCGATCGCCATGACATGACGTCATTCAAAGGATGGATAAATCATGTCCTCGAGCTGGGAGATGTTATATTACATACGCTTCCTTCAGCATGACTAGTGCAACATGTTCACGGATTATAGAATGGTTGCGTGAATATTTAACCTCGCAATATTATGAACTTATAGATGCTGTGACAGGGTTGATATTACTCCGCTGTTCCGTTTCTTTATAGGAACAACATAAATATATTCTAAAACACAATAAATCGTATGAAATATATGTTGGTAATAATAGGATACATAACTCGTTCCCCTTTCATATCAAGTTTATGTCCCTCGTGACATAATTTTGGTTTGTCTCGCACCAAGGATCGAGTCCAAGCAAAATTATTTCACCTGGGACATAAACTTGGTATGAAAGTGGAAGCTCATTAGAGATCCTATAAATATAATACTTAAACATAGTTTGTTTCAGACACTCGCTAATTGTGTTTGCTGTTGTGAATTGAAGTAACATTTTGCGGTGACACTTTGTGGTGAAATGCTGCATGTAATGTATCCGGAATAGTACACAAGAGTATTTTATAAGTCGTATTTTATACACACGTATATGTGCTCAAAATAAAAATGAAACTCCAGGTGATATTCACATGTTTACCCAAGCTCTCAAATATTGCCCTGAACTTAATTTCACATAAACGGGTTTACTAATGGTCGAATTCAGACACTTTCTCTCGCCAATGTTGCCATGTATCTTAATCCATGCCTTAGTGAATCTCTAAGATTATCGACCAACGTAGCTAGGTCACCAATACCATTGCCCAACATCACTGATAACAGTCAAATGTATCCAAACAGTTAAATATCCTGAAACATCCGTCAAGATGATACATGTTACCAAGAACTTACACCACCTTCTTCGTTTGCAGTGATAGATGCTTTGGATAATTAGTTCTCAGTTGATCTTCAGTGTTATATATATACGAAAAATTAGATTAAACATTATCAGTTGGCGCCTTGAGCATCCACTGAGTGGATGGATAAGTGCGCTCTATAAATGGACTTATTATTATTATAATTATTATCATCATTGAAAATTAAGCCTCCCGAATCAGGAACGAAGTACATAAAACTGACACTGAGATCGGAAGTAAAGAATGATACATTAGTTCAAAGTAATCAGTCAGCCATCTTCAGATACTCATTTTAATTAGTCATTTACAAGTGTCAGATAAACTTAAACGGCTCTGCTCTACGCTTAATGAAACTACATATAATCCATCTCTGAGGTGAGATGAGATTTCATTACAAACGAAATGTTTGGCATGTTTACATGTAAATATCCTGAAACACCGCATGTCACCTTTGTGAATATATTTGTTTATCAGCCAAAACTGTGTTACACAGGCGATATCGCTTGTGTGAGATCAATCGGTATCTCCTAGGAGATATCATTGTGGCAGTAGATGCCCTGTCATCGTAAAATACATGACATCACAATACTTTTACATCATCGAGTAATTACATCACAATGATATGACGTCATAAACATGATGACGTCACAATGCTATGGCATTAACGTCTTGGAAGTCAACTGACAAAGCTGTGCTCAGAGATTTACACCTTTTCATTGACACGTAATGAGGAGATTTTGGATGATAAATATAATTTTACCCTCGTGTCTTGTGATATCAATTACACCAACAATTGTGATAAAAGTCAAAATATACCCGGCAAGATTCGGATATGTGTTACTTTTATCAACTCGTATTGATAATATTATTTTATTTCAGACTACACTTGGTTGAGATTCTTTATTTACATAATGTAGATGATTCGATTGCCACACTCATATTTTTTACACAAAGAAACTAATTTAAAGAGAGTGGGTAATTGTATGTATGACATTATGTACATTGTACCTATTCAAAGATGTTTTATGATCTCATTTCTTTGGCATGTTTTTGATATGATCGCAATTGTCATCAGAGCTGCAGGATAAATATATTTATCCGATGAAGTCCTGATCACGGCAGATTCTGAAGAAGATCATATTGCTATCATTCTAAATCCCTATTTTGCAAATCTGCAACCTTGTGTCCATACTTAGGCGAATAAAAACCATAATCATAAGTATTCTACAATAATTTAAAAGTCGAATGTCTTGTCAATTTGGTTATCACTGAAACAAAAGCTGATTTCGATAATTGATTCAATCATCACGAACTATACACTTTAGATATGTTTTGTCTGCAGATAACTGATCGTCTGGAAGTTTAGCACGATACAAAACACAAAATATATAATTCATTACCTGGTATTTATTGAATTACTTGTGTTCAACATACGGTAACCTGCAGGGAAAGTCATTGATTAAATAATAGCAACATATATTAATAATAACGTTCTTGGTTTGCTCCCTGATGTACTAACATGTTTACAACTATGTCGATATATATCGGTAAAATATGTTTACAATAAAACTATAATGGATGCCAAACTGATTGAATTTCTGTCAAAAGTCAAATAATAATAATACGTACATAACTGAAGGGTGATGAGTTGATTCAAAATGAACCCGAGCTTGAAAAAAATTAAGATTATAAAATTAATACAATTAACAGCAACTTTACCGTTATGAAGAAAGTTATAATTGTGGTAGTATCTACACTGAAATGACACATTCATTGTGATAAAGAAGGTGACTATAAAATGCCTCTTCACGAGGATATTTTAATATGTAGTTTTAATGAGTATTTGTTCATGAAAAGCATGGCAATCGACCATGAGTTAATCTTTTATTGATATTTTTAATGTATTGAATTGGAGGAAATCTGTGTCTTGTTGATGGAAGTTCAAGTCAAAGAAAAAAGTACAATCGGTCCATAACTGTCAGACATAACAGCAGTTACAATGTACGTGTTAAGACGATTTGATCAATGTGATTACAATAGAGACGGATACGATGTGATTACAATAGAGACGGATACCAGGAACCACACGGTTACTTATGTACATGTCAGATATGTGAGATCAGCTTTATCCTTCTGACTTTATATGTGAATTTAACACATCTCTCAGGACTTACATTCACGAGGGAATGTCTCCAATTGATTGACTGCTCTCCCGGGCGAATTCTGGCTAAACTTCTCGAAAACTGCCAAACACCCATATGATTTATAACGGTAAGAGGATGTATATAGAAAAGTCGCTATTGTTAATAAAGAAGTTAATCATCCATAAAATATTGGGCTTCTTCATCACACATACTCCTAGAATGCCTCTCAAACAGTTGAATACATTACCCTTCATTTCATCGATTTTATTATAAGAATATATGGCATTATATATGTATCATACTTTTACATCCAGTTCCAGTCGAGAGAAAATAGAAAACCACAGCAGTGCACACAACAGACATGCCTTTACCTCTTTTGATTTGAGAGGTTCATGGGTGGTATGCATGCATATATATTGAGTCTTCCCTCTGTCAGAAATATATTTATGAAATTATTGACCATTCCCTTTGTCAGCTGACTGATAAGAATACATAGTATTGTCGTCTCGAACATGCCATATATCATTAATTATTACCTTTGATAACATGCGGGAGACATAAAAGATGCCACTTTGAACTGATTTGTCACCTTTCTAAATGATAGATGCATAACAAGCCAATAATCTACCACAAGATAATTTTCTTTCCTGCATGTATAATACAATCCATGAAAATGGTACTTTAACATCCAGTTCCAGTCGAGAGAAATTAGAATACCACAGCAGTCCACACAACAGAAATTCCTTTGCCTCTTTTTGATTTGAGAAGTTCATGGGTGGTATGCATGCACATATATTTTCAGGTACTATCACCAGCATTGCACTTGGGAACTACAAACATGAGTGGCGAGAGAAGTTGGATTCAGACCCAACCACCAAGCGATCTAGCACTGGACTAAGCAAAGCAAAGGAAAAGTAAGAGACCGAACCCTACCTATTACAGCCCCTACCCAGAAGTCACAGAAGCGCTCTAGCTGAATTTAGGTATGGGGTGGCGCCACTCCGGGTTGAGACTGGTCGATTCCAAAATGTGCCATTTGCTGAAAGATACTGTTTTAACTGCACAGATGTTGTGGAAGATGAAATGCATGTTTTAATGTTTTGCCCTGTTTACAATGATATTAGATGTGAATTTTATGAAGTATGTTCCAGGAAGTTTGTTCATTTTAATAATTTATCCCCTTTACAGAAGTTTTATACAGTTTTAAGTGACCCCAAGCTTACCTTTGACAGTGCCAGAACCTGCCATAATATTCTAACTTTAAGAAGAACTATTTTATACCATTAGTATGTGTTTATTGTATATAAGTTTTATTTTATTTTATATCATTGCATGTTTTAGCATTTTAGTGTAATACTGTCTCTCATAAATTGCTGAGCGATTGGATGTATTATTCATGTGAGACGTAAATAAACTTGTCTGTCTGTCTGTCTATATTGAGTCTTCCCTGTGTCAGAAAGATATTTATGAATTTATTGACCATTACTTTTGTCACCTTACTGATAAGAATAAATAGTATCATCGTCCGGACTCGATAATGCTATATATAATCAGTTATTACTTTTGAATACACGCGGGAGACACAAAAGATACCACTTAATACTGATTGGTCACCTTTCTAAATGATAGATGCCTGACAAGCAAATAATCTACCATGAGAAAATTGTCTTTCCTGTATAATACAATACATGAAAATGATGTACAGTTTTTAAATTCCGAAACGATATAAATTCCATACTTGATAATGAGTATTATCTATATTGTGAAGAGACAATCTAACATTATTTAGAGAGACACCATGATACGATAAAAGGAGGAAGTTTTTGTTTTATAGATGAACCTATTTCGTGTGGAGATATTATCTTAACAATAAATTACTTTCTGAACAATGCACGTGTTTCAGTTACACCAACAATCCTAAGTGATGGCGATACGTTGGCGGTAGGTTGGCAATAGGTGAGCGAAAGGTTGGCGGTAGGTTGGCAATAGGTGAGCGATAGGTTGGCGGTAGGTTCGCATTGCGCCATGCTCTGGCACATTGTTTTCTGTCTGTTCTTCAATGCACAGGAAGCTTTCACAAAGGCATCAAACTTCAAAATCAAGAAAAATGAACCGATCAAACTTTCAACACAACTGTTTCTAACCAATACCAAGTGTAGAGCAGCTGTAGAGTGTGCTGTAGCCTGTATGTCTACCACTGGATGTGTCCTAGCAGATATGGATTCTGGGAGCTTGTACAAACAGGGTGAAGCACATGCCCTCAAGTCACAAGTGATAAGGAACTATGTTGAAACACTACAGAACAATGTTGATAAATCAAGTCCTAGAGAACGAGTCGGGGTCGAGGCTTTTCTCATGGTGTCACTTAGAGGACATCGAGGACAAGCCAGGGATGTATTGAAAGTGTCAATTAAATCAAATACGACATCTAAATCAGGAATAACTTTAAATGATAGCGTTTTTTCTATTGTTTATGACCACACTTCCAAAGCTTTACTCTGGTCTGGCCCAGCTGGAATATTTCAACAAGTTATTGGGTCTGAAACGAAAAGGAAACTTACTTCTACAAGGGGTCTGCATTTAAATGTACACAATGAACGACTGTTTTATTGTGCGAAAAGTTACATACACGCTCAGTCACTCTCCAAACGGAATAACACGGGTACATGGCTTCGGATAACAAATGTTATAATCTCGTATCTTGTGGTTGATGGTAATATAGCATGTTGGGTCAACCGGCTGTCAAATAGCATTTCAATCATATGTATTGAGATGTCTTCAAAAAAAAAACTGTTTTCTCAATCATGTTATTCACGGTACTGTCAATTTAAAGATCTGACACTTCTAAAAAGATATAAGCTTGGTATTCTCGTTTTCGTTGAGATGGATTTACAAAGAACATATCACATCAAATTGTCGGAGATAGTTGCAGGAGGACGAATCGGGAAACCCAAAGAAATAAGATCATTTGACAAGTTGACATTTGTGTATATTGTTGATGGTTTTCTAGCCTACAGTTTCGGCAGTGAAGTGGAACTTTGGGAGATTAGTCAAAATGGAAGTGTTGGTAGGAAAGTACTGTCAACTTCTTATCCTCAACGTAGTGGGGTGAGGGTACATGTCGCATTTCTTTGAAGACCGAGGTTTCAATATTGGCAGGGGATTGGCAACTTTGTCTGCTGCACAGAACTGTTATACATGCTTCTTCCAATCAAAGCTCCTAGTTTTCGTCGCAATATACATTCACAAATGTGTTTCGGGCTTTCTCCTTGCAGTAATGCAAGCAGCCGTGATATTTGTTTAATATTCTCGGAAGCTGCGATAAAATCATATATGACCTCAGCTCGCCTCTCCTTAGCTCTTTAAAGACACATGAATGTCAGGGACGAGTCACTAGAGGTAAAGGAACAGATGCACATTTTCCACTTCGAACTATTGTTGCACAATATTAAACGCAGGATTTGATTATTTGCATTGTTGAATTACTTCATTTTAATTGTTTTGTAGATAGATTGGTAAAACTAACTTTTCTAATGGTTGTTAATTAATAGTACTATAGTAGTTATTTACCCATGTAACAAGCGTAACTATACACTGTTCTTTCCTAAAAGTAATTATATTTTCAAAGCTAGTGTGACTCATATATGTAGGTTGTGAAATTAAAACAATCTTGGAAAACTCTCCATATTTACATTTATGAAACGAGTGGTTTTGTTTCAAACGATCGAAAGCGTGTTTGTTATTTATAACATAACAACACGTCACAAGGTTGCCACTTTTGCCAATAACTTTGACTGATTGAAACTTTCTGATGGACATTTAGAAGTGAAATACATAAAAAAACAAGATGTGGTGTATATACACAATAAGGAAGTCTTTAAAAAGGGAATTTAGTTTTCGTAGATTGAATGAGCATAAAAAAACATGTACTCTAACTGGAGCAACAACTTTGAAATAATGTTCTCTAAAAGTCCGTATCGTTGAATTGAGACAAACAATATACACTGTCGGCCAAAGGAAACGACTACCAGATATCTTATTAGATTTCGCAAACACTATAATAAGCATATATTAAAGCATTATGAAGTTGCACCATTTCTATATTTAAATTTCAGAAGGTGTCATGTCACAAAAGAATGGCGATTGTTGAATGAGACAAATGAATTGTTCAGTTTTCGATCAGTGATTGATCAGAAAAAAAAAAAATTGAAACCGATTTTCATACAACCACGAGCAAGTGCACGTGCACACGCAAGTGAATCAACCGGAACTGGCAGTGTTCATTGGGCGTGGTTTTCATGAATGTTATTGACTCGAATAACAGTTTTTCAACCTTTAAATGGATTTTTATATCAATGTGTTTTTAGCATAACTTGGAGACTACCATTGCTAATATTTCAGAAATTAGTTCATCTTTCATTTTAAGGAAAATCAAGTTGGCGTTATTTTGGTCGACAGCGTATGCTGAACATGGGTCTTAAACAGATAATAATAACATTGTTATCTGCATGCTCAAGGTTCCAAAGACATTTTACCCTGTCTATACCAAGCTGATAAACATGCCACTAGAACGTCACCTCCTTCGCATCTATTTACAGGTACCAATTAAAACTGCCGGGTGAACAGAGACACATTTTGAATAATGTCACTTATCAATGATGTGGTAAACCTACCCTTATGCAATCCTCGCCGATTCTTGCTGATCTTATACAATGTTTGACTGGTGATGAAGTCAAAACACGTATTTCGTCATATATATAATTATACCTTGGTCATTATTGTTTTCCCGGGTCCATACAACAGGTATTGGCCAAATTCACCAGTCCATAATTGTTTTATTATGTATTTAACACAAAAACGAAAGGAAAACAATAAAACACAGTCCACAGGGGTTTGTTTTGCTGAAACAAAACAGTTCCTAGGTCCAATACTGCGATACGAGACATCATTTTGGCCCACTAATATTTGACGATTAGAAAATCGTGCTTCAAATGTCATAGCTTGAAAAATAAACGACCGATTTTGTTGATGTTTGTTTTAATCGAAAGAGAAATCCCTTTGCTTTAATTCTGTAATATGTATTACATGTAAAATGTGTGGTAACGTTTTTTAAGGTGGACTTGTTTGGGCAGAGGGTGCATCCCTTTTTTTATTTATGAGTATAGGGTGTATCGTATCGAAGTATTGGACCTAGGAACTGTATTGTTTCGGCAATACAAACCCCTGTAATACAGTCAAAGTGGTAATTGGGTTAGGAAACGTAAGACTATGGTCACCTCAATGCGGAATTTGGTCGGACTCGTAATCACTTAGTAATCATTGATAGCAACCAAATGAGCTATACATGAGACATCTAACCACACAAACAACATTCGTGTCGCTCAGGAGCTTATGTTAAGGCGAGTGCATTTGTGCCTGTAGACATTATCAAATACGTAGGCAAAAGATTAACAATATTCTTATGAATATAGCATGCTGCTTTGACAGTGTTTTATTTTGCGTGTGTCAGAATCCCAGCTAGTAACTGGCAAGCAACATGTTATCCAATCAAACGTAAAGTTACAAAAATCCAACTGTGGTATCAAAAAGTTCTTACATAAACACCACATAAGACGCTCCAAGTCTGTTGCGGCCATTGATGTTGACTTAAAGTTCCGGTGTAATGTATTTTTCTCAAGAATGACAGATTATTACCTCTACGTACATATATATCGGAGTCAATTCAGCTTGAAATCGAGACAACATATACATGCAATTGATTAAGACATATAATTTACCCATTTTAACAAAGCCACAATCAGCCCGGCTCGATCCTCTTTGAAGACAAGTCTTGAGTCGTGACTGTGATTAACCTCAGACGAGGGTCTGTGACCAGCTTTGTGGAGCATCATTAATTATTGATGATTATCACTGCAGCTAGATGGATTTATGAGGTGTGTTACATCGCCAAAAACACATGTTTATGTAATTTGTATGTACTTGTCACCTGCAGAATTATCTAGTTGGATATCTAAATATTCGATATATGGAAAATGTGTTAGTGAAATTAACAATCAAAATGTTGGGAAATTACGTTGAATTATCACTATCGCCGATAATGAGATTACTCCAATGACGTCACATGATTCATCACTTCAGGGACCACACCCCGCAGATTTCCATTCTGGCCGCCGGGCCTAAATTAGGCGGTTTTGAAAATGCTTTATATAAGTCATTGGTGGGCCGATTTCAGAAATTTAAATCGAGCAATTGTCAAATTGAAATCCTATTTTAATGAATCCGAATGTGACCATATGTCATGAACTCTAACCTTTAACGAAGAGGTATATCAAGTGGTTTACCAGGTGAGTTTGTAACATCGACGACTCCATGATATGTTTCGTGTGTTGATTTGTCTTTATGTATCGTTGAAGGAACTCTGATACAGTCATTGGCATTGGACCACATGGTTTTGCAATTCCAGCGTTCGTCTCCACCGTGTCAGACTTCTGTATCGCCCACAGTCCTCATTTACTTGTCTGACGTCAATCTGGCTTCGTTCTGATGTTTATTCATTAGATATGAAATGGCAGCACATGTAAATCGCATTTATATCAGCCATTTGTATGTACAGTGTGTGCTTGGAGCAAGATACCTATTATTCATTATAGTTTCACTGCACGATTCTGACTTTGCTATGACAGACATTTACCATTTTGCCTCAACGAAATATGGCCAAATTGTAAACGATGTGGTGACATTGCCTGATTAAAACGTGTGTGTACAAAAAGTCAAATGTCCAGGTGTATGGCTGCTTCAAAATATCAAAAAATTAAAAACATAACGCCGAGTTTCTCCTACCGGTTTAATTTCATCTTCAGGGAGAATGATTCGTTATACAGAAGGTTATGGCGTCATAGTCTATATATTATGACGACATAGTGGGGACAATGTACATTTATGAAATTATGCGTCAGAATTTAATAGTATTCAATTTTGGGTTGTATTTCTTTATGAAATATTCTTCTTTTAAAACTCTTTGGACTTTATTTGAGTTTTCCATTTGATTGAATGGGAAAATGCTAAATTTTATTTCTGTTCCGTTTGCACACACGGTCCAAATGTTCACTGAGAGGGATACAGCGCACCTCTGGACACTTTATTCGCTGTTTGTGGACTCTAACACGGGCTTATAGATTTTCTGTTTGTCCGATATACTGTTCTTTCTCTCATATCAGTAGAAAGGATGTAAACCAATTTATCGGGTTCATGTCACCAAACGTCTGGCTATGGTGAATACCTGCTCAAATTGTGACTGACTGTTACAAGATATCAAAGAAATGAAATGCTGTAAACAGCAATTTCTTTTCAAGACGATTCTAGAGTTGTTGTGATCGCCAAATTTATGTACTTTCAGAAATATGATTAGATTATTTAGTATGGTTTATTTTGGTTTATTTGGTTTATTATGTCTTTTGTATTATGTCTGTTTATTACCTAAGAGGGCAATTATATCAGGATTCATATGTTTCATACGATGCCCAAGGGCAAAATATCATGTGACGTCATAAACAGTGCTATTGTGTCACGCTTTGTTTATGACGTTGCGTTCTAAATGCGGCGACGGCGGGTAGCAGCCCATGGTTGGAAGTGGATTTTAGCTGTTTTCATCAATTTCACGACTTCTGTAATACACAGAATATTATATTCGAGTCTATGTCTTACTATGATTACGACACTCGTGCTGTCTCCATGGCAGTAGAGAAACAAAGCAAATTATTTCACGATGGACACATAAACTTGATATGAAACGGAAAACTCCTTAGATATCCTATAATCAAGCATTTGCATTTATCATCATGACTGTGAGTTGTGAAAGCTTATATATGCGTTAAATGATAATATGCATATTTTGGCATTCAACTCTTCAACTAGCTGGACCCCAATCACAGATCCCAACAGATCATGTTTGTCTGCATTTTAACATTGCAAACATCTTATTGACGACACAAGTAGTCATAGAAAGAGAGTTACCTCAACTAAATGTCAATTGTTTCCAGTACCATGGACAGAGATGAAGTTGTTTCCAAAACGTATGTTGGTTATGAAAAGTATTCTTTATATATAGAGATCATTACCCGTTTGTGTGAACGAGAGCGAGTGTTGTAAATTTTAACAAGTTCCCTAAAAGGCATATGCATACCAATGCTACTCTGAAATAGCTCCGCAGTACCTGCGTCAACTACCCCCCCTATATTATCACAGCAGATCCCTTCGGTTCGAGTCCAAACTCCTGATCAGTGTACCTAAAGTGAAACTGTCCAGCTACAGGAAAAGAGTGAGTGAGTGAGTTACGGTTTAACGCAGGTTTCAAGAGTACTTCACTTACATCACGCCATTCATGTATGCTTCAACTTCTGCATGGAACAATCTTCCAATTAATGCCCGACAGTGTCAGACCAATTCTGCCTTCAAAATGTCCATCAAAACTCATCTTTCCCGTCAAGCTTTCCTCTAATCCCCCGTCACTGCGCTTTGCGCATTACATTCAGATATGGAAAAGCGCATTACAAATCCACTATTGTATGGCACACTTTCTAGGATTTGAATCTATTCAATTTTATTCGTGTAAAGCATGTCTAAAAGACTTGCTTCTCTACAGTGACGCCAAGAATAAGTGTTATGGCGTCATCAATAAGTATTTTGTCGTGGGTCACATATTTTAAAATGGTGTTATTTTAAACAGAAGAACTTACTGTTGACGACAATTACCTATTTGATGATAGTCACCGATGCATCCTGTTTGGTGCGCGTCTATTAGTCAAACCAAATATTGTAACTTTAGGTTGAAAGTGTTTAATAGATCATATAACTACATGTATTCGCATGTAGTTTAGGTTTCTGCGCATGTATAGTAGTGATGCTCGATTCTGACTAGAAACTAGTAATTATGTCATATTTGTCGATTGGGGATGATATTGCACGTTTAGTGAAACAATTTGAACTGAATTAGGCAGATATTGGACACGAATTAAAACCAAATAAAATATCATGAAACAAAATGATGTGGTTTTAACTTTACAACGAAATTCAGAAAACACATTTCTCGAGATACAGTCGTCTGACATACAATTAAGAAGATTAAAAAAGCCAGAAATAATATGGAGCCGAGACCTTCAAAGTAGTACCAGAAAAGCGATAGTAGACTTAACTTCTTCTCAATAGACCCATGTGTTATTCACAAGATCTCTAAACGGAAATGATAGATTACTCCATACAGTAGGGGCCACTTTGTGGAAGTAGAGTCGACATATGTTTCTCATTTAATTACCTGACCTAATAAGCCTATCTTCAGCAATTCCATCTCACTTGAGTAGAGGTGACATGTTTCAATATCAGAAGGCAATTGCCCCTATCTACTCAAAACCATTTCGCAAAAGACATTAAGTTCATCAAATGTAGATCACTCCTTTGTGTTATACAATCCATCACTTCAATTTTGTTTGTATATTTGCCATAACGCATTGTTTGAAAAAAAATAGTTTCTTAATTTACGAAGAATATATATAAGAAATCCTTGTTTGGATATTTATTTCTATAAACCAGCAGTACATGTTTATCGATAATATATCAAACTGATTGACTTGTCAACATCACAAGTATCCTCTAATACATGAATTGCAACTTACAGACCCAGGTGCGACTACACCAAACACGATTCAACATCAGGAAGCACACGTCTACTGTAGGAAATGTTATCAGCTCTATGTGATCCGCACCATTGATCTCCACTGACAGCGCAAAGTGAACCAGGCATCTCTATCTGGTTAGGCGGACAGAGATGCTCGGGGTTCAAGTGAACTTGATAGTCATTTCAGAATAAAATACTTGTTTAAATACAGCGAGTAATGGCATGAACTCTGTGACCAATTGTTCATATTGTATGCAAGATAAACCTGCTAATCGGCATTATCATATTGAGAGATTTAGAGTCCACTGTGAAGCAATTCACACAAACCTTCCTTGATTAAACGGATATGCTAGAATAATGCTGAGGGGATGGAGTGCAGTCAAGTGGTGGTTCAAAAAGGCACTTCATACTTGTAATACACTAGATGTTAATTACCAGGATTTTGTAGGATTGATTTGCATATTTCTAATTTGTACGAAGAAATCAAGAGATTATTTCTCAAAAAGGAAATGCTTAGGATTGGCATATGATGTACTCTCGCAAGACGATTGCATATTTTAAATAGTTACACTGACATTATTTGATAAGATTGTCACTGAAAGCAATTCACTCTCATAATCCCATAAAGTGTTTGTTTAATTGAGAGTTTCAAAAGGTTTGATTACTTTACAACCATATTAAATTCAATAACCAGTGATCCACATACATGTTGATAGCGAATTGTTACAAATTAAAGTAAGAACATGTGAATGACCGGATCCACTTAATAGTAACTATTTTGTGTTGTACCTATCATGGCAGAGTACATACGAGTCGTTCATATACATAGTGTTTAAACCCCCTACATATAAACTGGAAGCTTGATGTTGTTCCAATATTACAATTTACGAATACATCTGAGATCTTTTTTATTTCAATTCTTAATGGGGGCAGGATAGCGCAGTGGTTAGCGCGTTCGGCTTCGGATCAAGAGGTCCGGGGTTCGAATCCCACCAGGGGCACGGCAACTTTGTCTGCAGTAGAGAACTGTTCTACACGCAGTAAGGTTTGGGTGCAATGCTACACTGAATTTCAAGAGTAGTACCACCCATGGTTCGCTAGTTCCAGCCATTGCTCGCAGGTTTCACCACAATGCATAGCCACGTGGCGTTGCGTGCTTTCTCCCTGCCATAATACTAGCAGCCGCGATATAAGTGAAATACTCTTGAAAGTGGCGTTAA
Source organism: Gibbula magus (assembly GCA_936450465.1). Taxonomy (NCBI): domain Eukaryota; kingdom Metazoa; phylum Mollusca; class Gastropoda; order Trochida; family Trochidae; genus Gibbula; species Gibbula magus. Next base: position 69,141,053 of record OW388293.1, on the reverse strand, counting down.
ACCCCAACTCACCTCACCTCAATTCTTAATCTATGAATTAGAAGTGACACAACAGTTATACAGACCGGATTTCGTCAGTAAGCAACATTAAGATATGTCTTTAATTTTAAAAATCTGATTTCGAAGGTTCAAACTGCTGTAACTAGTGACTTTTTAGCCACTTACTAAAGGTTCATCATTTCATTTGAAAGAATGGAATTGCTCACACTACGACATCCACTTTTATGTTTCAGTGTAACAATATGTGTTCCTGGACACCAACATAGTAGAATTTTATGAATGCAAATATCACAACGTAGTGAAACGTTATTTGAATGAACTTTGTTTTGTTAAACTGGTAGATAATGCATCTGCATTATACATTTGCTTTTTTGATACATTGTCTACTTTCTCATCATACCACATTTACTGGTGAAGGGATGCATGTACATGTATATAATAACCTTCATTCTACCATGACATTGCTGGATACTCGATTCTGATTGGTTCTCCAGCAAAATCTAGCGTGATCAATTCTGGATTGAACCTCCTCTGATTTTAGCGCCGCTTCACCGCGTATTGACAAATCTACATTGTGACGTCACAATCTATCCGAACAAACGGCCGATTCTAAGGTGTACTCTACTTGTTGAAATCAAAATAACTGATACAATCAAATTAATTTTTCCTGTAGCGTGTTTTAGAGTTACATCAGATAGATTAGCAAGGCAAACTGCGTCAGTATCGAGATCAATCCAAATAGCGACACTTGATGCAGTTGAGAAGGCGAGCAAACGCAATGTCATTGACGCAATGGTCAGCCGGATCTGAAAACCGAGCGTAACGTTTTGATGCAAAATAAGAAATACATATGTCATATCATCTGCACACCTACGTCGATAACTAGAATGTGCATTCCTTACCCGAATGAGACAATTACCATCACCTGTTACGCTTCCTTTTAATAAATACAAGTCCGCAAGCTCGTCATTCACAGCGACCGGCAAACGGTAGCCGCCATTTTGAACGTCGCGTGATATGCTTAGCGGGTTATTCCAAAAATGCGAACTTCAGGAAATACGAATCTTGATTTTGTGAACGCGAATGTTGAGAAAACAAAATGTAAACTCCCGTTATAAATGACACATATATATATGATTTTTTTAAATGGTTAAAGAGAACTTGTAGGAGAAAACTCTGTGTATAACAACAATATTTTTGTACGAAATCGCTGCTGTTGTTACAAAGGATTTTTCGAACGTAATTCGGAGCTCGCGCCCTGCCGTTGTACGCACTGTCAGCATCCGACAAAAAGAGTTCCATGGTAAAACGGTCATGGTAGAATGGAGATAAACCTACTGTGTTTGAAAATCAGAGACATGTTATACTGGATTGATAGCGAGTAAATTTAAAATTGAAACCTCACGCTACGCGTTCGGTTTCAATTTTTAATTTACTCGCTATCAATCCAGTATAACATGTCTCTGATTTTCAAACACAGTAGGTTTATCTCCTAAGTGACAGATGGCCGGGATATGCCTGTGCCATGATATTGATATAACTGCATCATTTTGTCTCTACAGTTTATGGTCAGTAAAAATGTGATACATTTGATGACGAAATTGCTAAAAGACTGATTGTACTTCTCTAGTTTGGAGTGTGAGTATTTGTGTTTGGCAAAATCTGTACCAGAATACATTTATCTGCTTCAGGTTAAAATTCCTATTCAAAACATTCAACGTACGTTTTAATCGTTATACATAAGAAGGCTCAAAAAGAAAATGTTTAGTATGGTGATTCTTACAGTGACAGGAGAAATGTTTATATCACTGCATTTCTGTTGAAATCAAATTCATATTCTATGACAACAAATAGAATTGCCTGCAACATGAAGTCAGCATAACTCACACATGAGCATGTAGGTATGCATGAAGGTACCGATTTAAGCATTCAAGCTCGGACATGTATTACTATAACATAAAAAGAGTCAATGAATTTGAACTTTAATTACTTTTCTATGAATTTTATTTATTCATGTCATGAAATATTTCCTTCGTTATGTTTACAGGAAGCATATGATTCTGTTGAATTTGTTGTTGCTAAATAGGTTGAATGTATTACTACTACTAGCATCTCTGACTACTACATCTAATTATTGATATAATTCCACGGTTTGTATCGCGTATCATTGATGAAAGGATAATATTTTAAAAGTACATATGTATCAATGTTGTTGCATAAATTGCTGACTCACAGACCTTTTTGCAAACGGTTGCGATATCAGTTCATATGGTACAATTGTATTGTCAAAGAATATTATGAAGACCAGATATCGTACATTTTCAGATTCAAAAGAAACAACAATCTTAAAATGTTTTTATGCTATGATAAATGGAATCCTCACTGGAATAGATTTAATTCCATTGTGTGTCCATTGCACGCTACTGGCGCCAGAGGATGTAGATTGCATTGTCAAAGGATGTTAAATTTGATTGACATGCCTATTCAGTGCGATATACACATGATGAAAAAATCATATTAAATACAATAAATGAGATAAAATACAATGATTTTGGACACACGGAAACACTATTCTAAATACAAAAGTAAACTTGATATAACATAACAAAATTATTCAGGCAGTGGCCGATCCAGATTGGGGGGGGGGGGGGGGGGGGGGGGGTGCAGGAGTACGCATCCCTCCCCCCCCCCCCCCCCCCCCCCTTTTCATGTGACATTTTCCAAAATGACCATTGAAACCATCCTCAAAACAGTGGTGCACCCCCTCCCCCCCCCCCCCCCTTTTTTTTTTACCAAAGAGATGGTACATTAACACGGTATATTCCCACTTTTTTTCACAAAGCATCAAGGAACCCTACCTCTTGCAAGGAACTGAGAGCATTTTGGAGTGATATGAATGAAATACCTCTTTGCACGAATCAGGCACGAAGTACATAACACTGACACTGAGATCGGAAGTAAATAATGATACATTATTTCAAAGTAATCAGTCGGCCATCTTCAGATACTCATTATAGCCATTAACAAGTGTCAGATAAACCTAAACGGCCCTGCTCTACGCTTAATGAAACTGCATATAATCGATCCCTGAGGTGAGATGAGATTTCATAACAAACGAAATGTTTGGCATGTTTACATATAAATATGCTGAAACACCACATGTCACCTTGTGAATATATTTGTTAATCATCCAAAACTGGGTTACACAGGCGATATCGCTTGTGTGAGATCGATTAGTACCTCCTAGGAGATATCATTGTGGCAGTAGATGCCCTGTCATCGTCAACTACATGACACCACAATACTTTTACATCATCTAGTAATTACATCACAATGATATGACGTCATAAACATAATGACAATGCTATTGCATTAACATCAGTCAACTGACAAAGCTGTGCTCAGATATACACCTTTTCATTGACACGTAATGAAGAGATTTTGGATGATAAATATAATTTCACCCTCGTGTCTTGTGATATCAATTACACCAACGCATGTGATAAAAGTCAAAATACCCCAAACAAGCCTCGTATATGTGTTACTATTATCAACTCGTATTGATATATTTTATATCAGAAGACACTTGGGTGACAAGTCTGTATTTACATAATGTAGATGATTCGGTTGCCAAAATCATATTTTTGTACACAAAGAAACTAATTTAAAGAGAGTGGTCAATCGTATGTATGACATTATGTACATTGTACCTATTCAAAGATGTTTTTTTATGATCTCATTTCTTTGGCATGTTTTCGATATCATCGCAATTGTCATCAGAGCTGCAGGATAAATATATTTATCCGATGAAGTCCTGATCACGGCAGATGTTGAATAATCTGGTTTTATTATACATTTCTGAAGAATATAATCGTGTTCAGCATACGGTAACCCACAGGGAAAGTCATTGTATTAATAATAGCAAGAGATATTGAAGGGGCAAAAACGTGCTACTGCCCCTTTAACATACCAATTACGTTCTTGGTCTGCTCCCTGGTGAACTAACATGTTTACAACTATATATTGGTAAAATATGTTTACAATAAAACTATAATGGAGACCAAACTAGTTGACTTTCTGTCAAAAGTCAAATAATAATAATACGTACATAACTGAAGGGTGATGGGTTGATACAAAATGAACCCGAGCTTGAAACAATTAAGATTATAATTATGTTTACAACTATATATTGGTAAAATATGTTTACAATAAAACTATAATGGAGACCAAACTAGTTGACTTTCTGTCAAAAGTCAAATAATAATAAAACGTACATAACTGAAGGGTGATGGGTTGATACAAAATGAACCCGAGCTTGAAACAATTAAGATTATAATTATGTTTACAACTATATATTGGTAAAATATGTTTACAATAAAACTATAATGGAGACCAAACTAGTTGACTTTCTGTCAAAAGTCAAATAATAATAATACGTACATTACTGAAGGGTGATGGGTTGATACAAAATGAAACCGAGCTTGAAACAATTAAGATTATAATTATGTTTACAACTATATATTGGTAAAATATGTTTACAATAAAACTATAATGGAGACCAAACTAGTTGACTTTCTGTCAAAAGTCAAATAATAATAATACGTACATTACTGAAGGGTGATGGGTTGATACAAAATGAACCCGAGCTTGAAACAATTAAGATTATAAAACTAATACAGTTAAACTTTACCGTTATGAAGTAAGTTCTAACTGTGGTAGTATCTACAGTACGACACATTCATTGTGATAAAGAAGGTGACTATAAAATGCCTTTTCACGAGGATATTTAAATATGTAGTTTAAATGCGTATTTGTTCATGAAAAGCATGGCAAGCGACCATGAGTTAATCTTTTATTTCATTGATATTTTGATGTATTGAATTGGTGGAAATCTGTGTCTTGTTGAAAATATTAAAGAAAAATAGTAACCACATACCTTAGAAAGACAAGGATATATCTATGGATGTACAACTTCTTTATTTCACTTAAATTAGACAAATAAATTAAATATCTCGCCGCTAATGGCTGCAATACTGCCGAAGCGACGTTAAACAATAACTCACTCACTCCCCATTTCACAATGGCGACGTTTCGGTAAAGATCCTTATACCATTATCAAGCATATGGAAGAGATGGTGAAACAGCAGGTTAGACGACTAATGTGATGTGATGTTTCGCCAATGTAGGGTAGTGGGGTGCGAATTTGGGCTGGGGTAGTGGGTTTGGGTGGTAGGTTTAGGGTGCAGTTGATGACACGGTCAACAAGTTAATTTGGAAAGTTGTTAAGTTGGGTGAAGACATGACGGAGGTGTTGAAGTTCGGTATCAGGGGTGGCAGAGGATAGGTTGATAGCACGGTAGACACATACATTAATTATGCAACTGTACAATCTGTCCAGAACTGTGAGACAAAAAAGCAGTTATGTGTACAGACAATGTGATTACAATAGAGACATGAAAAGTATGGTAAATGTATAGCGAACGATTCTGATGGTAACAAGACATGTAAATGATAGTAAACTGGCCTCTCAAACTGGTACTGCATTCCATGTAAGTGAAATGAATGTTATCCCGCTGCTGAAGCACTCGTTTATAAGAATAAACACCATCTGTTCATTTACCTAGTCTGTAATTGTAAATCCAGTATAGGACGTAAACAGAACCTAAGGTTCAGCCACATGATTGAGATGATGTTATGAATTCAGTGCCATATTCAACTCGCGAGAATGATTTGCAAGGGAGATATCATCTAAACATTATTTGATTCCAACTTCGTCATGAATCATTAAAACTCCTTGAGCTGTACAACATATGTAGTTTACCTGGTGTTAGATTTACAATGAATGATAAACTAAATAACCAATACAAAAAGGGTTAATTTTGTTGAAATAGCAATACGGTTCCACAAGATATGTTGGTAGTTAAACTCCTGTATGCAGATGTGGAATTACAATGCAAAAAAATACATAACATTATGTTACACGTGCATTTGCAATTCACCTGATTCAAAACTTCCTCAGTTTTAATGAGTATTATGTCAATCCATCACTCAGTAAAACTGTCAGTTGTGGTGACATGCCTAGGGTTACTAACCGGCCATATAAGGAACAAGCCATCTTCAGATTGATATTCAAGATTAGAAATAAATGGCATTTAAATAGCGGACACATATAAGATCTGCAATAGTAAAAAAAATTCCAATGTGATATTCAATATGGTTTTGCAATGTTTAAACTAATATGTACGTACATGGACTAAAAAGGAGCAAAAAGCATATGCTAAGTGTTAGGAGTTGAGATGTATTATAGTACTTGTATCTGAAAAGCTTAATACTAAGTTTCAAATATAGGTTTGCCAATGTATGTGGAGTTTTTTAGTGGAGGATCATTTGATTTCTTTAGTTGCTTTCAATGAATATTTAGTGTGTTTTATTTTAGATTTTCAATGAAAGTGAAAGTGGAAAGTGAAGGAAAGTGGAAATGTTGGGCCGCACCTTCAACGGGATGATTCAATATGTTTGTAAACAAACAAAGGGGTCCGCGAGCAATTGAGTGAGTGAGTGAGTTATTGTTTAACGCCGCTTCGGCAGTATTACAGCCATACGTGGAGAGATATTTAATTTATATGCCTAATTTAAACAAGAAAATTGCAAAAGAAAAACAGAACACGGCATGAAGGCAGCAAAAACATCAGCATAGTATCACACGTTGAATAAAAGATGATAATGAAAAATTAAAATTTACAATTTGTCAATAAGGTGTATAGCCTAAACAAAATCTAAAACACCCTGCTCACAGAAATGAGTAAAAGTTTGACTGATTGAAATAGAAGGATAAAACGTTTCCCTGGTATGTGCAGTGTCCCAACACTCACTTAGAATGTGTTTTATTGTGAAAGGATACTGACAGGGTATACATACCGGGGGATCTTCCCCCCTTTTGTAAGATAAGAGTGTCCAATACGACATCCGCGAGCAATTACCAATTCTTAACTATTATCATTTTAATGAAGAATTATTTACCAAATGATTACGTGAATTATAAATACGAATAATCCTGGGTGGATTGAAAAGCTCTTTGAGGAAGACTTACTCTCGAATTTACTACAGAAAACAGCTTTCCAAAAAGAGTGTTTATTGCAATACTTGAATACATTACCCTTCATTTCATCAATTTTATTATCAAACGATATGGCATTATACATGTGTCATATTTATACATCCATACCAATCGAGAGAAAATAGAAAACCACAGCCTCGTGTGGATTTGAGAAGACCATGGGTCGTATGCATGCACATATATTGAGTCTTCCCTGTGTTAGAAAGATATTTATGAAATTATTGACCATATCTTTATCACCTCACTGATAAGAATACATAGTATCATCGTCCAAACTGGAAAATGCTATATATCATCAATTATTACCTTTGATAACACGCAGAAGACACAAAAGATGGCACTTTGTACTGATTTGTGACCTTTCTAAATGATAGATGCCTGACAAGCAAATAATCTACCACGAGATAATTTTCTTTCCTGCATGTATAATACAATACATGAAAATGATGTACAGTTTTTAAATTTCGAAACGATATAAATTCCATACTCTAATAATGAGTATTATCTATATTGTGAAAAGACAATCTAACATTATTTAGAGAGATACCATGATACGATAAAAGGAGGAAGTTTTTGTTTATAGATGAACCACTTTCGTGTGGAGATATTATCTTAACAATAAATTACTTTGTGAACAATGCACATGTTTCAGTTACAGCAACAATTCTAAGTGACGGCGATAGGTTGGCGGTAGGATCGCATTGCGCCATGCTCTGGCACATTGTTTTCTGTCTGTTCTTCAATGCACGGGAGGTTTTCCCAAAGGCATCCAACTTCAAAATCAAGAAAAATGAACCAATCAAACTTTCAACACAACTGTTTCTAACCAATACCAAGTGTACAACAGCTGTGCGGTGTGCTGTAGCATGTATGTCTACCACTGGATGTGTCCTTGCAGATATAGATTCTGGGAGCTTGTACAAAAAGGGTGAACCACATGCCCTCAAGTCACAAGTGATAAGGAACTATGTTCAATCACTACAGAAAGATGAATCAAGTCCTAGAGCACGAGTCGAGGTCGAGGCTTTTCTCATGGTGTCACTTAGAGGACATCGAGGACAAGCCAGAGATGTATTGAAAGTGTCAATCCTATCAAATACGACATCTAAATCAGGAATAACTTTAAATGATATAAGAGTGTCTTCTATTGTTTATGACCAAACTTCCAAATCTTTACTCTGGTCTGGTCCAGCTGGAATATTTCAACAAGTTATTGGGTCTGAAACGAAAAGGAAACTAACTTCTATAAGGGCTCTGTATTTAAATGTACACAATGAAAGACTGTTTTATTGTAAGAAAGGCTACATTCACACTCAGTCACTCTCCAAACGGAATAACACGGACACCTGGCTTCGGATACCAAATGTAATAATCTCGTATCTTGTGGTTGATAGTAATATAGTATGTTGGGTCAACCAGCGACGGTTAAATGGCAGTTCAATCATCTGTATTGATATGTCCTCAAAAAAAGAACTGTTTTCTCAATCATGTTCTTCGCGGCACTGTCAATTTAGAGATTTGGCACTTCTCAAAACATCTAAGCTTGGTATTCTCGTGTTCGTTGAGATGAATTCACAAAGAAAATATCACATCAAATTGTCGTCAATAGTTGCTGGAGGACGAATCGGAAAACCCAAAGAAATAAGATCATTTGACAAGATGATATATGTGTATATTGGTGATGGTTTTCTAGCCTACAGTTTCGGCAGTGAAGTGGAACTTTGGGAGATTAGTCAAAATGGCAGTGTTGGTAGGAAAGTACTGTCAACTTCATATCCTCAACGTAGCGGGACGAAGGTTCATGTCTCCTTTCTTTGAATACCGGACGGGATAGTGCAGTGGTAACCTAGCGCGTTCGGCTTCAGATAAAGAGTTCCGGGGTTCCAATATTGGCAGGGGCTTGGCAACTTTGTCTGCTGCACAGAACTGTATTACGTGCGTAAGGTTTGCATGCAATGCTACGTTGCAGTTCAGTACAGCACCACCAATGATTCGCTTGTTCCAGTCAAAGCTCGTAGTTTTCGTCGCAATATACTTTCACAAAGGTGTTTCGAGCTTTCTCCCTGCAGTAATACAAGCAGCCGTGGTATTTGTGAAATACTCTCGGAAGCTGCGTTAAATCATAAATCACCTCAGCTCACCTCTCCTTACCTCTTTAAAGATACATGTATGTCAGGTACGAGTCACTTGAGGTAAAGGAACAGTTGCACATTTACCACTTGGAACTATTGTTGCACAATATAAAACGCAGAATTTGATTATTTGCAGTGTTGAAACACTTCAGTTTAATTGTTTTGTAAATTGGTAAAACTAACTTTTTCTAATGGTTGTTAATTGATAGTACTATAATCGTTATTTACCCAATGTAGCCAGCGTAACTATACACTGTTCTTTCCTAAGAGTAATTATTTTTTTCAAAGCTAGTGTGACTCATATATGTAGGTTGTGAAATTATAACAATCTTGGAAAACTCTCCATATTTACATTTATGAAACGAGTGGTTTGGTATCTAACGATCGACTGAGTGTTTGTTATTTATAACATAGCAACTCGTCACAAGGTTGCCAATTTTGCCAACAACTTTTGACTGAATGAAACTTTGTTTTTTAAAGATAAGGTTTAGTCTTTGAGGGACAGGAAGGATGGAAACGACTACTAGATATCTTATCAGATTTCGCAAACACTATAATGAGCAGTTTAGCATATTAAAGCATTATGAAGTTGCACCATTTCTGCATAATATATTTAAATTACAGAAGTTGTCATGTCATGGCGATTGTTGAAAAAGACAAGTGAATTGTTCAGTTTTCGACCAGTGCTTGATCAGAAAAAACATTTGAAACCGATTTTCATACAACCACAGTAAATGCAAGTGCACACGCAAGTGAATCAACCAGAAAATAGCGGTCTTCATTGGGCGTGGTTTTCATGAATGTTATTGACTCGAATTACAGATTTTAAACCTTTTATTGGACTTTTACATCAATCTTTCATTTTAATCAAGTAGGCGTTTTTTTAGCCGACAGTGTATGCTGAACATGAGTCTTAAACAGAAAATAATAACATGGTTATCTGCATGCTCAAGGTTCCAAAGATATTTTACCCCTGTCTATCCAAAGCTGACAAACATGCCACTAGATCGTCACCTCCATCGCAGCTATTTACAGGTACCACTTAAAACTGCCGGGGGAACAGAGACACATTTTGAATAATGTCACTTATCAATGTTTCGGTAAACCTACCCTTTCGCCATCCTCGCCGCTTCTTGCTGATCTTATACAATGATAGACTGGTGATGAGGTTTATACTGCTATATATATATATATATATATATATATATATATGTAAACCTTGGTCAATATTGTTTTCCCGGGTCCATACGACAGGTATTGGCCGAATTCACCAATTCATAATTGTTTTATTTTATTATATGTTTTTAACACAAAAACGAAAGGAAAACATAAAATACAGGCCACAGGGGTTTGTTTTGTTTCACAAAACAGTTCCTAGGTCCGATACTTCGATACGATACACCCTTTCCTAATAAATAGAGAAAGGGATGCAACGCGAGTCTCACCCCCTACCAAAACAAGTAAAAAAAAACGTTCCAGATACGAGCTGAATCAATAGCATTCAGCTGATTGATATAAATACAAATTTAGCCAATCAGCTGAGAACTGTTTATTCAATGCGTTGGAAATGTAGGTCACAATACGTCACTTCCTCCAAGATGGTGGAGGTGGCTCGAAGATTTCCTTGTAGTTACTATATATTTGCAATAAAGTTGTTACGGTAAGATACCACGGACCTTTTTTAAGTATGTCAAATATATCATGGATGTAAAGTTATAGGAGAAAACTCTTTTCGAGATCGAGGAATGAAATATCGACTTTTTTCTCGATTTTTATCGATGTATTTCTGAGACACCATTTTGGACCACTAAAGTGTGACGAGTAAAAAATCGTGTTTCAAGTGTCATAGCTTGAAGAATAAACCACCGATTTTGTTGATGTCTGTTTTAATCGAAAGAGAAATCACTTTGCTTTAATTCTGTTATATGTATTACATGTTAAATGTGTGGTAACGTTTTCTAATGTGGACTTGTTTGGGCAGGAGGTACATCCTTTTCTTTATTTATTAGTAAAGGATGTATCCTATCGAAGTATTGGACCTAGGAACTGTTTTGTTTCAGCAATACAAACCCCTGTGATACATTCAAAGGGGTAATTGGGCTAGGAAACGTAACACTACGGTCAAAAGACGTCATGCATTTATCGTTTGATGTCACTCAAGTCACCTCAATGCGGCTCTTGGTCGGACTCGGGCTGGAGTCAATATGTTTTCTACGATCGTCACATGATCGCCTCTAGATCAATCAAATTGCAGGGAAATTATGCTCACTAAGTAATCATTGATAGCAACCAACTGAGCTATACACGAGACACCTAACCACACATATGACATTCGTTTCGCTCATGAGCTTATCTTAAGGCGAGTGCAGTTGTGCCTGTAGACATTAATATATGTAGGCAAAAAATTAACAATATTCTTATGAACATAGCATGCTGCTATGACAATGTTTTATTCTGTGTGTTTCAGAATCCCAGCGAGTAACTGGCTAGCAGCATTTTATCCAATCAAACGTAAAGTTACAAAAATCTAACTGTGGTATCACAAAGTTCTTACATAAACACCACATAGGACGCTCCAACTCTGTTGCGGCTATTGATGTTGACTTAGAGTTCAGGTATAATGTATTTTTCTCAAGAATGACAGATTATTACCTCTACGTACATATATATTGGAATCAATTGAGCTTAAAATCGAGACAATATACACATGAAATTGATTATTAAGACGATTTAATTTACCCATTTTAACAAAGCCGCAATCAGCCCGGAACGATCTCCTTTGAAGACAAGTCTTGAGGCGTGACTGTGATTAACCTCAGACGAGGGTCGTCTGTGACCCGCTTCATTAATTATTGATGATAATCACTGCCGCTAGATGGATTTATGAGGTTTGTTAAATCGCCACAAACACATGTTTATTCAACTATTATGTACTTGTCATCTGCAGAATTACCTAGTTGGATATCTAAACATTCGATATATGGAAAATGTCTTAGTGAAATTAACAATCAAAATGTTGCGAAATTACGTTGAATTATGACTATCGCCGATAATGAGATTACTCCAATGACATCACAGGAGTCATCGCTTTTTGGACCACACCCCGCAGATTTCATTCTGGCTGCCGGGCTTCAATTAGGCGGTTTTGATAAATGCTGTATATAAGTAATTTATTGGCCGATTTCAGAAATTTAACATCAAGCAATTGTCAAATTGAAATACAATTTTAATGAATCCGAATGTGACCATATGTCATGAACTCTAACCTTTAACGAAGAGGTATATCAAGTGGTTTACCAGGTGAGTTTGTAACATCGACGACTCCATGATATGTTTCGTGTGTTGATTTATCTTTATGTATCGTTGAAGGAACTCTGATACAGTCATTGGCATTGGACCACGTGTTTTTGCAATTCTAACGTTCGTCTCCACCGTGTCAGACATATCTTTAGTCCACAGTCCTCATTCACTCGTCTGGCGTCCATCTTGCATAGTTCTGATGTTTATTCAGTAAATATGACATGGCAGCGCATGTAAATCGCATTTATATCAGACATCTGTATGTAGAGTGCGTGCTTGGAGCAAGATACCTATTGTTCGTTCACTACAGAAATGACTTGGTTTCCAGAAACCTTGAAACCAACATGAAACTGGGTAATTCGAGTATCAACTTGGTTTCCGTTCACTGAAACTAAGTAACTTGGTTTCCAACTAGAATCAATTTTGGATTCATTGATTTGTCGATTTCCATACACGGAAACCAACAAGAAAATATGAACGATGGTATCCACTTGGTTTCCAGTTTTGGAATTTATAGTTTATGGTTTCATTGAATTGATACCAACATGAAACTATAACGTTAGAAATGACTTGGTTTCCTGAAACCTGGAAACCAACATGAAACTGGTTAATTTGAGTATCCACTTGGTATCAATTCACTGAAACTAAGTAACTTGGTTTCCAACTAGAATCCATGTTGGATTCTTTGATTTGTCGTACTTCCATACTCCATTTCTTATTTTGACCTAAGTTATTAGAAGTTAGAGAGGGTTTAGTTTCAATGCGAATATAAAGTTGAATATCTGGTATCCACTTGGTATCCGTTCACTGAAACTGAGTAACATGGTTTTCTACTTGAATCATTATAGATTCATGTATTCACATATCCATAAATGGAAACCAACAAGAAACAAAGTCATATTAATACCAGTGATATTCGTGTCAGGAATATAACGTTTATATTTTTACATTCAATTAACTTAGAATTGGGGAGTATCACATATATGGTTGAACTTCACGCGGATATTCAAACTGATTGGAAATAAAGAAAAAACACATTTTAATTCTTTACATTTTTCTTTATTCATCTTCCACACAAATGGACACTGTCCAACAATAATAACATGGACAGATAATTATAATTTGAAGAAATATTAAATTCATAAAGGAAAGAATACACTGTATTCCCAGTGTACAACATTCCTCTTGTCTGGATCTTGTCCAACGACTAACGTACTAGTCACAGTGTTGACAGAACACTAGATCTGATACCTGCAAGACACATATTCTGGTTACAATATCATGCCTTAATATATTACAATCAAATTTAATATACCTAACAGTAATAACTATACTAAATTGGAAAATTTCTTTCCAATCCTTCGGAAGCAGCCAACTATATTACGAAAATCCACTTTAGCTTATACACTCTCACACAAATGAGCTTAATATAATCTGACACATTAAAATTATTGAATATATTAAAAATATTTAATTATAGAATGTCGTATTGTCAATTATAATATTGATAATCAAATATCATGCCAAATCCATACAAAATATATTCACATAAAATGTTTTCTTTCACTTAACAAATGTTCACACACATATTGACAGATATTGCAAGCTATCGAGATCAGTCCAGCATCTTTCTGCAGCTGACTATTGCTAAGTGTATGTAATTATCTGTTTTAGATTATTCCTTGATTTTATGCTATTAATGTGATATGAAATGATTTTAGTGTCTCATAGGCCATATGGCCGGGTGCTTTTTAATACTTTATGTATATTTGTATTGCATTATATTGTAAAAGTACGTGACACTTATATAAACATTTTCTCTCTCTCTCTCTCTCTCTCTCTCTCTCTCTCTCTCTCTCTCTCTCTCTCTCTCTCTCTCTCTCTCTCTCTCTCTCTCTCTCTCTCTCTCTCTCTCTCTCTCTCTCTCTCTATATATATGCTATATAGATCAATCAATACACTTTTCATCAAAACACTTTTGGAAATTCAATATATATATAAGCAAGGGAGGTTTAACATAATTACATGGCATATATATATATATTATTATAAGTAAACTTACCACAGTTGCCAAATCTCCTCTTGTGGTTGTAGGATGCTTTCCTTGAGATAATACTGATCACAGTGGCTGCAATAAACACTGTTCACTCTGCAAATAAGGTACATAACATTAATACAAATTATAATTACAACAAGTTGTACGAAGACAATGGGTAATTGTGAAATAGAAATAACACATTAAGTTTAATAGTTAAACCGGAAATCGTTATCCGTGGATTTGATAAAAGAAGGATTAATGTTTTGAATTTACTTTTCATGTTAACAAGAGAATACATATATTCCAGAAAACTACAAACAAGCTACCCACTTTAACAGGGCTAAAACCCAAACTATAAAACAGCTATTTTCTACATAAATCAAATGCATTTTCGCAATGTAGATATTATAGCTTCATCTCATTCTGGTCATCCTGCCACAATCTATATATTTAAAGAAATTATTCATTTTATTATGCCACATTTGTGTCTTTGAAAATGTTGCATCCAGATCAAAAGGAAATAAAGCGATAAAAATAAGTATATTTATGAATCAGGTTATTTCTTTAGCCAATGATTTAAAATTTTCACTGTTATCTAATGATTACAGAGAGCATGTCCTCTCGAATATTTTATGAAAAGAGTAAATAAATGTATGATTAATGTTGCTTAGTTTGCAAATATATATTTTGCCAAAATTAGAGGGAATTAGTTTTTATTCTTTTAATTTACTGTCATGTCAATAAAAAATAATATTTTTTCAGGAAAGTTTAGATATATTAACACTGGCAGTCACTGGTGCCGGTGGGATTGAGTAAGTACTAGTTACACATTTTAAGGGAATCATTTGAAGTACTTGAATCGTATACTTACATGATATAATTCTCAATAACCACAATTAAACGATATCGAATGAACCACTTGTACTGTACTTGACAATGTGTGGAGTGAGAAATGTTTCGAAATCAAAGCAGTTATTGTTGGAGTTAGTTAATCTGTCATGACACTGAGTTCACCCAATCTACGAGTAATCAGTGTCAAGTCATTTGTCTATCGGCTTCCACTTTAGAACCTTGTGGTAACATGCAGGCCCTTATTGTTAAAATTAAACAACTGTATAAACAATACCACTTACCCCTCTTACCGCCATCGTGTGTTGACAGGCGAAACCGGAAGCAATCACTCGGTAATCCCCGGACACGCGAAGTCATTAGATTTTATAAAAGCAATGCCGTTGTAACTGAAAGTGGTCCTTGTCATAATTTTATTTGAAATCACAAAGAAACTAGTCTCAATAAAGAGACTGTAGTTTGTCTATCAAAAAGATAAGGTATTTGTGTCGGTACCCACAGTGCCCCTCCTGTACCCACAATGCCTTTCCCGCCGCCATTTTGTTGAGAAGTTGTTTTGAAAGCGAACCGTTTAGACTGTTTTTACTTTAACACGGTATGGTATTAAAAAAACAAGCATAATGTCCTACGAGCGTATGCATCGAGAAAATGGCAGCAATAATTCCACTAGTAGAAGCCGAAGTAGAAGGTCCTGAAGATTCGGGTGCGAGAACTTGAAGAAGAAAACAGTCGGCGATCACAGCGTGTGAAGTTAAACGTGCCGCAACCATGCCAGGTAGGCCTACAGTTTTATTCTCTTGCATCTTATATAATATATTTATGTTAGTTGGCCAACAAAATATGTGTTATTGAATAGAAATGATTTCAGTAGACACAATGACGATAGAAATTTTCGAAAGCTGACAAGGGAGATAACTATAATATTGTTTAGTCATGTTATCCTTGAAATTCTCCTAAATACCACAAGTCCTAGGCCTAACTTTACTTGCCCAAAATGTTTTGCTAAATGATAAGCGTTTATTATTTTTGGCATTACTAAATTTGCTTCAATTATTAACATAAATATGCATTAGCCATACTTTTATCAAATTTCCAAGTTTATATTATTATCTGTAGCCAGTTGAATATGATATCATGCCAGGTGACATAATATCTTGTTAAGTAATGTCAAGTGAGAATCAAAATGACTGATGGAAAACACATGATGCTTGAAAACAGATGACTAAATGTTATATTAAGATTTTGTTATCAAAATAGATTTTCTATTAGAAACATAGTGAATGTGTGATGTATGCTTTCTATTTATAGAGTTCTGTTAGAGGAGCTGTGGAACAACTGAAGAAGGCGACTGATAACTCCCTGGTTTTGACCTGCAACAAGAATGTGTTGTCCACATTGAATGATCAGTAAACTAAATGATGGTTTTTTTTACTTCTGGTTGAATATAAGAAATCCTTAAAAATGTTAAACAGAACACTATTTGTGACTAAAATGAGGGTCATTTTAATTTGTAAATATAAAACTTAGGGCAGTTAGGGCTTGAAAATATAATATCATGGAAGCCATATATTATCATTTCATTACTTCCTGAACAAACAGAAACTTGTAATATTACGCCTTTTTAATATAATGTTTTCTATTATGCTTAGGTCACAACTTACAAAACATATAAAAGGGTCTATTATGTTATATATGCTTATTATGATATTCACAATAAGCTCGCTGGTGTCATGTTGGTTTCACATATGTACATAGTGTTTTCTAATATACCTCCATGTGACTACATGAAATATGGTTCGAAATATCAAGATTAGAAATTTGCATATCTGATATAATGCTATAATTTGAATTGTTATGTTGGGTTAAATTATTGTGTATTTCCTTACCATAACTTAAAGTTGGTTGGCATAATTTCATCTAATATAAATCATAAATATTATAAGTGGAACATTGCATTGATGCCATTGACCCTCGCAAATCATGTTGTAAGAAATCCACTTAAAATGCATTTAAAGTTTTTCATAAAAATGTATCGCATAATTTATTCCAACTATTATTTCTGACCGGTGGATATGTCCAGTATATTGTTTTCTGAAATAGTGAAAAGATATTTGGACAACATGATATATTTAACCTGCAGAACAATTGCACATGATTATAACTGTTTGCATAACAATGTAATTGCATGTTGGTTTTTACTTGTTATGCAGCAAGGGAGAGGATGAAGAAGGAATGAAGATGTTGGTTAGAGAGACGAGGAGATTGTTTGCAGATTAGGGCTGGTCAGTGGGAACATGTGAAGGTAAGAATAATGATTTACACGTTGCAAACAAAAGATTGACTTAATCCTTTTTCTGTATCAAATGATTTTGGATATATATATAGTTAACAAAACTATAGACAATGAAAGCGTTTTTTCATGCATTAAGAGTACATCTATTAAGAAATTTAGAATTATCCTTGTAATAGTTCTTGCAACTGACTTCATATACGAATTTATTAATTGAAATGTTGATATTGTTCTAGCAGAAAATTATGTAACATATTAGAATAACAAGTTAGAAATAAATAAAATCATGCAATTTGATTGATAGCAATGTTAGGTGTTAAATGTTGAATCTCATTGTAATAAGCATCCATAAATTCTCAACTTGACAACTTCTGAAATGACTCGCAATTAAATTTTATAAAAAATCTTGCAATCTGTCATAACTGGGTTCTTTGTATTGACATTTGGCAAAACCCCTGATATTCATCAGGGAAGATAAATGGATAGAGCATGAAAATTCAAATTTGTTTACTTCACATGATTGTATTGCTCCTTTCAGAGGCTTGGCGGGTGTGGACCAACAAGAGAGGCGACCTAAGAAGAAAACTGAGTGGAAAGGCCACAGAGTGAATGTCAAGAAGAACAAAAGAATCAAGGCTAATATAATGCTTTAAAGGATAGATGAAATGCATTTTTCTCAAGAATGACAGATGATTACCTCTACGTATATTGTATATCGGAATCAATTGAGCATAAAATCGAGACAATATACACTTGCAATTGATAATTAAGACGATTTTAATTCACCCATTTTAACACTATCGCAATTTGTTCGGCGAAACCTTTTGAAAATGCTCACTGAGGCGTGACTGTGATAAGCGATAGACGGGGCGGCTAGATAGCTTCTCCGCCGATGTCTCGTTAATTAATTAATGATAATTATCACTGCCGCTAAATGAATTTATGAGGTGTATTACATCGCCAAAAAGACATGTTTATGTAATAATTGTGTAATTGTCATCTGCGGAATTACCTAGTTGGATATCTAAACATTCGATATATGGGAAATTTAAGTTGGTTTATTGAAGAAATCTTTGTGAAATTAACAATCAAAATGTTGCGAAATT